>BTHU01000018.1:58310032-58742532 GCA_036184795.1 Tokudaia tokunoshimensis | reverse complement strand
AAATTGCTTAAAGAAATGAATCAACGGTTAGATGCCCTTACAAAGGAAACACGAGAACTGCTTAAAGAAATGCAGGAGACGATGGATCAACAGATGGAATCCCATGAGGAGGAAACACAAAAATCGCTCAGAGAAATGCAGGAGAACGTGGGTCATCAGGAAGAAATCCTGAAAGAGGTAATGCAAAAATACCTTAAAGAAATACAGGAAAATACAAACAAACAAGTGAAGGATCTCAGCAAATCCATCCAGGAACTAAAAAAGGAAGTAGAAACAACTAAGAAATCACAAAGGGAGACAACTTTGGAGATAGAAAACCTTGGGAAGAAATCAGGAGTCATAGATGCAAACATCAACAATAGAATACAAGAGATGGAAGAAAGAATCTCAGGTGCTGAAGATTCCATAGAAAGCATCGACTCAACAGTCAAAGAAAATGCAAAATGCAAAAAACGCGTAACCCAAAACATCCAGGAAATCCAGGACACAATGAGAAGACCAAACCTAAGGATTATAGGTATAGATGAGAGTGAAGATTTGCAACTTAAAGGGCCAGTAAACATCTTCAACAAAATTATGGAGGAAAACTTCCCTAACTTAAAGAGAGAGATGCCGATGAACATACAAGAAGCCTACAGAACTCCAAACAGACTGGACCAGAACAGAAATACCTCCCGTCACATAATAATCAAAACACCGAATGTTCTAAACAAAGAAAGAATACTAAATGCAGTAAGAGAAAAGGGCCAAGTAACATACAAAGGAAGACCTATCCGAATCACATCAGACTTCTCACCAGAGACTATGAAAGCCAGAAGATCCTGGGCAGATCTCATGCAGACACTAAGACAGCACAAATGCCAGCCTAGACTACTATACCCAGCAAAACTCTCAATCACCATAGATGGAGAGACCAAGATATTCCATGATAAAACCAAATTTTCACAATATCTTTCCACAAATCCAGCCCTGCAACGGATAATAGGTGGAAACCTCCAATACAGGGAGAGAAACAACACCCTGGAAAAAATGAGATAATAACCTTCTTGAATCAAACCCAAAAGTAGATAACCACTCAAACATAAAGATAGCGTCAAGAATGGCAGATGGCAATAATCACTATGCCTTAATCTCTCTTAATATCAATGGTCTCAACTCCCCAATTAAAAGACATAGACTAGCAGACTGGATACGTAAACAGGACCCAGCTTTTTGCTGCATGCAGGAAACGCACCTCAGTGTCAAAGACAAACACTACCTCAGAGTAAAAGGCTGGAAAACAATTTTACAAGCAAATGGCCCCAAGAAACGAGGTGGAGTAGCCATCCTAATATCGGATAAAATTGATTTTCAACCCAAAGTCATCAAAAAAGACACAGAAGGACACTACATACTGATCAAGGGAAAAATCCACCATCAAGAACTCTCAATCCTGAATATCTATGCTCCAAATGCAAGGGCACCCTCATTCGTAAAAGAAACTTTACTAAAACTCAAAGCACACATCGCACCGCACACAATAATAGTGGGTGACTTCAACACCCCGCTCTCTGAAATGGATCGTTCAGGAAAGCAGAAACTAAACAGGGACACAGTGAATCTAATTGAAGCCTTGGACCAAATGGAACTAACTGATATATATAGAACATTTCATCCTAGAGCTAAAGAATACACCTTCTTCTCAGCTCCTCATGGTACCTTCTCCAAAATTGACCATATAATTGGTCACAAATCAGACCTCAACAGATACAAGAAGATAGAAATAATCCCATGCCTCCTATCAGATCACTATGGAATAAGGGTGGTCTTCAATGGCAACAAAAACAAAAGAAAACCCACGTACACATGGAGGCTGAACAATGCTCTACTCAATGATAACTTGGTCAAGGTGGAAATAAAGAAAGAAATCAAAGACTTTTTGAAAGTTAATGAAAATGAAGGCACAACATACCCTAACTTATGGGACACAATGAAAGCAGTGCTAAGAGGAAAATTCATAGCCCTGAGTGCCGCCAAAAAGAAACGGGAGACAGCATACACTAACAGCTTAATGGCACACCTGAAAGCCCTGGAACAAAAAGAAGCAAATACACCAAAGAGGAGTAGAAGGCAGGAAATCATCAAACTCAGGGCTGAAATCAATCAAGTAGAAACAAATAAAACCATACAAAGAATCAACAAAACGAGGAGTTGGTTCTTTGAGAAAATCAACAAGATAGATAAGCCCTTAGCCAGACTAACCAGAGGGCACAGAGATAGTATCCAAATTAATAAAATCAGAAACGAAAAGGGAGAGATAACAACAGAAACTGAGGAAATTCAAAAAATCATCAGATCCTACTACAAAAACCTGTATTCAACACAACTAGAAAATCTTGAGGAAATGGACAATTTCCTTGACAGATACCAAGTACCAAAATTAAATCAGGATCAAATAGACCATCTAAACCGTCCTATAACCCCTGAAGAAATAGAAGTTGTCATTGGAAGTCTTCCAACCAATAAAAGCACAGGTCCAGATGGTTTTAGTGCAGAATTCTATCAGACCTTCAAAGAAGACCTAACACCAATACTCTTCAAACTGTTCCACAAAATAGAAACAGAAGGAACACTACCCAACTCGTTCTATGAAGCCACAATTACACTAATACCAAAAGCACACAAAGATCCGACAAAGAAAGAGAATCTCAGGCCAATCTCTCTTATGAATATCGATGCAAAAATACTCAATAAAATTCTTGCCAACCGAATCCAAGAACACATCAAAACGATCATTCACCACGATCAAGTAGGCTTCATCCCAGGGATGCAGGGATGGTTCAATATAAGGAAATCCATCAATGTAATCCACTACATAAACAATCTCAAAGAAAAAAAACCACATGGTCATCTCATTAGATGCTGAGAAAGCATTTGACAAAATTCAGCATCCTTTCATGCTAAAGGTCTTGGAAAGATCAGGAATTCAAGGCCCATATCTAAACATAGTAAAAGCAATTTACAGCAAACCAGTAGCCAGCATCAATCTAAACGGAGAGAAACTTGAAGCAATCCCACTAAAATCAGGGACTAGACAAGGCTGCCCTCTCTCTCCATATCTTTTCAATATAGTACTTGAAGTTCTAGCTAGAGCAATTAGACAAGAAAAAGAGGTCAAAGGGATACAAATTGGAAAGGAAGAAGTCAAACTATCACTATTTGCAGACGATATGATAGTATACATAAGCGACCCAAAGAACTCCACCAGAGAACTCCTACAGCTGATAAACGACTTCAGCAAAGTGGCCGGATATAAAATCAACTCAAGCAAGTCAGAAGCCTTCCTATACTCAAAGGATAAGCAGGCTGAGAAAGAAGTAAGAGAAATAATACCCTTTACGATAGCCACAAACCATATTAAGTATCTTGGCGTGACGCTAACCAAACAAGTGAAAGATCTGTATGACAAGAACTTCAAGTCTCTGAAGAAAGAAATTGAAGAAGACCTCGGAAGATGGAAAAATCTGCCATGCTCATGGATTGGCAGGATTAATATAGTAAAAATGAGCATCTTACCAAAAGTAATACACAGATTCAATGCAATCCCCATCAAAATCCCAACTCAATTCTTCATAGAGTTAGAAAGAGCAATTCAAAAATTCATCTGGAATAACAGAAAACCCAGAATAGCTAAAACTATTCTCAAGAGTAAAAGAACCTCTGGGGGAATCAGTATCCCGGACCTCAAGCTGTACTACAGAGCAATAGTGTTAAAAACTGCATGGTATTGGTACAGTAACAGACATGTAGATCAATGGAACAGAATTGAAGACCCAGAAATGAATCCACACTCCTATGGTCACTTGATCTTTGACAAAGGAGCTAAAACCATCCAGTGGAAAAAAGATAGCCTTTTCAACAAATGGTGCTGGCTCAGCTGGAGGTCAACATGCAGAAGAATGCAAATTGACCCATCCTTATCTCCTTGCACTAAGCTCAATTCTAAGTGGATCAAAGATCTCCACATAAAACCAGACACACTGAAACTAATAGAAGGGAAACTAGGGAAGAACCTTGAACATATGGGCACAGGGGAGAATTTCCTGAACAGAACTCCAATAGCTTATACTCTAAGATCAAGAATAGACAAATGGGACCTCATTAAATTACAAAGTTTTTGCAAGGCAAAAGACACTGTCAAAAAGACAAAGCGGCAACCAACTAACTGGGAAATGATCTTTACCAACCTTACATCCGACAGAGGGCTAATATCCAAGATATACAAAGAACTCAAGAAGTTAAACTCCAGAGAGGCAAGTAACCCTATTAAAAAATGGGGTACAGAGCTAAACAAAGAGTTCTCACCTGAAGAATATCTAATGGCTGAGAAGCACCTAAAGAGATGTTCATCATCCTTAGTCATTAGGGAAATGCAAATCAAAACAACCCTGAGATTCCATCTCACACCAGTCAGGATGGCTAAGATCAAAAACACAGGAGACAGCAGTTGTTGGCGAGGATGTGGAGAAAGAGGAACACTCCTCCACTGCTGGTGGAATTGCAGGCTGGTACAACCACTCTGGAAAGCAGTCTGGCGGCTCCTCAGAAAACTGGGCATGACACTTCCGGAGGATCCGGCTATACCACTCCTGGGCATATACCCAGAGACTTTACCTGCATGCAATAAGGACACATGCTCCACTATATTCATAGCAGCCTTATTTATAATAGCCAGAAGCTGGAAAGAACCCAGATGTCCCTCAACGGAGGAATGGATTCAGAAGATGTGGTATATTTACACAATGGAATACTACTCTGCAATTAAAAACAATGAATTCACGAAATTCCTAGGCAAATGGTCAGAACTTGAAAATATCATCCTTAGTGAGGTAACCCAATCACAAAAGATCACACATGGTATGAAGTCACTGATAAGGGGATATTGACCCAGAATCTCAGAATACCCTAGACACAATCAGCATATCAATAGATTTCTAAAAAGATGGAAGGAGAGACCCCTGGTCCTGGAAAGACTGGATGTAGGGGAACGCCAGGACAGAGTAATGAGAGGGGGTTGAACGGAGAAAAGAGGGAGGGAAGGGGGCTTATGGGACTTTCGGGGAGGGAGGAAACGGGAAAGGGGAAGTGATTTGGAATGTAAATTAAAAAAATAAAATAAAATAAAATTTAAAAAAAAAAAAAAAAAAAGAAAAAAATAAAATAAAATTGAGAAATTTACAGGTAAATAGGTAAAGCTAGAAACGTCATTCTATGCCAGGTAACTGAGACCCAGAGAGAGAAACATACTTTTTATCAACTGTGGATGTTAACTTTGAGCCTTTAGATGCATCTTTTATTTGGAATATCCTCAGAGGTCATGAAATTAATAAGGGACTATGGAGGGGAAGTTTTTAGGGAGTGGAAATATAGTGATATAAAGGTTGAGGGGAATGATGGGATAGGAAGGTTTCAGTGAAGTGAGGAATGGAAGAAAGCAGGGTAGAGCAGAGAATATGGAGAGGAATAACTAACACACACACACACACACACACACACACACACACATGCATGCACACACACAAAAACCCCAGGGAAGGACCATGTGAAAATAAATACAAAGGTTTTATAAAATAGAGCTCTATTTATCTATAGTTTCAATGGAGTTATATTAGATGAGGCAGAGGTTTCTCTATGCACCACAGAATAACAAATAAAAAGCAAAAGATCAGGTTCCATATATTGGAGTTATTAGCCACTGAGCTTCTACATATACTATACACTGTTGCAACTTTTCTTTGTTACCTTTCAGAACTTCATGGTATTATCCTGTTTCTAAAGACAACACATATTTGAATCAGAGAACATGGAGACATCAAGTTGCTATTGACCTGAAAGCTGCTATTGACCCTACTGGGTGGCTTTCATAGTGCTATGCAGAGGAGAAAAGTAGCAGTTTACCCAGATGTGAACCTTGTGACTGTGTACAAGAATGTCTGTCCTGATAAAAGATGCCCACTGGTCCAAGGTCTAATATTGGCACGAATACCATGAAAACAACCAGTCATTTTCTGGTTGGATTTAAGGCCCTGTTCACATGATGGAACTCATTATTGGGCACCATTGTTATTCTGAGAATTTGTGGCTAGGCAGCTCATGGGCCCTAGAAGAGAACATGCTCTTATTTCTCTGTGAAAAGGATCTACTATTAAGCTGGCCCATAATGAGTTATTGTTATACTCATAGATGAGTGCAGCTCTCAAACATCATCAAAGAAACTTCATTTTGCAGGAGACAGTATTTAGCATAGAAGCCCACAACTGGCGAACAGGCAGAGGATAACATGATAATTTCATATGGCATATTAAAGGAGAATAGCATATGGCAGAGTGTTCAGTCATAGATGGCACATCTATAACACATATACAAACACATACACACATAAATACACATACACACACACCACATACACACATAAATACACATACACACACACATACACACAGAGAGAGAGAGAGAAAGAGAGAGAGAGAGAGAGAGAGAGAGAGAGAGAGAGAGAGGAGAGGTTGGGGAGGTAAGAGAGCAGAGACAGTAGACGACTACAACGAAATCTTTTTCTTCTGGACACAGCAGGGAAGCCACACATATGAACTCACAATGGCTGTGACAGCATGTCTAAGCCTGGAACAAGCTCAAGACAGACACTATTCTAGCAGGGGTGGGGGAAGTGGTCACAAGATTCTACCCTCAGCTGATGAGCTTTTGGTATATGATAGCTACTGCGAAAGGGAGAATAGTGTAACCCCTGCTAAGTAGGTAGTGCTAATCTGATGCAATAGGTTTTGTTAAAGAAATGATGGAGCTAAATATAAATCTCAGTGGTTAAGGTCTCAGACTGCTCATCCAGCGGGCCCCCGAGTTTAACCCATAACATCCACTAGGGGTGGCACACTGTAACTACAGCTCCAGGGTTGATCTACATTTCTGTCTGCTCAGGTGATTTCACGCATGAGTACGTAACCACCCCATAAACATGCATATATACGCAATTATAAATAATAAAAATATTTTTTAATGAGAAAACAAATTTGAAGGACGTAGAAATGTGGAGGTGAATCCTAAAGAAGTTGGAAGAGGGGATTGTGAAAATGATCAAAATAAAATATATGAAAACTTTAAAGAATTAATAAAACAATTCCCCACCAAAAATTAATTAAAATAGGAACCAAGGAAACTACTCAGAGAGGGAAAGACCTCCAATAATCATAATCCTGGATTACAAGAATAATCACTGTGGAAATGACTGCCCTACCAAACGAAATCTGCAGTTGAAATGCAATCCTCATGAATATCATAGTGCCATTCACCATAATTAGAATTCATATGAAGACATACATATCTCAGCCATAGAGTCTTCAGCCAAAAGGATAATCCTGGCAGTATCAACATACCTTATTTCCAAATACATACAGTGTCAGAGTGACAAAGCCAAGGGTTTGGCCATAGAAACAGACATGTAAATTGATGGAATAAAATAGAACCCAGATAAAAGTTCATACCATAAAATTCCCATTATTTTTGACAAAGTTTCTAAAAACACCCATTGGAGAAAAACAGTCCCTAAAAACAGGGTGTTGGGAAAATTGGAGATAAATAATTTCCAATTTCCTTTCTCTCATCTTGTACAAAAAAACAAACAAACAAACAAAAAAAACCCCACTACCTCCAAATGGGTCAAACACATTAACTTAAGACTTCAAATTCTGAAGGTACTAGAGAATAAATAATGAAAAAAAAATCAAAGTTTCTGCATAGATAAGGACTTCTTGAGTAGAAATTCGGTCAGTGAAGTAATAAGCTTAGCATCTGACAAGTGGGACCTCATACTTCTGCACAGCTAAGGAAAGTATTGAGTGGAGAACCGACCTCCAGACTGAGTTAAAAAAATTCACCAGCTATTCACTTGACAGAGAATGAATACAAAGAACTCAAAACAATAAACATCCAGGCAGGCATGGTGCAGCAGGAGCTGAGAGTTCTACATTTTCATCTGAGGGCTGCTAGCAGAATACTCATTTCCAGGCAGCTAGGACTAGGGTATTAAATCCCATACCCGCAGTGACACATCTACTCCAACAATGCCACACTTCCTAATAGTGCTATTCCCAAGTATATACAAATCATCATAGGGTCCATCCTTATTTGAACCACCACATTCTGCACAAGTTAAAATTAGGTCATATACATTTCTTCCCCAAGATTCAGACAGAGATGGGTTGACATAACATTATTCCTTTTTACCATCAAGATAAAAACATGTCTTTACAAAGTCAGCTATCCCAGAAATCACTTAATGTTTATGTAACTTTCTTGGCATAGTGCCAGTTACGAGCTGAATGCTAATTTTATAAACAACAGGTAGGATGAAGCAGATTTCAGCTCCAGGAATCAGAAATCATACTATATATTTTAAACATCCATTGGTTTGTAATGGGATCAGAAGCTTACAATAATTATAGAAGACATAGAAAGACAGACTGAAGTTGGTCCTCCTTACAAATCAAGTCCATGATCAATAAAACTACACTTAGATGTGAGGAAACCATAATTCTTAATCAGAATCACATGAGTAACAAGAGTCTATCTTAAAAACTATGATCTGAAGATTAGCTGTTGTGGCCAGAGAGTAAACAGCTGGCAGATCCCATATCTACAAAGTCAATGACCAGAGAATAAAGTGTTGTGTTGGGCAACAATGCCCCTGCCTGGGTGTGTCTCTGCAGAACTATGTTCTAAGAAAGAGGTTTGCAATCTATGTTCCCCTGGATATAGCCAGAAAGAAACCATAGCCAAATTTCATATATGTAATACCTTTGGCTACTTTTACTTGAATCACAGACTTGAGTACCTGAGATAACTTGTGTGCAGCTTCTAATTCCATTAAAAGCTGGCCAGTATAATCTTTTTCCCTTTACTGGATCAGTGAGCCAATGTCTAGTCTAGATAACAGTGATTAGAATGATGTCATAGGAATAAATCCCCTAATAAATTTACAATTGCACAGTGAGGCCTGCCAGGAATAATGACTAAAACAATAAGAAAGATTCTTGTGTCTTTTATAACAAGGCAATTCGAATATGCAGAACCTAATTTCCTCTTCTTTTTTTTTTCCCCCACTGCACTAGGTTTTCATACACACACTCAATTCCAACTGTCTCTTCCCACATTCTCTCCCTTCATCGCCCAGATTTTTGCACGCAACTTCAACTGTAAGAGAATTGAAAACATGGCTTTGCAAACTTTATACCTGCTATGTATTTGATAAGCTCCCCAAAGACCCAAGTGAGTCCCCATTGCATGAGGCTCGTAAAAAATTGACAGTCTTAAGGAGGTAGGACCATTGGAAGATGTGAATGTCCCAGAAGACTGGAACTTATAAGGAGCCTCCTATAAGGCTGGTAACAGATTGTCAGTAGTTGTGGATGGTTTGGAATGCTGCAGATCAAGAGTCCAGTTAAAATTCATCTTGGGATTTTTCTTGCTCTCTTAACAGCTCCGCCTTGCCCACCTCTGTGTCTGACCTCACATCCTCTTGACTATTAGGTTTTAAAACCTTTGAAATATATTAACAGCTTCTACAAATAATAGGCTAATGATGTCAATGTCACTGGGCCCTAGTTGAGGCCAATAGCAGACATTCCCTCTCTATTCTACAACCCTATCTCCACCATGTATCTAGAAAGTGTCTTGGTTGACAGATTGCTTTATTCAGTTACTATGAGGCTTTATGAAACTGTTACCACAGTGGAACACGGTATGTGAGAAATCCTGAATATGCGTTCCCAAGCCATAGTCACTCATGTTTGCTTCTGGAATAAACTGTCTCTTAGCCCTCTTTGAATCAAGAGTCGTGTTTTTCAATTGTCAAAGCTCTTTGGGTCACTGGAGGTCCCTGAAACTTGTCCCCTCCTCTTCATCTTTCTCATTGGCTTCCAGGCTATGCTGATGACTAATTTTGCTCCCCTGTGAGCTATAGACATGATATGCTACTCTCGGCCAATGTACCATGCACTGAAACCTCTAAAACTATAAGCCAATATGGAACTTTCTCTTTACAAATTATTTATCTCATATATTTGTTACAATGCAAAATTGTTGAGAATGGGTTGCACCGTGAGCCATGTTGCAGGTGACTGTATATAAAGAGGTGGGCTGCATTGATGATGGCCCCTTCCTACACACACACACACACACACACACACACACACACACACACACGCACACGCACACGCACACGCACACACACACACAGAGGCATGCATGCATGTCTGCACGCACAAATCACACTCCACAACATATCACATTTTATCACAGAAATAAACCATGCACAGTTACTTTTGTAGACTTTATTTTACTAGCAGTCATAAATCCTATGCCATACTCTCTTGCCTTCACCTGCTATCCCCATTTGGCTAGTTTGAGCTGTTTGTATCACTTAGAGAATTGATTACTTGGTCAGGAGCTTGACCCAAGTATATCTTGAGTTCTCCGTCTCCTTGGTGGTCTCCATGAAGAGTCCTTTTGCCAGTATACTATTCCATTCATTTCCACCTGCATAAGTCAGTTTTAGGAGGCATTCAAAGGTCATTCTGAGGTTTCTTTCCTCAGAAAACCTTAAAATACAGTTTCCCAAGTTCACATATTTAAATTGCCAGGGAAGTTTAAACAGGTCTTAGAATGGTAACTGTATAGTCCCCAATAGAGATTTTGTGAAGGTGACTTTAAAATATAGGCTAGTGCACCATTTTGTCATCTGTACAGAGAATGACAGTGTACCTTATAGCCAAGACAGACTTGAGTAGATGAATTATTGTTGTATATTGAATTTTCTAAACAGTGTGCCTCAAAAGTCACTATCTTGGGAAAGTACTGCTACAAAGTCTTCAGTATGCTATTTCATTTACTATGAAGAACTCTGTGGAGTTAGAAAAGTCAAAGTACAACCAGGGAATTGCTGAAGAGTCAACACACAGAAAGCAAGTACTTTGGTTAGGAACAATCTTGTGTGGAATCTTGATAATATGGGTGAAGAATCCAGGAAATTGTAGCTATTGTTTCCCCAGTGTACAGAGAGAACAGGCTAAACCAAATCCAGAATAGGTGTCTGTTCCAGGGAGAAACAAATCAATACAGTGATGTGGTTCAAACAGACCACAGTTGCTACCACGTGTTCCCTTTATGCTGGACAACAGTGTTATCTGCTTTGGAACTTGCATATTTTGCAATAGTGCTGTTCTGGGAAACAAGTTCCTTTTTCGTGGGTTCTTAGTATCACTGAGAACATAATCTAATACCAGGATCAGAGGAAGCTCACAAACCATGTTATTGGTGTTTGAGAAAATAAATACATGAATGAAGGCCGAGGAGGCTGTGGAGAAGGAGGAGGCACATAAGAGGAAAGCAGAAAGTTGGGCCTTTGAAGTTAAGATCCAAGAAAGCAGGCAGACTCTGCAATAGAATCTGTATGCAGCTGAATGCAGGGATCTTCAGAGAGAGGGCAGGGAGAGGGGTAAGGGATGGGGGAGGGGTAAGGAGAGGAGAGGGAAGGGAGAGGGGGAGGGGGAGAGGGGGAAGGGAAGGGGGAAGGAGGGGGAAGGGAAGGGGAGTGGGAGGGGGAAGGGAGGGGGAAGGAGGGGGAAGGGAAGGGGATGGGGAGGGAGGGGGAAGGAAGAGGGAGGGGGAGGGGAGGGGGAGGGGAGGAGGGAGGGAGGGGGAGGGAGAGGAAGGAAGGGAGAGGGGGAGAGGGGGAGGGGGGAGGGGGGAAGGGAAGGGGGAGGGAGGGGGAGGGAGGGGGGAGGGAGGAGGAGGGGGAGAGGGGAAGGGAAGGGGGAGGGAGGGGAAGGGAAGGGGAGGGGGAGAGGGGAAGGGAGGGGGAAGGGGAGGAGGAAGGGAAGGGGGAGGGAGGGGGGAGGGAGGGGAGGGAGGGGGAGAGAGAGGGAGAGGGGGAAGGGAAGGGGAGGGAGGGGAGGGGGAAGGGAAGGGAAGGGAAAGGGAGGGAGGGGGGAGAGGGGAAGGGAAGGGGGAGGGAGCAAGGGAGAGGGGGAAGGGAAGGGAAGGGGAGGGGGAGAGAGAGAGGGAGAGAGAGAGAGAGAGAGAGAGAGAGAGAGAGAGAGAGAGAGAGAGAGAGAGAGAGAGAGAGAATGTCCAGGATGTTATGTTATGGGCTGGTATCAGAGAATGAATTAGAAAAATAGAAACAGAAGTTATGTTTTTGAGTTAGAAAATGGGGCTAATTTAACAGTGAACAACCTCTAAGTACCTAATTCAAGGGAAGGCTTCTAGGGGTATGGTTTAGTTAAGGGTCAACTATTACAATTTATTTAGCATGGGTTCAATCAAGTATATCAGTTTTCCTGAGGGGGTGGTCTCCTGGCTAGCTCAATTTTGATAACAGGAGTGATTTTGATAACACTGAGCTCAGGGGACAATAGTATGTAATATTATAATCTTCAGGGCTATTTAGAATGCCATGTCTCCATGACAGAAACATGGCAGAACTATAACTCAGATTTTATCTTTTTTGATCAGTCCCTTTAATGTGACTCAAGGAGTCCTGTTACCTCCCTCCACTCTCCATCCTTTCATATGGTATTTTAAATCCCGAAGAGGGGCAATACTGATATTTCCTTTCCTTGTATATTATCAGAGAAACAAGAGGTGTGATCTGAAGCTGCTGATCAGAAAAGGGGTCATCATCAATGACCTCCAAGCTAGCTAATGGTTGTCTAGCTACCTCCCATGCTATTGAGGTTACCCTTACCATGGAGGAGCTGGTTCAGGATTGACACCCTGGCCCTGGGGCCAGTTTGTTCCTGAAATGTTCCACTTGAGAAAGCACTAGGTTGGGTAGACAAATAGCCTGATGGTCATGCATGATTCTTATCCATTTGATTTTAATTATGTGACCTAATAAAACTGTAAAGGTGTCATATTTACAGTAGTTTACCAATAGGCAGGTCTTTCATTTTGAAAATAATTTCTTTTTATTTTATATGTATGTCTTGCTTTCATGTATGTTTGTGCATCACATGTATGTCTAGTGTCTACAGGAGCCAGAAGAGGATGCTGCGCCCCCTGGAACTGGAGTTAAAGACATTGTGAGGCCTCCATGTGGTTGCTGGGAACAGAATACCCCAGAAGTCTGCAGGAGCAACACATTCAGTTTTTAAATATTAAGTCATCTCTCCAGTGACATCTAAGATGGTTCCACCTCATCGTTGAGGACAAAGGAAATATTACTTCTCAGGCATTTAAATTGTGTGCTGAATGTTGAAAAGAATGTCCCTGCTGCAACTGAAGTGCCTACTTTAGATGGTTCATCCAATAACCATGAGTCTCAGAGTTTATGCTACTAAGGGAGTTTTCAAGTTGGCTTCTAAATCAGAGCTTTGGTCTTTCTGATTATAACTATCAAATCTGTGGACTGTTATGCCTCAGTACTTCCACACTAGAATAAACATCCTTCTCACAATCATGACTTCCTGTAAAACTCTGACACACTGCTTCAGCAAATGCCATTTATACTGAACACATACCTTATGCCTTATTTCAAACTGCTCTCTCTTTTATCAGTGAGTTATAAGATGACCTAGGGAGCTAGGGAGCAAATTTTGTTTCTAACTGGTATTGACAAACGACACACACAAGTCATCTAAAGCTCATTGTAATTTTAACAACCCTTTGTAACAGCAATTAGGTCAGTGCTATTAGACATCATTAGCTTTGAGTCACTAAAACTTTTTACAGATTTTAATCCCATGACAATAAGCTTTATTATACAATACATATAATATCTATATCTATATATCTATATCTACATCTATTCCCTTATTATATCTCAAGTCAATTAATTGTTGGGTGTCAAAAACCAATCCTTTAGGAAGCTACTAGTTTTCATATGGTCCCACTAAGAACTTTTTGTAAGTTATTCCCTCCCATAGCCATTCCTCTGCCCTGCTCTCCCACCCACCACTTCACTTAAGTCTCCTGCTTCTGTTTTCTTTCTTTGTTTTGAGAGAGAGAGAGAGAGAGAGAGAGAGAGAGAGAGAGAGAGAGAGAGAGAAGAGACAGAGAAGAGGGGAAGGAAAGAGGAGAGGGATGGAGGAGGGAAGGAGAGAGGGAGAGGGAGAGGGAGAGGGAGAGGGAGAGAGAGAGAGAGAGAGAGAGAGAGAGAGAGAGAGAGAGAGAGAGAGAGAGAGAGAGAGAGAGAGAGAATATGAGAGCATGAAGTTGTGTGCTGGGGAAGTGTGAAAAGAGTTGGAGGAGGAGAAAGAATATGATCAAAATACACTATAAGAATTCTCAAAGAATAACCGTAAAACCTTATTAAGATAAATCAACCATTTTCTTTTAACCTTTAGTGGAACCAAGGAGAAGAGGAGTCTTGCTGCATATTAAAGGAGTTTTCTAATGACAAGAAATACAGTGACTCCTCCTTTGGGCATTTTCCTTGGCAGAGTACACTTTTAACACTCCTTTATCCACCATTTTATATGATAAGATATGACCTAATCTTAGCCATATTTAAATGCTTGTGTTAGTTGCTCTATAATCTTTCTTTATAATTATAGAACCCAGACTGTCTGGCTACCATCAGATAATATCACTTGCTCTAAAATTATAATGCATATAAGTTGCTGTAATACTCAACTTAAAAGTAATACGCTTATAAAGTCTTTGGGGGTCAAATTTTATTGCAATATTCTGGCTCTAGACAAAGACAGTATACATTTTTTATGAGGAAGACTTTGCTAAGTGTGTAGTCTTCATGCCTGTGGACTCCTGATAGTCTTTGCCTTTCATATAAAATCCCTTTAATGTACCTTAGCCTCCAACAGGCTGGATCTTTGAGGAAATGGCAGTACCCTTGTCTTCTCTGAGATTGTCCTTGGGTAATGGTCATTTCTTCCTACTAACCTTCATCTGCAAGTATTGCCTGTCAAATGTCAAACAGATGGAGCTGGGAGTGGTAACAGACCCAAGGATGAGATTCTGAGAAATTGAGTTCATTCCCTCCATCAAACTCACCCAGGAGGCCTGTTGTGAACATTCACAGATGCCTGACGACCTAATGCCTAAGACTGCTTACTTTTCCCCTTTTACATGGTTTTAGCACTCCTTCTTTCTGGGTTTGGTGGCTAGCATTAGCAGTGAAATCTTTGTCTGACTCGGGTTATTATTGTGTAATGTATTTGATGTCCTTGATTTAAAAACACCCAGCTCTCACTCAGACAGCATACAAAAATAGTTTCTTCTAAAGCTGAGCAAGAATGAATATGGCCTGGGAATGGGTTTAGATTACCTTAGCACCATGTTCCAATATGATAATGGTTTCATGAACTCCTTATAGTAACAGAATGAATAAAGTCACGAATCTTAGTATTTTAAAGGTACATTAGTGGACGTATTAGGTAGGCAGCTTAGACAATAGTGGAAAATTAGTTCTCTAATGACACTTTAGCCTTTGGGTTGGTGGTAAGTACAGGATTTGTTTGCACCTTCCAAAAGGATCTTCCTAATAGTCACAACAAACAGTGTTAAGCCCAACATAGAAGTGGTCAACGAATCACTATTAAGTTGATGGACTATGGTTAGTCCAAGCCAGTTTGACTTTGGATTTGGTTTCAAGACAAGAATCACCGTTTTTTTTTTTTGTTTGTTTGTTTGTTTTGTTTTGTTTTTTGTTTTGGGTTTTTTTTTTTTGTTTTTGTTTTGTTTTTTAGTTTTTTTAATTTTTTATTTTCTATATTTTTTATTTACATTCTCAATGATTTCCCCTTTCCTGGTTCCCCCCTCCCTGAAAGTCCCATAAGCTTCTTCCCTCCCCCTGTTCCCCAGTCAACCCCCTCCCGCTTCTCTGTCCTGGTATTCCCCTACACTGCTACATCTAGTCTTTCCAGGACCAGGGGGTCTCTCCTTCCCCATTTTAATCAGTCATTCAGCCTTAGAGAGCTCTACAACTCTACCTCTCGTATCAGTTAGCTTTTAGGTCTTAAAGAAATCCAGCACCACAATCACCTCTCAGTACTTCTCACCTGCCTCCTACCCTAAATCTTTTCAGTCCAGGGGCTGGACTTCAATTCCCTTCCCCCAGCTTCTGATTTCTATATAACTCAGCTATTTCAGCTACACATTCTCTTGGCCTCTTGGCTCCTGGCAAGCTCACTCTGGTTCTTGTCCTCTCTCCTCCTCCTCCTCCTCCTCCTCCTCCCTCTCATTCTTCTCCTCTCTCTCTTCTCAAATCTGCTCAGTCTGCAGGACTTGTTCAGTCCAGACACTCCCAGATGCCACTGGCTGTGCTTTACTCATATCTACAATAAAACCTTTCTTCTCACCCATACGTTGGAGCCATCATGTCCTTTTCATTCATTAGTCCTGTAGGGTCTTCACAGATGTGTGTGTGCCGATTTGTTTTTGTTAGAGACTGAGTATTTAAAACCAGTTCTCTCTCTCTCTCTCTCTCTCTCTCTCTCTCTCTCTCTCTCTCTCTCTCTCTCTCTCTCTCTCTCTCTCCTGTTTGTTTTAAGTCAAGGTTTCAATAAGCAGATCTGGCTATCCCAGAAGTCTCGACATAGATCAGGCTATCCATAAACTGACAGAGATCTCACCTACCTTAGCCTCCTAAGTGCTGAGAGTGAAGGATAACACCACCACACCCAGCCCAAAGGATGAGTGTTTAATAGAGTATTAGTCAAAGCCATTCAGGCAAAATGACTGTGTATTTTATAAAATAATTTTCTAATGAAACAGTTCACAGGATCGTGAATAAATGATTCTATTTGATAGGATCTGCAATCAACCAGGAGACAATCCTATAGGCACACTTATGAGAGCTTATTTAGCCTCTAGATTTGCCTGTGGGAGATTATCTTGATTAAGTTAATTGAAGTGGAATGACCTACCTACAGTGAGAGGCACCATCCCCTGGGCTTGGTACCTGGCCTGTGCAAAAGGAGAGAGCTAGCTGAGCACCCGTACCCATCACTCTCTTCTTCCTAGTGGTAGAGAGATGTGACTAACTGCGTCAAGTTCCTTGATTTCCCACCGTGACGGAGTATACCTTTGAACCATGAGGCAGCATAAACCCTTCCTGTTTAAGTTGTTTTTGTCATAGTATTCTTTTTGCAAAAACAAGAAAATAAATGAAGACAGAAGTCTTTCAAGAAAAATAAATTTAAGTATTAAATGCCTGGTCTCAAAAATTGTGGGGGTGGTGTTCTAAATTACTATATGACCTAAGTTCAGGACTTACAGTACATGTTGTCATACAGGCACTGAATAATAGATCAGGGTTAATAATGTGTAACTATAATTCAGGTTGTCTCTGTCACAGACAGGAGGAGGCTGAATTTGAGCCTTTTCTCCTCCTGCTGGAAGTAACAGGAACCTTCTCTGCAAAAGCAAGGGCCTAGGCTACTCTATAGAGTTCTTTACTTAGGACCTAAGGAACTAGATATTTAATTTCTAACTTATAAATATATAGAAAGCATACTTACACACATTAAGAAGTATATTTTAAAGATTTATTTTTATGTGTATGAATACTTTATCTGCATGTATGTCTATGCACTACATATGTGCAATGCTCTGAAGTCCAGAAAAGGAAATCAGATTCTCTGGAACTGGGGTTAGAGATAGTTGTTAGTCATCGCCATGGGCACTGAAAACAGAAACTTTGTCCTGTGCAAGAGAAGAAAGTGTTCCTGACCAATGAGCTATCTTTCCATGCCCTGTATAAAATTCTTTGAAATACACAATATATAGAATATAGAATCTATAGCAATACTTTCCTTCTTAGGGCAGCATGAGGTGATCTTTCTTTGGAGATCATGAGATGCTTTTCAACACTGTGAGTTTTGTGAGAAACTAGAAGATAAGGTTAATAGTCCTCCCACCCATGTTCATGCCAATGTGATTGTGAGACTCTTCCTGATTTCCCTCACTCAGCAAGAGTAAAGGGCATCTGTGTTGTCATGGAAACTGAGAGATATGAATCTTTTCTCTGAAATCATGTGGGTCATGACCAACACTTTGCCATAAGAGCAGAGATAACAAAAAGTACATGACAGATTTATTTAAGGTTTAATGACCCTGGGACTTTCCGAAACGAAGATCTAAACACCATCAAAAAAAAAACAAAAAAACAAAACCGTCCTCTATATGATTTGACAATATAGCATAAACTAAAATGTGTGGATTGGTGCCAAGGACCAGCCTCAGCTTGGAGAGGGGTTCCTGAAAGAAGGGGCGCCTGGGAGAGGCTAAATGAAAATCGTGGGTCCAAGTTGATAGCCTCTGTTCTCCTTGAGACAACTTTCCTTACTACTCTTCCTCTCCCTCTCCTTTCCCTTCTCCCTCCCTCTCCCTCCCCCTCCCTCTCTCCCTCTCCCTCTCTCTCCTTCTCTCTCTATGTTCTCCTTTCTCTGGAGATCTCCAGACAGCTCTCTACCAGAGACAGCTCTATTTTCAATTCTAAATCTTTCTGGCTAGCTCATCTCTTACAGATCATCAATTCAATCTTTACCCCCAAATTCCCTTTGATTATCCCAGGAATCAGCATCCCGTGACCCCAGCCCCTGGATTTTAGAAAGAGACAGCAAGAACAAGCACAGAGAAGAAGTAGGTGGGACCCTGCCCTGAAATTGCCATTCCGTTCACATCCGGGCCTGGACCTCATCTCCATCGGTTCCAAGCTGACCTTGAACCTTGGCCTACCTTTGAATCTGCCTGTCTGTATCTTTCTGACAAGCAGGCTCATAATGCAGCTACCTCTGTTCCTTTAAACCTGTGAAGTTCCTTTATACAATTCAAATTACATCCTCACATTTTGCGTTTGAAACTTTATATATTTTTCAACTGGTGCTTTAGAGCTCTTCTCCATAGCCGTTAAGTGCTGTCCTGAAGGTCATAGCACTCTACCATTTTGTTGAGACAAGGATACACCCTCGCTTTCGGAACTCTATCATGGAGTCAGTAACCTTGGCAGAGGAGACATTCCTTGAAGGAGGACTGTGAATATACATAGACTGTTACACAGCCAATTCTTTTGCCCATAGCAACCTTCAACACTCCTGGAGGCCCACACCCTGCTGACTCTGTTCTAGGGGCAGGAACCACATCATTCTGTCCCTTATAGGGCCATGCCAGACTTGGCAGACTGGAATTATTCATCTGTACTTGTCTAGATTCTTCTTGGCTTCTGTACAGCATCCATGGACAGGACTCACCAGGAGAAACGGTTTTATAATCTACAAGCAGACAAGGTAGGTCAGAGAACTTCTTTCTGTCTAGCTCTTAAAGAGCCTCCCTGGGAGCAAGGAAGGTTAAAGCTGACTAGCATTTAAGTTGAACCCCAGTTTTGACCTAGGGATGGGGAAAAGGCAGAGTGCCTCTTGCAGGCATCCATTGGTGAGCAGATTTGTTCATAGAAGTCTATAATAAGCTCCCCTGCCAACACCACTGTAAAGGATATTTTGCTCTAGGTCTCTAATTTCACAAAAGGAGAAGGTTTATATGGTGAAGATAATCAGAATTTGACTCTTATCTTACTTTCTGGTCCCAAATTACATTGCCTTTCTTCAAATTGCCCAGGATAGTCGCTGTTTTTTTATTTGTATTGACTTTAGCAATGTAAAATATTTTTTTCCTTATTGTGACTTGAGCCCATTTTTCAGTATTTTTTTCTAAAAATTCATTTACAATATTTTCCCCCTTGGACTTGAAGGACTCTCATTTTCTGAGGCAATTAAAAACCTCTTTGAGTTCTTGTTTGTCTCAATAGAGAGCTGAATAAATAAATGGATAGGAAATTGCATTTCTATTCAAAATAAGGGAAAATATCACCAAATATAGTGCCAGCACTCAGATATTCTTATATTGCCTCTTTTAATGAGGGATAAATATTCTCATGCATATCATTCTAGCTTCTGAGCATTAAGGATTTGGCAAAGCTCAGCACACTGGATTTTGCCTGTGTTCTTTGGGGCTCTTGTGTGCCCCCAACTCCCCAAGGTCCTTTATAATTGAATGGCGCACGGGTCGAAATGTTGAAAATATAAACTTCTGACCACTTCAAAATCTCCAATCAGAATGACTGTCATCAAAGAAAGAAACAGACAAACACTGGAGAGAAGGTGGGAAAAGAACTCAGCTTACGGGACTGTGAATTAGTGCAGCCCCGGTGGGCATGGGCATGGCAGTTCCTGGAAATACCGAAACTGCCATGGAATCCAGCTATACAACACCCGAGAATACATACTAGAGGGTCAAAGCCATCGGAAGAGCTAGATTCACGTCAACTTGGCACAAGCCGGAGTCATTTGGAAAGGCAGAACCTTAATGAGAGAATGGCCCAATCAGATTGGCGCGTGGGCAAGCCCGTTGGCAAATAGGCGCAACATTCTCTTAATTGATGACTGGTGCGGGAGGGCCAAGATCACTGTGTATAGCGCCACACCTGTGCTGGCAGTCCTGGGTGTTACATGAAAGCAAGCCGAGGGAGCCGCGAGGAGGCACTAAGTTGTGTTCCTTCATGATCCGCTTCGGTTCCTTTCTCCAGGTTCCTGCTTGGGTTCCCGCCCTAACTTCCCTCAGTGATGTGTTAAAAAAAATTTCCTTTTGTCTTCACGTTACTTATGGTCATATTGTTTGATCACAGCAATGAGAACACTAACTAAGACACCATACAACCCAGGTATTTCTCCATCCATGTTCGTTCCATGCTAGTCACAATAGTAATTCATAGAATTGATGGACATGGGAAGTGAGAGGAGGGAGGGAGAGAGAGAGGGAGAGAGAGAGAGAGAGAGAGAGAGAGAGAGAGAGAGAGAGAGAGAGAGAGAGAGAGAGAGAGAGAGATTTTTTTCAGCCACAAAGATCAACAAAATTTAAAACTGTGCCCAGGGAAATCTGTGGAACTGGAAGTGATCATATGAACAAAATAAACCAGACTCAGAAAGACAGTGTTCTCAGGCTTTCATTTCAGACTGAATCTAGATTTTTAAAAAGGAAATACACGAAGAAGGATATTTAGGGAAAGGGACAGGAAGGACATTGTGGGGAGGAATGATGTTCGAGAGAAATGGGGTGATTAATATGGCCAAAGGACACAGCATATCTAGAAAACTGTCAAATCAAGCAAACGTGCTACCTTGTTCTATTAATGCATGCTAATGTAAATTAATAAAAATGAGTCTAACAAAGCGTGGGTTCCATTTTGCTATATGATAAGCAGCTGAATCTCTAATTATGAAATGGACAATGGAAGGACTGTGGACAGCATTGAAAGCTTCTACATTAAAGGTCTAGTCCCTTTCCTTAAGAAGGGGATACAAGTTGCTGTTTTCATCTCATCAGACATAAATGAGTGGAATTGTGTAGTATGCTTTGCCGTGGATGACTGGCAAACAGCGGACGGTACACTCGTCTCTTCTGTGTCCTTTCAGAAATCTGTATGAAGTCAGGTACGCTATCACATTAGATACTGTTCATTATTTTTAAGACCAAGGATTTTCTGTTTTTTTTAATAGCAAATTTTACTCAGTTTAATTTGGGATGAAAGTACAATTCCCCAGACAAAACAATGCAGCCAACTAGAAACGATACTCCTGACATTTTTGGGGGTGGGGAGGATTGGGGGAGAGTCTTCTTCTCTAATAACTCCCTTTGTGCTCTGTAATCCAAAGTCATCTACCCGCCCCTGCACCTGGAAGCGAAGAACTCCCGTATTCTGTGAGGAGAGTGTTCTCAGTGACCTACTTCTCTGTGTGGCTGCTGTGTCAGTCTCTCTCCTGAAAGAACTGATTGATTTCAAAGGCAGCAGCACACTGAGATGCTCTGTGATGCCAAGAGGATTAGAACCGGACCGCAAGGTGCAAGGGCAACCTGGACTAAAAATAGTCCACAAGCCTGAAAGTTGATTAACACTGAGAGAGGACGTTATTAAGTTGTTCAATTAGAATATCTGCACTTGGAGAGTCTATTTTAAGGTCTTACATATGTTAAATACAAGAGCCTGGGACTTACTAGGTACATAGGGAAATAAATGGGCAAAGGCTTCCTTTGGGAAGCAACATGACCAAAATGATAGGGGCAGGATGGAAGTTATTGTTAGTGCCTATCTAACTTTTCTCTCCTTTAGCATAGTAAAATTTTATTTAATTAACATTTATTTGGAGCCCCATAGACTTTATAAACTTTGAGATTTAAAATCTGTACGCTCTTAGTTGGAAATATCATGTGTATGCTGTTTGCTGCTGGGTCACACTGAACAACACAGCAGCAATATGATTCTAAACATTAAACAGGAAACCTAAGATCTAATCACTCCCTAAAAAGAGACCGTTGGATAGAAAGCTAGCTGCTCTGGCTTGCTGGCAATCCTTGAGTTCTTCTCCTCTCCACCCATCACCAAGCCCTGCCAATCAAACTTCTTCACACTCAAATCACTCCCTCCTCTCTGCATGCTCATGGTTACAGCCCTTGTCCAATCTACCAAAAGCTCCTGCCTCAGTAACCTCCGTAATCTCTCAATCTTCTTCCTAGTCTCCTTGTGTTCTTCAGTCTTTTAGATTGGTAAACCAAAATTACATGTTATTGATCTTATTACTCCCTAAATCTCCTGACTCCTGTTGGGTAAAGTTCAGTTTTACAGCCCTGGCACAGAGTTAGTGGACTTCCTCTACCTCCTCTGTCTCTCCTTCCCTTCACCCTGCTCCAGCAGCTGGGCTGCAGGAGGGTCCTCCCACCAGCACACAAGACCTTCTGTTAGCAACTATGCCTTGTGTTAAGCGCTTCCATTTTGGCTGGATTGTGACAATGACTGTAGCTACAGTTTCCAGAACCGAAAGCAGCTCTAGCCCTCCCCATCCTGTCCAGTAGTCAAGAGCAAGCAAGGGACATGTTTCTCCTCACAGGGACATTCTTTTCCTCCCCATCGCTTGCTTAACCCTAGCAATGGGCAACTGCTGGTGAAAAATAGGAAACTTTCCAACCTCCCCCACCCTTCTGTCCCATACCTACCCAAGCTTGTAAGTGAAGGAAGACTCAGATTCTTAAAGAGTGATATAGCTGTCTCCTGAGAGGCTCTGCCAGAGCCTGGCAAATACAGAGGTGGATACTCACAGCCAACCATTGGACTGAGCACTAAGTTCCCCAATGGAGGAGTTAGAGAAGGGACTGCAGAAGCTGAAGGGGTTTGCAACTCCATAGGAAGAACAACAATATCAACAAACCAGACCTCCCTTACCCCCCCCCAGAATTGCCAGAGCTCCCAGGGACTGGGCCACTAACCAAAAAGTATACATGGAAAGACCCATGGCTCCAGCCCACATCAATGGGAGGAGAGGCCCTTGGTCCTGTGAAGGCTCCATGCCCCAGTGTAGGGGAATGCCAGGTCTGGGGGGCAAGAGTGGGTGGGTTGGGGAGCACCCTCATGGAAGCAGCAGGAGGAAGGATGGAATGGGGTTTCCAGAGTGGAAACATGGAAAGGGGATAACATTTGAAATGTAAATAAATAAAATATCCAGTTAAAAAAAAGAAAAAAAAAAGAGACCTCTCTGTGGGTTACTTCCCAAATAAAGAGTCTCTCTCTCTCTCTCTCTCTCTCTCTCTCTCTCTCTCTCTCTCTCTCTCTCTCTCTCTGTCTCCTCCCTCTCTCTGCCTCACTCCCTCTTTCCCTCCCCCAGTCTCTTACTTGTGTGTAACCCTAATTAGAATGTGGGGGATGGGGAAGGCTTCTCCTCCATTGTTTTTGTCTTTTTTTTTTGAGACATCGTCTCCCTCTGAACCAGAAGCTCTCCATTTAGGCTGGCTGGCTAGTGAGTTCAGGATCTACCTGTCCCTGCCCATGGTACAAACACATTCTCTCTAATTCTTCATAATGCTTATCACACAACGAACCTTCTATTTAATGTCTCACCATCCTATAGCTGACAAGGACATAGGCATACATGCTGTGGTTTACTTGTCACAGAGTAGAGTACATGACTGGTTAGCAATCCCTGGGTGAGCAAGCAGGTAAGAAGCTATACATAAGTGTTACAGAGCTGGAAGGACAGCTCAGAGGTAAAGTATGTTCCTTGCATACATAATAACCTAAGTTCCATCTCTGGATCTTTAGATGGAAGGAGAGAATTGATTCCTGAAAGTCATCTAACTGCCCTTGAACACGCCCACACTCATACATCATTCACACGCATGCTCTCATGAAGTGCACACACACATACCACACACACACTCACATAGAACACATATCAGACACATACTAATGCTCACATCACACAAATACATTCTCTCTCTCTCTCTCTCTCTCTCTCTCTCTCACACACACACACACACACACACACACACACACACACATTCTCATATATATATCACATCCACACACATACATACCATACTCTCATATCACACATACATACACTCAAACATACACTCTCACAGACTCTCACATACCACAATACACACTCATACACATATACACCTATCTCAAACATCACAAATGTGCATACACACATTCACACACATACACTCTCACACATACACAATAAATAATAATTTTAAAGTCTTACAGAAACCAAAACAATCTTTAACCTAAGGGACAATGAAGGGCCAGAAAGCATTCTGGAAATGTTTTATTTGAAATGAGTTGTGAAAAACACATGGCATTCTGTCAGGTGAAAAGACAGATTATTAAAGGCTTTTTGCAAAATGAATGGTGAGTTCTGACAGAAGATAATGGTCTCAAAGACTAAGGAAACCGCCACAGGTGTGACTAAATCTCCTGCGCCTGAGATAGCCACATATGCTTTTGGTTTTTTTGTTTGTTTGTTTGTTTGGTTGGTTGGTTGGTTTTGTTTTATTTTTTGACCCCAATTGGTATCAAGTGAATTAATTAACTTTCAAATATAAACTTTATCATATGCTATTTATATTAAAATACTTAGGTTGAAATTGGGTATTTGCTAGGAAAGGAAACCTATTATTTTTAAATACATAAATCTGCAAATTTGAATAAAATTTTTCTTTTTTCTAGACAATCCTTAATCCAGGGGGATTTTCACATTGAATCTATAAACTGGCGGTGGAGGTTGGGAGCTTGCTCGGTGAGTAACAGCACTTGCTGTTCACGAATGAAGCTCTGAGTTCAAATCTCCAGCATCCATGTAAAACACCAGGCCTGGCTGCAAATACCCAAAACCCCAGGATAAGGGAGGATTCAGGCAGACGCAGCCCATTGGCAGCCAGGCTAGCTTAAACTATGAGCTTCAGACCCAGGAAGAGACCCTCTCTTAAAGGAACAAGACAGAGTAATATTAGAAAAAAAATCAGGCATTCTTCTCTGGCTTCTGCTTATATATAAATGAATGTATAAGCCCACATATACAAATGTATGTATCATAAATGCAAGCGCACACACATGCACACCATCCCCAAATAAACAAGTAAATAAGTAAAAATAAACACCAACTGGAAATTAACTGATGGATGCTTTTGGTCTGTCTGGAAACTGGTCATAGTCTGATATATTTTTTTTAAAATTGGGTATTTTCTTTATTTACATTTCAAATGTTTTCCCCTTTCCAGGTCTCCCCTTCGGAAACCCCCTATCCTATCTCCCCTCCCCCTGCCTCTATGAGGGTGCTCCCCCACCCACCCAACCACTCCCATCTTCCCGCCCTGGCATTCCCCTACATTGGGCATCGAACACCCTCAGGCCCAAGGGCCTCTCCTCCCATTGATGTCCAACAAAGCCATCCTCTGCCACATATGCAGCCAGAACCCTGGGTTCCCTCCATGTGTACTCTTTGGTAGGTGGTCCAGTCCCCAGGAGCTCCAGGGAATCTGGTCTGTTGACACTGTTGCTCCCTCCGTGGGGCTGCAAACCCTCTCAGCTCCTTCAGTCCCTTCTCCAATTCATGAATTTCGAAGGCAAATGAATGGAACTTGAGACTATCATCCTGAGTGAGGTGACTCAGTCACAAAGGAACACAGTATGTACTCACTGATAAGTGGATATTAACCCAAAAGTTTGGAATACCCAAAATTCAATTCACAGACCATATGAAGCCTAAGAAAAAGGAAGACCAAGATGTTTCAGTGCTTTTTAGAAGGGTGAACAAAATACTCACAGGAGGAAATATGGAGACGAAGTGTGGAGCAGAGACTGAAGGAAAGGCCATCCAGAGACTGCCCCACCTGGGGATCCGTCCCATAGGCAGCCACCAACCCCGGACCTTATTGTGGATGCCGGGAAGTGCTTGCTGATGGAAGCCTGACATAGCTGTCTCCTGAGTGACTTTGCTCTATCGTCTGATATTTTTTTTTAATTTAATTTAATTTTATTTTTTTAATTTACATTCCAAATCACTTCCCCTTTCCCGTTTCCTCCCTCCCCGAAAGTCCCATAAGCCCCCTTCCCTCCCTCTTTTCTCCGTTCAACCCCCTCTCATTACTCTGTCCTGGCGTTCCCCTACATCCAGTCTTTCCAGGACCAGGGGTCTCTCCTTCCATCTTTTTAGAAATCTATTGATATGCTGATTGTGTCTAGGGTATTCTGAGATTCTGGGTCAATATCCCCTTATCAGTGACTTCATACCATGTGTGATCTTTTGTGATTGGGTTACCTCACTAAGGATGATATTTTCAAGTTCTGACCATTTGCCTAGGAATTTCGTGAATTCATTGTTTTTAATTGCAGAGTAGTATTCCATTGTGTAAATATACCACATCTTCTGAATCCATTCTCACCTGAAGAATATCTAATGGCTGAGAAGCACCTAAAGAGATGTTCATCATCCTTAGTCATTAGGGAAATGCAAATCAAAACAACCCTGAGATTCCATCTCACACCAGTCAGGATGGCTAAGATCAAAAACACAGGAGACAGCAGTTGTTGGCGAGGATGTGGAGAAAGAGGAACACTCCTCCACTGCTGGTGGAATTGCAGGCTGGTACAACCACTCTGGAAAGCAGTCTGGCGGCTCCTCAGAAAACTGGGCATGACACTTCCGGAGGATCCGGCTATACCACTCCTGGGCATATACCCAGAGACTTTACCTGCATGCAATAAGGACACATGCTCCACTATATTCATAGCATCCTTATTTATAATAGCCAGAAGCTGGAAAGAACCCAGATGTCCCTCAACGGAGGAATGGATTCAGAAGATGTGGTATATTTACACAACTGATATTTTTTTTTAATGAGGACAAAACTAAGAGCCACGCTAGAGATGCAAGAGGAGCTGACTCTTTGCTGCCACCTGGTGGCAGTCCATTTTGCCACTAGACTCTTTCTTTTTTATTGGATACTTTATTTATTTACATTTCAAACGTTACTCCTTTTCCCGGTTTCCCCTCCAGAAACCCCCTATCCCATCCTCCCTCCCCCTGCTTCTATAAGGGTGCTCACCGACCTGCCTCTCTGCCCTGGCAATCCCCTACTCTGGGGCATGGAGTCGTCCCAGGACCATGGACCTCTTCTCCCATTGATGTTTGATAAGGCCATCCTCTGTTGCTACATATGTGTCTGGAGCCATGGGACCCTCCATGTGTACTCTTTGGTTGGTGGTTTAGTTCCTGGGAGCTCTGGGGCGTCTGGTTGGTTGATATTGTTGCTCTTCCTATGGGGTTGCAAACCCCTTCAGGTTCTTTAGTCCTTTCTCTAACTCCTCCTCCATTGGGACCTCATGCTCAGTCCAATTGTTGGCTACGAGCATCTGCCTCTGTATTTGCCAGGCTCTGAAAGAGCCTCTAAGGAGACAGCTATATCAGGCTCCTGCCAGCAAGCACTTCTTGGCATGCCCAGGAGTGTCTATGTTTGGTGTCTGTATATGGGATGGATCCCCAGGTGGGGCAGTCTCTGGATGGCCTTTCCTTCAGTCTGCTCCACACTTTGTCTCTGTATTTCCTCCAGTATTTTGTTCCCCCTTCTAAAAAGCACTGAAGCATCCACACTTTGGTCTTCCTTCTTTTTAAGCTTCATGTGGTCTGTGAATTGTATCTTGGGTGTTACAAGCTTTGGGGCTAATATCCACTTATCAATGAGTGCATACCATGTGTGCTCTTTTGTGACTGGGTTACCTCACTCAGGATGATATTTTCTAGTTCCATCCATTTGCCTAAGAATTTCATGAAATCATTGTTTTTAATAGCTGAGTAGTACTCCATTGTGTAAATGTACCACATTTTCTGTATCCATTCATCTGCTGAAGGACATCTAGGTTCTTTCTAGCATCTGGCTATTATAAATAAGGCTGCTACAAACATAGTGGAACATGTGTCCTTGTTATATATTGGAGCATCTTCTGAGTATATGCCCAGGAGTGGTATAGCTGGGTCTTCAGGTCGTACTATGTCTGATTTTCTGAGGAACCACCAGACTGATTTCTAGAGGGGTTGTAGTAGTTTGCAATCCCACCAGCAATGGAGGAGTGTTCCTCTTTCTCTACATCCTCACTTGCATCTGCTGTCACCTGAGTTTTTGATCTTAGCCATTCTAATTGGTACGAGGTGGAATCTCAGGGTTATTATGATTTGGATTGCCCTGATGACCAAGGATGTTGAACATTTCTTTAGATGCTTCTCAGCCATTTGGTAATGAACCCACACACCTATGATCATTTGATTTTTGACAAAGGAGCTAAAACCATCCAGTGGAAAAAAAAGATAGCATTTTCAACAAATGGTGCTGGTTCAACTGGAGGTCAGCATGTAGAAGAATGCAAATTGATCCATTCTTATCCCCTTGTACAAAGCTCAAGTTCAAGTGGATCAAGGATCTCCACATAAAACCAGATACACTGAAACTAATAGAAGAGAAAGTGGGGAAGAGCCTCAAACACAAGGGCACAGGGTACAATTTTTTGAACAGAACACCAATGGCTTATGCCCTAAGATCGAGAATTGACAAATGGGACCTCATAAACTTGCAAAACTTCCGTAAGGCAAAGGACACTGTCAATAGGACAAAATGGCAACCAACAGGTTGGGAAAAGATTTTTACCAACCCTACATCCAATAGAGGACTAATATGCAATATATAAAAAGAACTCAAGAAGTTAGACTCCAGAGAACCAAATAATCCTATTTTAAAATGGGGAACAGAGTTAGACACTCTTTAGAACCAATTTTAGAGCTCCCTGAGGCTCTTAGGTTGCCAAAAACTATAGTTAAGCAATCTCCAGAGAAGGGTACTCCTCCCACCTGACTGTGGCCACTACAGTGTTTGAGATGTCCATTGCTTCCACCACTTCTTTAGCAGCTAAGAGATGGAAAAAGAACAAGATTAATCCATGGTACATAACAAAGTCTAAGAAGATGCAGAATTGAGAAAAAACTCATGTTCCTGAACAGAATTCAGGATTGAGTCTATAGAAACTTTCCCAGAAAACAAGAACTTCTCTTAGTCCATTTTCTCCAACCACTCCCTTGTTCAAACAAATAAGGCCTTTGAACCATTGGTCTGCACACTCATTTAAGAAATGAGTGGGGGGCTGGAGAAATGGCTCAGTGATTAAGAGCACTGACTGTTCTTCCAGAGGTCCTGAGTTCAATTCCCAGCAACCACATGGTGGCTCACAACCATCTGTAATGGGGTCTGGTGCCCTCTTCTGGTGTGTCTAAAGAGAGCCATGGTGGTGTACTCATATGTATAAAATAAATAAATCTTAAAAAAAGAAAGAAAGAAATGAGTGGGACAAAAAGTGCCAAACAGACTTGGAATGCACATCCCAATGAGGGCAGAAATAAAAATGGAAGTAGGAGATCCACTGAGTGTTGTAAATTATAATAATAGCTTTTCAGGAAGCAGGTGTAAGAGGTATGTCAGTAAGAGCACATTAAAGGATGAGGTAAGGGTGGCCTCCTGAGGATGCGCACTTGAGATCCAAGGGAAGAAGATGTGCTAGTCATATAGGTTTAGCATGAGCATATTTGAAATAAGTGCATAGCCTGTGTAAAGGCAGGAAGATGGCTAAGCGTGGACCACTTGATGTGCACTATAGCTTCTACTTTAGTGGATTGGGGGTTACTGAGGCAAGGCAGAAGAAGATGAAGCTAGACCTAGGTAGTATTGGTTGCTGGGGCCTCTCAATGGGACATTAGAATTTGTGGTAAGTACAATGAGTAAACATTGTCATGAATTAGGCAAAATAATACCAGGCAATTTACTTGTTAAGTTTGCTTGCTGGTAGCAAACAAGATGTTAGAAAAAGACCACAAAGAAAGATATTTTATGAACTTCTGTGATCTCAGAACATAGTGGTATCATGTAGTTGGATAGACATTAACAGGTTTAGAGGCCACCGATGACAGGAAGATGTTGGATCAGCTTTGGACTAAAACTCCTGTTTTAGAAAGTGATTCGCTGAGGCCCATTGTAAGAAAGCTATTTCTTTCTGGTCGAAAGAGTGAAATCTCAGCTCCACCTCTACCTTGACTGGGTACTTGACATTCCAAGCTCCCATGAATTTACATCACTCTTTCCTTACAGTGGTCCTCAACCTTCCTGATGCTGTAACCATTTGGCACAGTTTCTCATGTACATCAATCACTCTTTCCTGCAGGAGTCTTCAACCTATCTGATGCTGTGACCAGTTGATAGTTACTCATGGGGTGGTGACCCCCAACCATAACATTATTTTTGTTGCTAATTCATGATTGTAATTTGCTGCTGTTGTGAATTATAATGTAATTATACTTGTCTCTGATGGTCTTTGGGGGTTGAGAACTCCTGCTTAAGAGTGATTCTAAAGGACCCAGACAATCACCTGGCCAGGAGGACCACCCATCAGAAAAGAGGCTCATAGAGGACATCCTCAAATGTGATGGAAAGAATAATTCTCCCATTCATGAGATAATGTATACTTATTCTCCTAGCAGCCCCTCCCTCAGTGCAGCTACTACAGATCTTCATTGCTGAGTCGGCCTGTTCTTACTCAGTAACCATAACTTTTCCTATTCTCCCTTCCTATATCTTCCATGATAGTGGTCCAAATCCTAAACATACCTGCTCTGACTCATTCTCATATCTTTCTGAAAATGCCCTCCACTTAATGAAGCTGTTTGCCTAACTACATTTCTGAACTTTCCTGTTCTTTTGGTCCCTTCCTCAGAAGACAGGAATTTTTCTTTTCATCTTCTCTATCAGCTTCCTCTCGGAACTGCAAAGACGTATAGCTTCTCTGCTGTGTGTGTACACACACATATGTACACCAGAGAACATACAGACCCAGAAACCAAAAGGAAGCTTATGTTTGCACCAATGTAGAGACATCTGTGATGAATGGATGTCAGGGAAAAGATTTATTAAAAGTCAACTTCTTAGATTCAATTGTTTGAAGTCTTTCCATAAGAGGATGCCTGGGTGTAGTGGCACAGGCCTTTAATCCCACCAATCATGAAACAGAGGCAGGTCGATCTAAGTTTCAGTACATCCTGGGCTACACAGTCTGACCTGATCTCAAGATTTTTTTGAAAAAGGTGTTTGCTAGTTAAAAGGAAAAGAAACTTCATACTATTAATGAGTTTTATTTGTTATTTTGACTTATTTTAATTCATGTTACTTTACTATGTTAGAATAATTATGTACATATATACAACATACATATATTTGCTAAAAAATTAATACTTGGTTTATTCTGAAAGGAAATAAAATTTCTACATCTCAGATTGCCATGAAAGGAATAACAGGAAAGCTTGTGTTCCGGAGATTACACAGGATGGATCAGTGAGTTTTTACATCATGTACAGTTTACCACAGAGCAATTGTTTATGTTTCTGTGTATATGTGCTTGTGTGTAAGTGTATGTGTGTGTATGTACATTCCTTTGTGTGTCCAAATGTATGTCATGAGGAGGGTTCTTGTGCCGGTGTTTTTATCTGTGCTCATTTGTGTGTGCAAGTAAGTGCACAGCGTGAGGAGGGCGCATGCTATGTGTGTTTGGATGTGCTTTGTGCCTCCCAGAGTTATCTACCTTGTTTTCTGAGACAAGTTCTCTCAGCAGGTCTTGGAGCTTAAGGGCTAGGTTGGGCTAACACTAGCAAACCTGAAGGGTTCAGCTGTCTCCACCTCCCAAGTACTGGAATCCTGGGATTCCGAGTGTGTGCTCCCCATAGTTGGCTTTCTGCTTGGGAGCTGGGTTCAAACGCAGATCCACATGTTTGCATGGCAAGTGCTGTTAACACTTAGCCACCTTCCCAACCCAGCCACTTATTACATCGGTGCCATAGGAGTTCTGAAATGCTTGGTAGTACTGACTACTTGTGAACTGATATTAAAAACTACAACAACAACAGCAACAACGAAAGCCTCCTTTTTATATCCCAAAAGACTAGAAATCAACTAGCAATAAAATTGAGAAAATTAAACTTAAATGTGTATTGGGTTTCTGGTACAGAATCCTTGTAATACACACACACACACACACACACACACACACACACACACACACATACACACATGTGCAGGTGTATGTGTGTTCATTTGCGTGTGCAAGTTCACATCATGAGGAGGTTGCATGCCAGTTGTGTTTGTATGTGTACTGTGGTGTGTGTGTGTGTGTTATTCAATATGAGGTTTTGCTTTGTGGCACCCTCTGATATCTAGCTGGGACATTGGTGCGTATGGGGTTAGTCTTCTTTTTCACTGAAAATTATGTGAAATGATTTAGCAGTTTTGACTAGAAGGCATTTTCTCTTTAATCACACTGACATGCTACTTACATTCCCCTTCTCTTATGAATACTGATAAGTTGTCTTAAAATGGCTTCTTCAGGTAAGTAAACAAATCTTTGCAATGGAGAGTGAGCTGAGAGCCAGAATGGCAGATGTGTCTCCACAGAAAATTCATGGGAATCTCTCCTTTCCCTCAGCCCTGCCTTTGGAAACTGCTAGAGGGCAAACACTGTCTGTATTTAAATTCATGCTTGTTTATTATTTGAATGTAGTAAAATCCTGATAATAGTATTAAAATAGAAACATACCACCTTCCAGAGCATCAGCGATTGATACTTAAGCAGTCAGAGAGCTAACAGGTACCAGACTAGGGATCATGGGAACCAGGTATGAGACCCTGGTGTGTGAAGCAGTGTTGATCCCGCCTTGTGCTTCTGCTGGGGTTACATCCTCTGGCTTCACGGTGAGGTTTTCTGAACAGATACACATGTGTTAAGTGTTGAGGTTTGGTCTATTGCTATGTATTGTAATATGTATTATAGTGCTAAATTCTATACCCAAAGGCCTAGGTCTACACATGACTTTGCATGTTTACAAGCTTTGGTTGTGCAAACCTTGTTCCTTGACTTAAAACTATTGGTTTAAAAAAAATGGCTATAGCCAATTACTGGAGGGATTAGAGGTAGGTGGATTGGGAACAACCTAGTTGGAGGAGGAGAGACCTGGAGTAGAGAGGAAGAAGGAGAAGGAGGAAGACGCCACCATGAGGGGAGAGGGACCATGAGCACATGGCTAGGAGAGACCACAAATGTCAGGGGTACACAGCTGGGGAGGTAGCCAGGCCTGCAGTTAGAAGAGTAGATTAGGGGTGACCCCCAGTAATTGTCAAAGCCAAATAAAATAGCCATAGTCTAAGTCTCATATATTTATACACTAGTCTGGGGTAAGCACAAATAGATCTTACTACAGTTAAGTGAAGAAACAACCCTCACACGTGGCACTCCTTCCTAGGAGTGAAAACACATCGCACATGTTTAGGTTTCCCATAATGATAGAAAACTATTGCTTTCCTGATCAGCAAACGAAGGTAAATGAGATGAGGCTCATACAAAAGTGGGGTAATTCTAACTTTGAAAGATGGTCTCTTCATGATTGTGTATTGTGCTTCCACGTAGGGAAGATTTACTAACCATTTGCTTTGAAGCAGAAAGCTCTGACCCAGTTTCTCAAAGGCAGATGGCAAAGCCACTTCCAGTGGGGCAGATGGCCCTATTGATTTGCAGAACCACAAAAACATCAGGCTTAGAAGATACTCTGGGATTCAACTGGTGCATCCAAAAGATAGAAGAAGGCCTTTGATGTTAGCCTGGATATCAAGGAAGCACAAACTGTCAGAAAGAAGTGTGTGGCTTCATACACTTGCACAGTATGGAGGGTGTGAAGAAAAGCATTCAGAGCAAGCCAAGCTGCTTTTGTCAGCATCGGGAGCATTCAAGAAGCTTCATGAACTAACCCTCTTTGTGGAAGGGTCCAGCAATGTTTATGAGTACCAGATGTGCTCGCCATGAAAGGAAATGGGAGAGCCACACATTCATATTCATTAATGAGGTAATAGCAAACATAATTGGCAAAGGCATCTATCTGAAGAAGATACACTGGTAAGAAACGTTGAGAAGAAATATTACTCAAATGGAAAACATCCCAGGGGTCTATTTTCCCTTGAAATAATCATAAATTATATTGAAAATAACAAACCTCAAATTTGACACTGTAAAGAGTGTATCTGCTTGTAATACGCTGTACTTAGATTCCAAGAGAAGTACCTCCAGGGCTTCCTAGTAATCAGACATCTTTAGAAATAGAATTAATTCCCTTAGCAATTACGAGTTCCTAACCTGCAAAGGCCAATCTGCAAATATAATATGACAGAATTTGTTAGCCCCCAAGAAGACAGTGTCCTTGTTGGGAATAAAAGCGTTGATCAGTGGTTTCATTCTTTTAAGCATCAGAAAAGTGGGTGTTCTCATTCTTTAAGATATTATACAGGAATTAAAGATGTGAACCTAGGCCTGAGTGTAAGAATGCTTTGTCTATACACCATAGTTTCCCAGTCTTGCTCATGGGCAAGCTAACACTGACCTACAAGTACAAACACTCCAGAAATTATTCTTCTAGGTAAACTACAATGAAATAATTTTAATTACAAGCTTCACACATGTGTATTCTTCCATTGCATAGTCTTATTTACTATTAGACCCTAATTGTATTTTTGGCAAATAGTTTAGTCCCCTTGCTTGTTAGTGGTTATAAATGATCAGATAATTGAGTTCTAGCCAAGGTCTTATATGGGTGTTGAGACTTTGGGGAAAGGAAAATTAAACACCATGTACAAACACATGCTTTCAAGATATTTTAATTTTAAAAAAAATGTGTGTGTGTGTGAACAAGTATTTGTGATGGGTTTGACAAAAGCATTTCTATCATGTTCTAGTGGTCACTTGTCTTCTGTATAACAAACTTTTTTACTTGGTTTTTCAAGACAGGGTTTCTCTGTGTAGCCCTGGCCATCCTGGAACTTGCTCTGTAGACCAAAGTAGCTTCAGATTCAGAGATCAGGGGGGTCAGGGGCAATTTGTGACCATGACCCAGATGTGAAGTTGTTTCTTTATTTGTTTGGGAATTTATTTAGTATCTGAGCCATAATTGCTTAGATATCATTTATGATCCTTCAGTCATATTTTATAATTTTTTCAGCAGTGCTTTACAGTTGAAACATGTTATCTTTTTAAAGACAAAAAAAAATGCCATAGGAAACACTGTCAAATGTGTAACGTAACCTTTTGCTTAGGAAAATCCATTTTGTTCCATTCAAGGGAGTCAGACACAAAGACAAGAAACATCAAAGTGCCATTTCTCATTTAGTATAGCTATAAATACCACAATGAGATTGATTAGTGAAACAACATGAAAAAGATTAGGATGCTCTGTTAGCTTCCTAGATGAATATTCAGTATTTAGATCCTGGGAACTCTAAAATGTGAAGAGTCTATTTGAATATTTTTTAAAAAAGCCTACCTTGACACTGCTAAACCGTTTTCTTTCTTTCCACTTTTCTGTGGGGTGGGGGAGACAAAAGATGGCTAATTTAATACAATTTCTTCTTTTCTCGTACATGCACAGAAATCCTGTACAGCTTAGCCAACATGTACATGTATGTTTGTTCATACACCCAGACACACAGCATCATTTTCCATGAGAGACAGGCTTGCAAGAGGACGCTGACAGGCAAGGGAGATCAAAGGCTGTTCTTTTGCTTATGGTTCCATTTCTCCAAACACAATGTTCTGGGTACCTATGGTGGCTAACGACATCTACTAACACATATCCCTTAGACATCTGTCCAAACCAGCCAAAAGGTCAAAACCAGGATCCTTGATCTTACACCAATAAGGGCAACTGTTGCCATAAGACACAAAGTATACCCCTAGACTCTCCATTAGGAGCTTCAGGGGAAGTATATGAGGCTCCTGGAGGAACTTGGCAGCCCTCAGTTTACAGCTTAAAGTGATAAATTACTTACTCCATGGAAGTCTTCATCTCTGCTCTTTTGAGTGGAGACACTTTAACATCATCAACCTTGATCTACCCTGGAGACATCTTGTTCAGACATATTCCCATGATTTGAAGGGATTGACGTATCTCTTTCATACAATACAAGTACCTGTCATTGCAGTCCCCTTGACAACCAGTAGGAACATCAAACTCAACATGGTCTTAAACATCATAGAGCTGGGTCTTCCACAAGTCCCACAGGATACCTGAGTATCACTCTGCTGAATCCATAGTTAAGTAAGTCTTCTGCTGATACAACCCTAATGTCAACTCTATTTTGCCAGATCCTTTTGTTTGTCAGCATCTCCTCCACCTCATCATTCCATCTTCTTGGAAATGTCTTACATGTCGTCCATAATCCCAAGAGGTAGATCCTGGTGCACTCCTCCTGGTCAGATACAAGCAGCATGCATTTGGGCTCCAGACACCCACTAGGAGAACTCACACATCTTCTCTCTTTCTTCAAATATCAGAAGAAAGGAGTCATGGCACCTGCCAAGGACCAGCCTCAGCTTGGTTGGTTCAAAATTCATGTGATATCTCTAAACAGCACTCAGATCCACTGTGCCTGGGGAGGAGGCTGACAAGCTGGCTTATAGTACAGCTGTCTCTGTTCTTTTAGGTCTATGAAGCCTCTCATATAATTCCTATTGCTTCCTTATATTTTGCAGAGTTGAGAAATTATACATTCTTAAACTCATGTTTTCAGAGTTCTTTCCCATAGCCTAAAGGACTATCCTGAAGGCCATAGCCTTTACCACTTTGCTAAGGATATTAGACACACCCTTGCCTCCCTGACTCTGTCTCTGATTATCACGGAGTCATTAACTGTAGTGGAGAGGACATTCCCTGTAACTTTAGCAGAGAGAACATCTCCCAAAGGAGGAACATAAGGTAAATTATGTACATTATTATACAAACAAGCCCCACACCCACAGCAACTGACAACACTCGTGGAGGCCCAAGTCTTAACAGCTCCACTCCAGGAGTGGGAACTGTGTCACACTGTCCCTTCCACATAGCAGGACTAAGGCAGCAGCACCAGTGTCTAGAGCATGTGTAGTCACACCAAGATATGGTTCAAAATTCATGTGATCTCTCCAAACAGCACTCAGATCCACTGTGCCTGGGGAGGAGGCTGGATGTTTAGCAAGTTCTCCATAGCTAGTGAATAGGCCTGTTCATTATACATTATGGGCACTTAGTAGAACTGGTCAAAGTATAGAAGGGCCTGCAAGTGGGTATTGTATTCAATGAGCTTTTCAATGCAGGAGTCCAACTTTAGGGTCATACTTCTGCACCATCTCTCCACTCAGTTCCATGGCCAGTCTCAGGACTCCCATGGACTGCTGGAGCCTGGGGCCCAAAGTTCAGGGTCACATTGGTCGCCATTTTTTCCATTGCAATGTCCACATCTGCCCATTCCACAACTGGCTGCCATTGCCAAGCACCTCTGCTGGACTGATTTGGCAGGTGGATCCAATATCCTGGCCACAGCGCCTGGGTCCCGATATTGTGGAGGCAGCTCAGGACTGCCATTTTTACTGGGCTGCAGACTGTATGAAGCAACCATTTTCTAAGACTAGTTTCTTTCTTTCTTTCTTTCTTTCTTTCTTTCTTTCTTTCTTTCTTTCTTTCTTTCTTTCTTTCTTTCTGCACCTTCATGTGTTTTTATGCAATGTCATATGTTGGCTGAAATGTGAGTTAGGTGGAGGGCTCCACCTAGAAATAAGGCATGTGCCACACTGACAAAAAGGGAGTGGTAAAACCGATGAGAAGCCCTCTCATCTGTGACTCCCCTTTGCCCTTTTCATTGATTTGCTCCAATATTTTCTGCCACAGCCTCCCCGGTTATGTCTTATCGTAAAGCCTGTTCCAGCATACCCCTCCATTTCTCTCTTAAAAAGACATTTTCAGAGCCTTCCTATCATATTATACCTAATACATGTGTTAAAGAGAAAAATATCAACAGTGACAAAAGCCAGCCACGTGCCCTGCTTAGTTTTCAGCAATAGAGATAGCCGCCACATTCTCATCAGAAAGAGGCCGAGGCAAGACTAATTCTGTATGATATCATGTTATTCCTAGGGTCACACAGAAGATGCCACACACTGAGAAATTAGAGATTAACACCCAAAGAGAGGTAATCTTGGCAAGGACAGCATGGGAATATAGGTATTAAAACAGTATTTTACCTTAAAAACAAGAATGTAGCCGTGACTCTTAAAATCAGAAGTGTGTACTAGGGTGACAGAATCCATTACGGACGCTAGGATGCTAGGTGCTTGCACTGCTTATGGCACCCAATGCGGTTATGACCTTTTGTGGATTAAAAGACTGTCTTCACTATGGTGATTCTGCCAGCTTGCACAGTTCCTAAGTATAATCTGTCAACCTATATAATTCTACTTGTATAGATGTTTTTGGAGCCAACTTTTGTCATTTGTCAACCAGTTGGTGTGCTCTTCCCTGGGAAGGCAATGTCTCCTGCTCTCAGCTGTCCTGCATGGTCTATTATTCGTTGTGTAGAGTTGAGGCCTCAAGCGCTTGCTTTTCCCTGTCCAGTGGACATCCCATGTCCACTTTGGCATGTCCATTGACATAGCCCTTGTTTAGCTCACATTTAAGGATCCATATTAGTTGGAGGGGGTCTTGTTGAGAGGAAAGAAGAGTTTTGGTGAGAGGGGGAAAGAGGTAAGAAAAATAGTGGGACGATATGATCAAAGTATGTTACATACATGTATAAGACCATGAAAGAATAAACGAATAAAATTTTTAAAGACTAGAAATGCAAGAGCTAGAATTTTTGTTTTATATTATATAATTATGTTATAAAGCAAAATAAATTAAAGAAAAGCAATTTTTAAAACAAGCAAAAATGAAAATATGGGTAAAAAATGATCCATGGAACATGTTACATGAGAGGACAGACTCTGATGCCCCTTTGTTTAGATCTAAACACAGCATCAGCCCAGTTGATGGACACTCAATGCATTTCTTAACATCATCAGGCCTCAGGGTTTTATTCTTGCAGCTGCAAATGGGAAAGCACAACAATATACTGCCTCACAGGGCTGACTGAGAGATGGGATGATATTATAGCTCCTATTCTTATAGCAGAGCTTGACACAGAGAACAAACTCAACTAGCACAATTATTGTGACTATTGTGGTCCAAGCGCTTCCAACCACAGACTCAAAATAGGCAGAGGAAATAGGAGACACTGAGGTGGGTAGAACTTCCATGGTCAGAACAGTTTTAGGCTGGTGTCAGGACAGATATTTCTGCTTTGGAAACTCACTTGCAACCCAGATTCAGGTTTTCTATGACATGTATGTATGTATGTATAAACATATATATATATATGTATATATAAATATATATAGTTAGATATAGATCTACATATATATATGTATAGTTAGATATAGATCTCTCTCTCTATATATATGTATATATATATATACATATATATATCTTAGTTAAGATTTTACTGCTGTGAACATACACCATGACCAAGGCAACTTTTATAAGAACAACACTTAATTGGGGCTGGCTAATAGGTTCAGAGGATCAGTCCATTATCTTCAGGGAACAGAGCAGCATCCAGGCAGGCATGGTGCGGGAGAAGCTGAAAGTTCTACATCTTCATCTGAAGGCTGCTAGCAGAACACTCTTTGTCAATCAGCTAGGATTAAAGCCCAGTTCTACTGTGACACTCCCACTCCAACAAGGCCCCACCTCCAAATAGTGTCGCTCCCTGGCCTTGGCCAAACATATAATATAATATAATATAATATAATATAATATAATATATATACATAGTCTTCCCTGTCCCAGAACTACATCCCATGATTTCTGTTCTCTCCCAGCTCTCCTCCTCCTCCCAACACCTGATCTTTACCTCATTCTCCTCCCTATCTCCTCTCCCACCCACTTCCCTCCCTCCAACTACTCCAGATGTCTAATATATATATTATATATAACATATATATGTATATGTTTATGTATTTATTTACATATATACATATATATTAAACACACATATATGTGTGTGTGTATATATAGAGAGAGGGGGGAGGGGGAGGGAGAGATTGAGAGACAGAGAGATGCATAGATACATAGGTACATAGGTAGATATATAGATAGATATATGGATAGTCCCCAAGGATAGATTAAGCATCAGAGAGAAAACTTAGCACTCCATTTATATAGCACTATGAATGAATAACCCTTGTTCTGTACATCTAAGTCAAGGCTTTCTCCTTTGATAAAAGTGTCTCGTGATTCAGTTCTTTTTCCAGGTTTAGAGAACCAGCTACCCCTCCAGAAGATAAGTGCCTCTCTGTGCTCAGAGTTTCTGCCAAGTTCCAAGTTCACTGTTTCTAAAAAAAAAAATTAAAAAATTAAAAAATAAAAAAAAATTTAAAAAAGGAGGAGAACCAGAAGAAAGAAAAGAAATAAAGGAAGGAAGGAAGGAAGGAAGAAAGAAAGAAAGAAAGAAAGAAAGAAAGAAAGAAAGAAAGAAAGAAAGAAAGGAAGAAAGAAAGAAAGGAAAAGAGAAGAAATCAATTAAAATAACCCCGTTGTCAAAGGGTACATTTTGGTTACTCTGATCTCTCACATCCTTCCTCTCTCAGTCATGTTCAGAAAGAAGGAAGATCTCCTCGCCAGTCACGTCGCTTACAACAGTGGGTCAGCTTTCTCTTTGCTATTCTTGGTGTCAATCAACAAGCGACAGTTACCCAACAGTGCCCCAGCACCAGGTTTCAAAAAGAAAAAGGAAAAAAAAAAAAGAATGAGCTTAAGGTTTACTGTGAGGCCAACTGGCAAGGGAGCCATGAACTAGGAAAAAAAAAAAAGCTTAAATCTGACTGTCTAATGAGTCAGTGCACCAGGGAATAACACAGACTTGTAAAGCACACAAAACCTAAAAATCCTGCTACAGAATCCTAGATGCAGAATGAAAAGCAAATGTTTGATTACCTAAGGCTCTTTACAAGTTATTCGCTATTTTAATTAAGAAAGAGGTGTCTCATCTGTCAAGCTATATCATAAATGATAACTACATTTCAATTCAGCAGAACAATGTGGTGTTGCATGAGGTGAAGCCTCTATGGGCATCACTCTCCCCTGGGGACCACATCTCATGTCACCTGCCTCAGCTACAGGCCTGGTCAATACTGTTGCAACCTCCAAATGACCCCCACATACATAAGCACCAGAGGGGCACACATAACCCTAAATTTTAATAACATTTTCAGGCTCATGATGAGCTCTGCTCTCCACTGAGAGAGAAGGGGGTGGGGCGAGAGGTCAATCCAGTATCTTCCCTGTAGTATCCAAAGTCTTACCTGACTGGACTCATCCTTCTGTCTCCATGTGATTTCAGTCATTTTACTCTTTCATTCCTCCAGCCATTCAGGACACGTGAGAAATCACCTGCTCTATTCCCAAATCAATGCCTGTAATTCAAGGATCAATTGCCTCTTGAATCCTCCCCCAACTCTTGGATGTTTATAAGGCAAAACTCCTCATTCTTTTCAGCACTATATTCAGTAATAACATCCTCCAAGAGGCTTCTCTGAATACTATTTTCAAATGGCTTTTTCCAATCGCCTCACAAATCTACTTAACCCATTTTCTTTATTGCGTGTGTCACAGACGACTATTGGATTTATAACAGTTCACTGACTTAACTAGAAGCGGTGTCCGTCATCATGCAAGCTCCAAGAGAACACAGACGTTTTTATTTTTAGAAAAGAAATCAATGTTATACCATGAATATTCAGAACAATGTGTCCCACATAAGAAGTCACTCAAGTTTTTTTTTTTTTTAATGAAGGAGGAGTCAGTGAAGTCCTCTGCCACCAAGACTTGAATGTAGTAACAGCAGCACGTAATAGATTAAGTGGACCATCGCCAAACACCTACCTACAAGTCTCAGGACCATGTGTGATGAAGAGTTGGCTGACCACCATGTCTACTCTGATATATGTACCAGTTTTTCCATCCTTAGACAGTGGAGCAGGAGAAAGACCCCAGAGTGTGAATGAAGAAGAATTGTCACATTTGACAAGTGACTAAATCAGGTGATTTGAGGAGCTTGGAGGCAGGGTGGGGGAGGTGATACTTGCTGAGCTTTATAGTTCTACAGGTGTTTTGGCAGGGCAGAGTCATGACAGATCTATCTTTGCGAGAATCTTAGTCCTTTGTTTGGTAGTAAATTACTCAGGTAGTAGCCAGAAGTTTGCTTGTGAGGAAGACAATGTTAATCTTTTTGTTTCTTTGTTTGTTTTTGCTTGATTCATCATTCCATTTGTTTACATTTCAAATGATCTCCAACTTCCCAGTTACCCCTTCACACCACAAACCTCCCATCCCACATCTGCCCTCTCCTCCCTCCCCTTTGCCTCTATGTGGGTACTCTCTACCCACCACCCTCTCCCACCCTACTGCTCCAGCATTCCCCTATGCTGGGGCTTCAAACCTCCCGGGGACCAAGGGCTTCCCCTCTCATTGATGTCAGACAAGGCCATCCTCTGTGACAAATGTGTCTGGAGTCAAGAATCCCTCCTGTACATTCCTTGGTTGGTGGTCTAGTCCCTGGGAGCACTGGCTGGTCCAGCCAACCAACATTGTTCTTCCTATGGGGTTGCAATACCCCTCAGCTCCTCCAGTCCACCAGCTCCCCGACCTGGGTCCCGGAGCTCAATCTGATGATTGGCTCCAAGCATCCATATCTGCATTGGTCAGTTGCTGGCAGAACCTCCCAAGGAACAGCTACACCGGATGTTAGAGTAATGAAAGTTCACAACAGTTGAGTTTATCTAATCCCACTTGCCAAAATTCTACTGCAGTTTTAGAGTGCAGCTAGAATTCTGGGAGTGAGCAGAAGGCAGAGTAAATACGGCAGGCATACAGTACGTGGACCTGTGGATGGTCATCAGAAAGGACTTTCTGGGATAAAGAAACTGGATAGTGGGCTGGCTCAGATGTGGCTAGGGCAGATACAGAATGTGAACTTTAAGAACAACTCCATCTCTAGAAAGATTCCCAAGTGGCTTACTGGGCCTCAGTTCAACATGGAGTCCTCTTGGAAGAAATGCAGCCCAAACTTCATGGCTCTTGCTAGAAGATATTCTTGTTTCAGGTGCCAAGAACACCCCATGGAAGTCTTATTTCTCATCCTGTTCACTTAAATCAAACTAGGTTCCCTCTTCACCTAAGATTGCTTATCTCCCTATTCGCACAATGGTTTGGAGTGGGAGGCTGGTCAATACTGTCTTCTATGTAAGCAAGCCCTCTGCCTCATTCTTCAAGTATATTTTTGGATCTAAGTCCCTTTCCCCGTCTTTGAGAATTGCTTATTGAGATACTGCCCCTCTCTTTGTCTTAAGTTCTTAGTGAATCTTTTGTAGGAGACAACAAAGAAGAAAATAGAGTGCAGGCAAGAACAGTCTTAAAAGAGGCCAGGGGCAGAATAATGTCTTTGGTCTATGATTCTTCAAGCTTCTCCTATGAGCACTGTCTGCCTTACTCTAAAAACTCGAGAAACTATCCTTGCTATAGGGTAGTTTTTTTTATAGTTTCTAATAAAGACATAAGTTTACCTATAGACTTTTGAAATCAGTATCAGTCTAAAATGCTTGTACTAATGAGTCATGCCATGAATCTAGATATATTTCTAATAGTTTGAGTGATTATTGTTTGGGGATTTGGTTTGGTTTATTGTGACTTTTTATATTGACTATAACAGTTGCCTTAAGAAGAATTTCTCTAATGTAATGGTTTGAGGTTGCCCCTGACTAATTCTTTGCATATCACATGAAACCCTCTTTTCTTTATTATTTAATAACATCTTGTGTTCTTTCGTACACGGCAGCTTGCTGTCTCCTTCTTGAGTTACTTAAGGACTCAGCTTCCTATATGAGCTGATACCTTTTTCTAAAAGTCTCTCCTGCCTTCAAAGAACTTTTGCCAGACTTTATAACCAAATGAATAACATACCTTCAGATCATTTAAAACTATGAACTCAATCTGCTATTCTTCTGTGTGCTCAGCCTGTTTCAGTTTAATTTGCCTTTAGGAAAACAATGTAAGAATATTACTATGTCCTGGATTTCCTATGTAGTCAACTTTTACAAACTAAGCCAAAAATTGTACTCATCCATGTCTCTGACCCAGAGTAATTTGTGCTGTGGTGATCACTTGCTGTAAACAGCCAATAGGTTGATTTTGTTGGGTTTGTTTGTTTTTTAAGTTTTTTTAGACTATTTTTATAATATTTTTTAATCTTTTGAAATTATAATATAGTTATAGCATCTTCTCTCTTCCCCATCCATGCATCTTCTTTTGCTCTCTTAAATTCATAATAGATGTGCACACTTCTCTGTCCCATGACTTTGAACTGAGCCATATAATCTCTGCTGGTCAGTATATTAGCTGATGATACAGTATGACCCTTTTGCTTCTACCCCTTCCTGCATAAGAAGCTGATATGAAATTTGAAGCTATGCTATCATAGAAGACCAGCAAATTCATGAGCTGCAAAAGATGCTTATTTCTATTGTGGTGATTGGAACGAGAATGGTTCCAGCATTCTCATATATGTGAATACTCTCTCCACACGTTGTAGGACTATTTGGGGAGGATTAGGAGGTGTGACTTGTTGGATGGAGGAGGTGTGGCACTAGAAGAAGGCTTTGATGTTTCATAAAGACCACATCACTCCTAGCTCTCTCTCTCTCTCTCTCTGACTCAGCAGATATTAGACACAAGCACCCATAAAAAGACACATGCATATGCATAGATGCATGTCTAATACACACATATTTAATGACATATACATACATGCTTTCTTATCACTTCTATAACAAATTATCACAAATGTAGTATCTTAAACCAACATGTCAAATGTACAAAAGTGGATCATACTGGGCTAATATTGAGGAATATAAAGGTTTTAGAAAATAACCCCTATCTTTTCTTTATCATCTTTCAGGGATTCCTTACTTTTTTGTCTTCAAAGGAGGCAGTATAAACTGAGTCTTTCTCATGCTGCCATCTCTTCAGAATTTTTTTTTTATTTTTATATTTAAACATTCCCTTCCCACTTACAAGTCCTCTTAGGATTACCTGGTGCCACTCCTGGTAAGTAATGATCATATTTTATCCCAAGGTCAGCTCATGAATGGGTTTAGTGTATCTGCAACCAAAGTTTCTTTTGAGATGTCACTTGATTTAAGTGTGCATATCTTTAGGGAACCTTTATTGTACTTACCATAAAATGTATATTGAACCTTAGGACCAAATATACTATGGAATTGATAATTGTAGTGTTTCAACTTAACATTCTCAATAGTTTCTACAGTGGCATCCATATGCAAACACATTAATCCTTCCACGAGAATCTATGAATATTCACCCCAAGTGGCATAAACAAGTCTATAAATAAGTCCATGTCAGTGAAGGTCAGGCTTCGCCACCAGATGAGTTCAGTTTGGGTCAAATATTGTTGTCAAGTGAGCTATTTAAAAAGCCTGGGTTTTGAACTTTGTGGATTACAAAACTGCAAAGAGTATGTGTAGGAATAAATTATATTTGGAAACATGCAAGAGCATTAGCATTTGTCCTGTCCTTCCTTTGTTTCCCAAAGTCTATTCTCATCCCGCAAAGTCATAAGTAAGGGTTTCCTGGTTTTGAACTTTTAAAAACTAAAGCCATAAAGTATAAGTTCCTTTGATTATTTACCTCAATATCATTTAGTATCATTTAATTGGATGGATGCACTTGTAAATTTCTTAGTTATTCCTCTATATAGTATCCATGTTGTGAATAAGCCACAATCAGTGAATCTTCTGTAGCTATTCTATAGAGATCTATCAATGGGCATGGATTTTCATTTAGAAGATATTAAAGTTAGCATAACTATATTTATAGTTAACTCCTGTTAAACCTACTTGGATATTTTGTTGTTGTTGTTGTTGTTGAACAAATACCTAGAAGTAGAATTTCTGGACCCAAAAGTTGCTGATACTCAATTTAGAGAATTCTATTGAAGAGCTTTACCAAACCATAGAAAGGAAGGATATATGCAAAAATATAAACTGAAGAAGAAATCTAGATTGGCTCCAGAAAAGGGCAGAGCATTCTACCACTGGTGACACATGATTTAGTCCTGGCTTTACCATCGACAGTCCTGGCTCTCCAGAGTTGAACTCTCTTATTTTAATGGTGAGGTTGATGGGGATGATTGCAGAAGACCTATTCACACATAACCCTATAATAAAGAGCAGTGCAGAAGGCTTTGCATGGTCAATATGACATTATTCCCCCTTCTGCTTTCTATGGTTAGAGACTGAACCACACTATCCCTTGGGCTACTGTGAAGTTACCACCACCAATCACCACTTGTCTTTGTATTGCTAGAACAGTATTGATGTATAACAACACATCCACTTGAAATGTAAGAAAAACTAGAGAGTGGGACAGAAGGATGTTTAGAAAGAACTGGGATCTATAGCTTTGCAAATCTTGTGGAGCAAAGACTTATGTGAGAACTAACAGGTGTGTGGGGTTGTTTGCTAAAAGGTCATTCATTAATCCTGAAAAGATCAGTTTTCCTATAGTTACAATCATTCTAAAGTCATGCCATCATAAGGCAGGAAAATCTTAAATGTGACTTTCCTTTCTTCCTAGCTCTACACTGGTTATGTTGGTTTATGCTACAGTTAGCAGGAAGACTTTAAGACTCATTTAAAAAAGTATCATTAACAGGGCCCAGGAAACAGCTTAGTAACAGGAAACAAGCTTAGCAGGCAGGAGACATGGGTTCTGCACCCTCCCCGCCCAAGACACATGCAGGTACACATGCACACCCCACTACTATCAATAATAACAACAAAATCACAAACACAGAAACTATAATCATGGAAATCACATCAGTGAGGCGCCTGAAGAAAGTAAAGAAGGGTTCTTGGAGAGATAGGCATGGATCCAGGGATATAAAGGTCTATAAAAGTAGGACAACTGTATTAAAGGATGCTCCAATAAAATCTTTTGGTTGAGGTTCACCAGTTACCACTCCTGAATAAGTGTAGGTACAACCTCTCACCCAGAGACTTGTCTTCGCAGCAAGGGGAGACAATGAACACAATGGAGAAACCAGTGAGTCATGGGAAGCCAACCGCAGTATCTACATCTACACCACAGTATATGTTCTTCTGCCAAGGTTTGTTTGTGCACATAGTGTAAAGGTCCATGATTTGCTGAAGAATGATACCCCAGACTCAAATAATATGAAGAAACAAAGAGCATTTTATTTTGGAGAAGTCCAGCATGTGGGGGGTCTACCATTTACCAAGATGGAGATTCCCAGGTGAGCTCGAAGACCCAATTTAAAGCACATTAGGGGAATTCCAGGGAGAGGTAGGTGACCTTTATCTTAATTGGTTGGCTCAGTCTCTAGGGGTGTGGGGGTCTTTGGGATTGACTAGGGCTCTGGGAACATTCCTGGTTGTGGCTAGGGGGTGGAGGGAGTTTGGAAACTGTTGCTGGGGAAGCCTGGAAACTATTGCTGACTCATTGCCCTTGCCTCAGGCTAGGTGTAGGGCAACTTCTGATGGTGGGGCAGTTTCTGATTGGCTGCCTGTGGCCTGGGGTTTTCCCAGTGACTGACTTACCTGGACGTGCCCAGTTCTGGGAAACAGGGATCTAGTCCTAGTCTCCTGAACTGCCAGTTTGAAGCCTGTCACAGACTCAGCCTGTCTCGGTCCTTTCAATAGTTGACTTTGATTAACAACCTGTAATGGACTCAACCCTACCTCACCTTTATTTGGCCCTAGAAACAAAGCCTTCTCGGGAAAAATATTTCTGGGCCCCAATTCTTAATTGATTTACTTGCAAGTATTTTCTTCATTTCCATACTAATCTGAATTAGATATTGATTGTTTAGCCCAAGTTTCAATGGAAGATATTAAATATTTTTGTGTTATTTTTAGACTTAAATTGGGGTCACACTAGATAGTACAAAGCTCATACTGATGTGGGACTGAGGAGATTAAACTATTGCAGACTTTCCAATGATAGGAATACATCCTCAAGAGAACATCTCCAACTTCATGCCCTATTTTCTTCATTATTGCGTCGGGAATGAAATTCTGGCTGGTCTGAGTGGAGTGGGTCTTACTGACTCTAAGCCAGGTGAATGTAAATACAGGCTGTTCACTTCCAAAGGCAGACCATGGGCTCATCATTGTTAGACCATTACTGATTTTAAAGTAGGTGAATATATGACATATGTGCACTGAGAAGGGAGAAAATATGGACAATGCCCAGGAGACAGGAAAGGTGCCCATGGGAGTGGGAAAAAAAGGCTTTAAGGAATGGGATGCAGAATACTGGAGATGTACATCAGGGAAGTGGGCACACATACGAGGGGAAACAAAAATCGATGAATCAACCTAAATAAACTATTTATGAAAGCCCCATTGCTTTTCAGTTTTATGTGTATATCTTTCTTTGTGTGAATATATGCACGCATGTGCACATATGAGGGTCTGATATCAACTAATGGAAGTTGATTCTCTCCTACCAAATGGATCCAGGATATTGAACTCAGGTCATCTGATTTGGCAGTAATTTCCTATACACACTGGAACATCTCATTGACCCTCCAGTGGCTTTTATTTGTTTGTTGAGTGTTATATGCTATTAATTGCAGCATGTAGGGTTCAGAGGCATGTCAATTTCTGTGAGTTCAAGGTCAGCATGGTCTACATAGGGAGTTCTAGGCCAGGCATGCATAGTGAGACACTTTCTCAAAATAAAATAAAAAAATATAAAAAAAGCATACTAAAAGATTTATGTAGATACTGATAATGGCTTCCCAGAGCTTTAAATTCTATCACCATAAATGTTAAGATAGCAATAGAATATCCAAAGAATTCCTTGAGTTCTGGTCACATAACATAATTTATTTCCTTTTGATGGTTTGAGGACTCTATGGAGTGTGTGAGTGTGTGTGTGTGTGTGTGTGTGTGTGTGTGCTCTCAAGCACACACATGTGTATGTATGCACAATTAAAAGTACCTAACAAAACAGGCACAGTAATGTGAGGCTCACACTACATCCTTCAAACCCAAGGATCAGTCTACTCATTTCTACTTGATGTGAATTAATTAGATATGCATGTCACAATGGCAATGTCAGAAACTGAAAGTTTGAAACTGACACTAAAAGCAGCCTTCATCTTTATTAAAATATGCAAGGCCCTTTGAATTGTGAATGTATAAAAGGACATGAGTAGGGAAATAAACCACATTGTCCACTGTGAGTATCGACCAAGGCTGTGCCGTCTTAACAGTTGGAGCTCTATTGCAAGTCTGGAATAGGAACACACAGGACAAAACCAGCACCACACAGTGAAATTAACATGATCCTTCTACATCACTTAATGTTTAGTTCGCTCTGTCCCAAATATATTGGGTTGTTGAATCATATCATACTTAGCTCATGCAATCCTAAAACCTCTCTTCCAAGCTATTCCCTTCTCTTTAATTCTAGTTGCTGAAAATTATGGACCATTGTGAAGTTTATCAGTCTTTGCATTGCTGTGAGACATACCTGAGAACAGCCTAAGGAGGGGTTTGTTTTAGTTGGCTATTTTAGGGTTTTAGTACAGCGTTTCAGACAGCAAGGGATGAGACAGAGCAGGTAGAATTGTGGCTGACAGAATGTGAAAATCCTAAGCTGAAGGCCTTTCTCCTTTTTTTTTCCCTTTTATCCCACAGTCTGTGAAATAAAGAGGCACCACCTACATTCAGGAGGCTCTTTCCTCTCTAAGGTGGTTAGTGTTTGTTGTTGATTTGACCCAGTTTGAATCAACAAAAGGCAAGTCTCTGGGCATACCCCAAGGAAGTTTTCTTAATCAGGTTGCTTGAAGTGGGAATGGTAAACCACCCAATGTAGACAACATCATCTAGTGGAAGCACAGATAAAAATAGGTCCAAGAAGAAAAACTTTTCTTTCTACAGTCTTGACTTCCCCCTCGATGGGCAAGTTCATACTCTGCAACTATTGTTACTGCTGCTGGTACATTTCTTAGCTGATATCAGCATCAAACTTCTTTGGGATCCCAATGTAGACTAAAGACCAGTGGCCTTCAAGGAGCCTTCTAGCTGTTCAGTGCCAGGTTGCAATGGTGAAGCAACTAGCCTCAAGGACTAAGAAGCAACCAGATTCTTGACCTCTCCAGTGTGAAGATAGTGATTGTAAACTACCCAGTATCATGTAAGCCAGTCTGATAAATCCCCTTTATAGTAAACAAAGCCAGTTCTCTTCCTCTGAAGAACTCCCCCAGGCGAAAGGTTTTGAGTATGACTAGAGGTGTTTTCTACTCAGCCATAGGCTTCTCAATCTAACCACGCCTATGAGAATTACTACCATGCTTTTAAAATTTGGACTTCGTATTCTCTCGGTCTAATTTAGACTGTGTATATAGTTGGTCATTAAATTTAGAGACATGACTGACTACATGTAGCTTTGCAATTGATAGCAAGACTATGCTATTAAAAAAAAACACTATTTGGGGCTGTTGCATCATCAAATATTAATGTCCAGTGTCTGCATCCTTACTAAGTTTGTTACTACAAAAACATACAACCTGCTGAAAAATAGAAGCAAAACAAAGGAATAATTTGGCTTGGGGTGTGTCTGGGTAGTAGAATTCTTTCCTAGCACGTAGGAAGCCTTGCAAAGAAAGTATTTGATTGGTTATAAGTGACTTACTTGAGGGTGGTCCAGTGACAGTCGTCCCTTAGAGGTGGGTTGACTGTCTCCAGTTGGTTGTGCTTCAGTTTCAGTTTTCAGATCACATTTCTCTTCAGTTCACTGTGAATGTCTCTTAATGCCTCAGCTGTCTCAGGCTGGTGCCTCTGAATTAAAACGTCAGATGCAGCAACACCATCCTAAAGTGACCAAAGAATTTTTTTTATTTTCTTCCTAGTATCACTATAAATTCATGGGCATGTTTCTTTTCATATCTGATTTATTTCAAATTCAATGCATTAGATAGTTGTTACTGTGATGCTCAAATTGGCCTTTGTATGGCCAGTGTGAGTGAGTGCTTTGGTATATCTTTCTCATAAATTTGAAAGGTTTGAATGCCTTCCATGCTCTTGGGGTAGATATCTTGGGATCATTTTTGTATCACTTTGGAGAAGAATCTTCCTCAAAAAGGCATTATTCTTGTTAGTTGAAACTGGGACTTGACAACAAAAATTTATACAATCTCCTACTTGATGTAGCTTTTAGACAAATGATAGACAAAGCTAGCATTATACAGATGTATGTGTGTGTTTGTGTGAGTATGTATATATATATATATATACACATTTTTTTCTTTCTTGTAAAGAAATCTGTTTTTTCCTCTCAGCCCCTGCTCCTGGAATGATGACTCTGAGACTAATTATTTAATAATAAATGCCTAGACTACAAGCTTTGTCTCATTCCCCAAGTAGCTAGTAACTTATTTAATCCATTCAAACTATTCTATGTCTTCCACAAGGTTAGTTATCTCTCCTCCGCTTCATGTGTTCAAGTCCCTTATGAATATCTTCTACATATATTCAGGTATTTGCTCGTTTATGACCGTCTCCTCAGCATTCCCAGGGGAATCTCTCACACCTCTCACTATTTCCCAGAATCCTCTCTCTTCGTGCCAGTGTAACACCTTCTATTTCCTGCCTCAGCTCATTGGCCATAGGCTTTTTATTGACAGGTGATGTTTATAAGAGCTTCTTTCTCCACTTTATCAACAAGATGTCTGCATGATAAATTCATAGAGAATTTTGCAAACAGGCAATGAGAAAGTCAATACCAAGTTAATACTGATGCTTCTAATTAAAAATGAAAACAAGCAAGTTTTTAAGCTATCTTTATTTTTTTAAAGTGTTTGTAGCATGTATTTCTTAACTTCACATCCTTGGGTTTTTCTAAATGATGCCTCCTAGGGAACTAAAACAACAGTAAGGAGGAAGTATCACATACATTCAGGGGCATTTTTGTTGGCATTGTGGGTAAATCTACAATCTGATTAACCACTCCCCTACAAGTGACTCATCTTAATAAATGATACTACAAAGATATTTTTAGTGATTCTCTTACTCTGGGTCTAAACTATTAGTAACTTTTATAAGTTTTACTCCACGGTGTATTATAAAACGACGTATCGTATCATTGTCACTAAGCACTTTTATTATTTCTTCTATGAACTGCTGATCATTGCTTGGCTTTTGCTGCATCGTGAAATACCCCTGGTGTTAGAGGCTTGGAACACCATAGCTTTTATTGCTTTCCACAATTTTGTAGAACACAAGTAGTTCTCCTGTGAGTGGGTTGGGACTAAATACATTAATGTGATTTCATCCACTTGAGGTTTCACCTGTGATTGTGGCTGTGGGGGCTCAGCCATCATGGAGACATCCTTGAGGTTGTGCTTGTCTTTCAGGAGGCTAGTCTAGATTTGTTCATAGGGTGGAACGATTCTCAAGAAAGGAAGAGCTATCATCCAACCATCTAGTTCTATTTTGAAGTCTCTGCTTATCCCTCCAGAGTAGGTCTCCATTTAGGTTCCAGACTCAAGGATTCAAACAGACTTCATGTAGCAGAGGCTGTTCATGAAGGGATGGAAGGGCTGGGGCCATTTTGCCACCTGCCGCCCACAAGGGATGTGTGGCTACTGACAATAATGGTGGTTTCAGTTCTGCTTTCAAACAAGCATTTACCAACATCAACCTACTTCATACAATCAAAGGCAACGTTTGTCTCTTTTGAGAGTACTCCTTGACTTCTAATCCCGCTCAAATGAAACCAAACTGCTTGCTTATCGTCTCATGTAATAAGGCCCTAGACTTCTTGTGTGACATCATCTCATACCATTCCTCTCAGAGATCTTTCTGTGTGTGTGTGTGTGTAGTTCAGGCTCTTGATTTAGATGTTTCTTCTACTGGAGTGCCTTTCAACTTTGTCTTCAAAGATAGGACTTTTTCTCGTTTTCACCCTCAGAAAGGCCTTCCTTTCAAGTATCACTGGGAGATACATAGATGGCTGTGCTTTGAACCTTTATGCTGCACTCTTCTATGATTGCTCCTTATACCCCCACAGGACAATCTGTGAATTCTATGTAGAGATTTAAATGTACTTATAACTCACATTCAGCATATTTTATATATATTATATATAAATTATATATAATTATGTATAAATAATTATATAATTATACAATATATATAATATAAATTAATATATAATATGTCATATTTAATAATGTTGTATGCTACTAATATGTGTTTGATATTTCCATGGCCTAGAATAGCAGTTGTTTGGGAAGTAATTATTGAAAAATTCTGTTCCTCATTTCGAAGCTTACATAGCACCTCTCTATACTATATACTCACAAGTTTCACAAGTATTCTTAGGTGCATAGTTTGCATAGTTAAGAGTGTGATGCTCCACGACTTTTTCAGATATCCTTACTGTTAATTTGTCCTCCTTCTGTTATTTATCCTCCCCCTCCCTAATTAGAACTCCATCTCTGTTTCCCATTTCCTCCTTTAGATCACTGTACCTTACTATGCATAAGCCTTTAAATTCAAAATAATCCCACTAATTTGACTGTTTTTGCATTTTAATTTGTTTTGAGACAAGATGTTACAGTTTTGACAAGGATGGTCTCAAATATCTGTTGCCTGTGTCCTGGATTACTTGCCACCCAACCCTACCTGCCCTTGGGGGTTGGGGGTGAGGTTCGAGGAGTCAAAGACAAAGACCCTGGGAGCAGGTGGGAAATGCAGCAGCAAGCTCCTTTAATACCCTCCAGCCGTGCCTCATTGGTCCCAAGAAAACATCTCTTCTAAATAGCAGTTTAGATTGGCTGGCATTGTCTGTGTCAGGCAGTCCTCAATTAGGATCTCATGTAGGAGATGCTTTTGCCACTGTGTGGCCCAGCTTTTACATAGAGGTGGCCCTGCCATTCTTACTACAAATACCTTCAGGCATTATCAGTTTGTCCTAATTAATTTTCTCTTGTTATGATAGACTACCCTGACAAAAGTAACTTAAAGGAGAAAGGATTAAGTTTAGCTGCCCTGGCTGGTTTTATGTCAAATTGACACATGCTAGAGTCATCTGAAAGGAGGAAACCTCAATTGGGAAAAGGCTTCCCTAAGATCTAGCTGTAACCATTTACTTAATTAGTAATTGGTGGGAGAGGACCCAGTCCATTGTGGGTGATGTTTTCCCTGGGCTGGTAATCTTGGGTTCTATAAAAATGCAGACTGAATAATCTATGAGGAGCAGGCCAGCGAGTACCACCTCCTCCATGGCCTCTGATCAGCTCCTTCCTCCAGGTTCCTGCCTTGTTTGAGTTCCTGTCCTGACTTCCTTTCAATGGCGGACTACAATGTGGACATATAAGTCAAATGAACCCTTTGCTCCCAACTTGCTTTTGGTCATGGTGTTTCTTAGCTGCAATAGAAACCCCAACTATGACAATAGATCATAGTTTCATGGTATATAGTCCACCGTGGTAGGACAGTTATGGCAGCAGAAGGTTGAGCATACAGGTCCCATTGCACCCACGATTAGGAAGCAGAGAATGATGCATGCCCATGTTCAGTCTAGGTTCTCCTTTTTTTTTTTTATACAATCCAGGGACTATTACTACCTGTAACAACTTGGTTTTTTCCTCTTCAATTAATGTAGTCAATATAACTTTCCACAGGAATACAGAGAGGCTCTACTCCCAGGTGATTCTAACCTCATTGAGCTGACAGTTGAGCTTAACCACCATACGGACTCTGGGTTCCTGGCCCACCTAGAACAGTACTGCACTGGGCAGGTCCAAGTATAGCAAATTATATAGTTTATCTAGCCCATATAAAAGACACACAATCCTAGTATTTATTTACAAGCTGTAAGCCTAGGTTGGGCAGGTTTTGAGCTATTCTAACTTAACTCACCTGCCATATGTCCCTTGTTACTCACTGTTTCTCCTGGCCATGTGCTTATGGTCCATCTCCTCTCATGGTGGACTCATTCATATCTTGGTCTCCTTTCTTCTTCTTGGTCTTTCTTGAGGCTCCTCACTGGATCCTCAAGTTTGTCTTTCTTTCTCTACTGTCCAATAAGAAGCTTTAGCCTTTAATTAACCAATTAACTCAGGGAGGAAGGCTTATACAACAAAAGCTGCTATATGTGAGAATGTAAGAATTTGCTCATCTTAGGGTAACCAGATCTTGGGGCCCAGTATTAGCATTTGAATACATAGCAGTACCAAGCCAGCCCCAACCCCAAGGCTCACACCACTCTTCCCTGCCTATGGAGTAGGGAATCCATAGGCTAAGACCAGTGTACCTAGCCAGCTACAGGTGTCACTGAGCCAGAATATAAATCTGATAGACTGAGGCCATCTCTTTTTTAAAGATTTATTTTATTTATATGAGTAAATTGTAGCTGTCTTCAGATATACCAGAAGAGGGCATCGAATCCTATTATAGATGGTTGTAAGTCACCATATAGTTGCTGGGAATTGAACTCAGGACCTTTGGAAGAGCAGTCATCACTCTTAACTGCTGAGCCATCTCTCCAGCTCCGAGGCCTTATCTCTTTATCTGATATCCAGAGGCTCTATCTATGTGTAGACCCAGGAATGAGAGATATTAGGATCGTCGCTGTGATGCATTTCACCTTGTCTTATTATAAGCTCCAAAACAAAGTCCTGTGCTTATTCTTTTGACCTATGTTCCTCGCATAGTATCTTTGCTCCATATTATGCTGCCTGGAACTTAGGTAATATCACTGAAGGGCAATCACCATCAAGGCTGATGCTGCTATCACACCTACATCTCATAGCCCTAGGATCTTTACAGTCTCAGAGATGGGCATAGGCTTGTTATGCAGCCAGCAGTAATACAGACTAAAGCTCAAATTTATCCACCAGGCTATAGAGTGACAAGGCAGACCAAGGAACCTCATCTCTGAGCCCTATTAGAAAGATAACAATGCTGCCCAATTGGAGTGTCATTAAGCTGGGCTCTACCTCAGCCAAAAGGACCTACACAGTGTCAGAGTGTCCTGAGTCTATTCCAATGATGCTGTGATGTGAGACAGAACTCAGGCTGTCCCACTAGGATGTAGGATTCCTCCTGATGCTCTGACAAAGTCCTACATTATCTTTTATGCTCTGCTCTTTTTAGCTAGAATCATGCTCTCTGCTCTCTGTCTGATGTTGGAGGGATTTTGGTCTGGAAGCACTTTGGTCACCTGCTATCCACCGTCCAGTGTCTCACTCCTTGGGACAACAGCTTAGAATAATGGGTTAGGGTCATTTTCTGATGCTACGGTTCAGCATGGCAGGCCTGGTGTTGGGTTTTAAGCCTAAGGCCTTTATTTATGAGTATTGATTGATAATGTTCCTAAAGTCTTGGATATTTTAGTGTCTGGTCCCCATTTAGTCACCACTAAATGTTTGGGGAGGCTTAGGAGGTAGACTTATTGGGGGAAGTATGCCACTGTGTGTGGGCTTTGAGATTTTAAAGTCACATTCTGTTTGTTCTTTGCTTTCTAAATGCAGTATAAGATGTGATTTGTCAGCTCCCTTTATCAGCTGCCATGCCTGGCTAGTGTCAGGCTTCTCTGCCAAGATGGTATCGGATGATTAGCTCTCTGGAACTGTAAGCTCCAAAGAAACCCTTCCTCCTATAAATTAATTTGCTTTTAATGTGTTACACAGTTATGGTCAAGTAACTAGTGCAATTTAATACCTCTTCTCCTCACAAATGAAGGACATTTTTCTCCAGGCAGTTTGGTTCTGAGAATAGGTAATGTAGGCAACTCTATTTCCTGCTTAATTCAATGATCTCTCTCTCTCTCTCTCTCTCTCTCTCTCTCTCTCTCTCTCTCTCTCACGCACACACCCACCCACACACACACATACACACACACACACACAGAGAGAGAGAGAGAAAGAGAGAGAGAGAGAGAGAGAGAGAGAGAGAGAGAGAGAGAGAGAGAGTCTTGTGCTTATTTTCTTAATGATGTACCTTGGCTGACTCTGTGAGGGTAGAGAACACTGAGCAATCTTTCTCAGCTACCTTGATCAATATAATTTCATCTACCTTTTATTTGTTCCAAGGATCTAGTTTAGCATATAAGGGATAGTCAGGCTACATGCAATTTTCCACGAAGAGTTTTCTGTGAGCAGAGGTTTTGATAAAATTTTCTGTTGTTGTTAATTCTAATCCTCAATATGAACACACAGGTACATATGTCATTCTTTTAAGGAAAAAAGTGTAAGTCATTGAATTTATTATCTGGTTGTCATTGTTAGTTTTCACTATGAATTTTCAATAAAAGATTCTTTATTGCAAACAATATGCTAGTTCCTCCTCTAAATGTCGGGGATAGAGTTATTAAACATAGATGCAAATTTTCCTTTAGAAAACAACTATAATTTAGAAAAATAATGGCAGACAAATAGGTGTTAGAGGGAAGTGTAATTAGAAGTGTGTATAAGACTTTGAGTGCACAGATGTGGATAATGAGAGGTTGATTATATTGCCTTGGTTAAAGGTGGAGAGAAAGACATTAAAATAGACAGAAATAGTTCCAAAGGTACATTCCCAAATCATAATTTTAGATTTTGAGCTTTAATAAATTACTTCTCTCATGAATCTGGTGATCCCAGAACATTAAAACAGTGCACTTCACGTACAGAAAACTATTTTTTTTAAGGGAAGCAAGGAGAGGATGTTAAGATATGATAGTGGAGGCAAGCTCCTCCTGTAGTTCATCCCAGCTATCAAAGACTAGCAAAGACATAGTGGGCCAATGTATCTCTCCACAATCAATCTTAAGACTTCAGCAGCACAGCCATTTAAAGAGTTCTAGAGAATGATGCATATACAATCCAGATTAAATTACCTTAGAGAAGACTATACAGTGGAGATGTTTGCAAGGTGACTTTATTCAGAATGCTCTTGGAAAGTAGACTCACACAAGAAGGGAGCAAGATTGGATGGAAGAAGACATCAAAGTACTGCCAGAACTGTAGGGAGGTTGTGAACTCTGCTGGTGATTAGAGAAGTGGTACTTTTTTCTGACACCCATCAATCACTGGGTGCTACTCTTTTCCCACAAAGGGAAGAGCCCAGCAATGAGACAGTCCCCAAAGAGGATAACAGAAAAAAAAAATAAAAAAGCTCTTCCGGTGTATTGTCAACATGTATGAAATAAATATGTATTTGGAGAATAATATATAGGAATACAACACAGCATCCTAATAACAACCATAGTTTAATGATGATTCGAGTTGCAATTATTCTAGCTACTTCGAAGGACTTGCTTGCATTTATTAATTTGACTCATTGATTTCTCATCTATTGAACTTGACTTTGGGAGAAAGTTCCTAATGGCATAGTTTTTTTTTTTTATATGTTACTAAATGTTACAAAAGTACTAAATGTTAGACCTTCATTTAGAATCATCATGTATGATTCCATAGGCAGCTTTGACTCTGTATTTTGCTGACTCGAGTGTTCGTGAAATGCAGAGAGCCATTGTAATGCCATATAGCCTCTAGGCAGAATTCAGCTGCCTGCATTTCACCTACACGGAGCTGAGGAACTCCAGCCACACCTCCTCCCACCTGACAGAGATGTCAGAGCTCCTCTGGCATTTCAAAGGAGCTGCAGTTTCCTGAAAAAGGGGGTCAGTCGCTATCTCCTGCAGAGTAGCAGACCCTGTGAAAGTAATATCTGACTGAGATCTGTTATGGCAACATCGCTCAACCTGCCGGAGACCTGCTGAGAAGACTCGCAGCTTTGGGAGGGAGGGTCACGCCCACAGCACATATATTGTCGCACTTATCACCAAAGAAATATAGAAAGATTTTGTACAGCCATGCACTAATGTCTCTGTGTGTTCTTTTCTCTCGACCCCTGTAGTTTCATTCTTCAGCTCTCCCTCCACATAGAACCCGCTCGTGAGCAATTCCCGGGAAGCCTCAGATGGCGCCCAATGTGGGGCATGGAAAAGGAGAGAACCACTGAGGAACACTGTCTGTTGGTGGAGCTCCACGGAAAAGGAATAAAGGTTAAGTATCCAGGGCCCGGTAAGCAACATAGAGTAAAGGATATGGTTGCAAGGGGCAGAAAGAAGGGATACGGCAATACTAGGTGAATCAGTGTAGCCTGATGCTGAGATCAACTAGGGGTGACAGTGATGTGAAACCGGGAATTTTGTCAGGCTAGTTGGCCGTGGTCTAGAACCGAACTCCAGGCGAGAGAAAATTAGGGTATAAAATAAAATAAAATAAAAAGAATAAAAAACAAAAAACAAAAAAAAAGAGGAGAGAAAAGCAGATTTTAGAAACATGAGAAAGACAGAAGGAAAATGGATTTTAAAAGTCTCCTAGGCACAAGGAGAAAGAGAATTTGTGCTTCCCTCAATTTACATGTCCTTGGTGTATGTCCTTTGTTCGTCCTTGGTGCACCAATATGTCCACGTGTCAATTTGCTTCTTGTTGTTTGAATGACTGTAATATGCTTCATGTTGAAAAGAAAAAATGGTTAAAAACTTCATCTGCTGGTGGTCCATCACTTAATGCAGTCTCAGTTTATGGTTACTTATCCTAGAAAAAGCTATATAATTGTAGTTATTAGGTCCAAAGTGCTTTTTCTCTTAAAATTACAGCTAGAGAAAAGAAAAAATGTGTTTGATTTAAATTTATAAGACTTGTGTAGTTGCGTTATTCTTGTTTCTAATTGATGTTAAAGATATAAGCATGTTTAAATCTTTTGACTATAGAATATTGGCTCATAAGTTTTTAAAGGCTGTAATGTCAGTAACAAAAAATTAGTTTAAAACTGGTAATTCAGGGTTGGAGCCATCTTAAGCAACATGTGGCATGACCCAACCCAGGATATACAGGCCTCTAAGATACATCCAGATTGGCGTAATGTTTTATGTGGATCTGATCCTAAGAGATCAGTCTTATAAGAGATAAGATTTAAAATAATGTTTTCTTAATGAGATATTATAAGTTACACTGTCATGCATTCAAACATGAGAGCTGGCAGACAAACTTTAAAGTGTACAAGTAATGTGTTTACCATTGATTTTAAAGGGAATAGATGGTTTAAAATTTGGCTTTACTTTTCAAAGTTGTAGGTATTTTCTAATATTACAAAGAAAGCTAAAAATTATGTTTAAAAACAGCAGTTTTCAGCCTAATTAAAGGCTCATGATTCTCAGAGATAACTTCTAGAGTGATAAAGTTTAAAAACAGCTGTGGCCGGTATAGGCCTGTTGCTACTTTTTCACAAGTTTATTAGATACAGTGGTAAAGGTAAATTCTTTTTTCTCAAGATTAAAAAGGAGATTTCAGTGAGATTTTAGTAAAGTCTTTATGGGAGCCCTCAAATTACCATATTGGCTGGCTGCAGGCTAAGGTCCTACACAGGTAGGTATGGGCTTGGCTTTAGACAATAGGCTCAGATTAGAAGGTATTTACACTGGAGATTTATCCAGGTGTGGTTTAAAATATAGTTCAAATTTAAGATCTATGAAAGATCAAGGAGGCTATGTAGAAATTATGAAGACATTAAAATTTGGCCTACAAAATTATTGTGGACTTAAAAGTTTTTTTTTTTTTTTTTTTTTTTTTTTTTTGCTTTGGAGATCCTGATAATTGTAAAAACATTTGCAGAAGGTTTTTCCTCAAGAAATGGCTGATAACCTTACCTTATGTGAGAAAAAATGTTTCATCTCTGCTTCAATTAAAGAAGTTAGGATTTTAAATCTTTCAGTGTATATTCATAGAATTTTATTATAGGCCTTTTCTCTTAACAATGGGTTTTAAAAATTTTTTAAGTAGTTGCTGCTCCTAAAAAGATTCAAAGGTAATATATCAATTGAATCCTAGGTTAATTGACACTGAAGATTCAAATAAGGATGATTTGCTTATTCTAAATGATTTTCAAACGTTGTTAGGATATATTAATTGGCCTTATCTTATATATTAACCTCACCTTAAGCAGCTCACTACAGGAGGACTTAGGCCTCTGTGTTCTCAAGGTGGATGCAAATTAACTGGTGAAAAAAAAACTTGGAGGAACCTACTGTAATCATTTGCCAACAATTTATATTATGTATTCACTGCCATTCCTTGGCAAAGGGAACATTAATGTAGAATCACCTTTTTTCATCTCCAAGTAAAGTTTTAACATCCTCCGATAAAGATATTGGTATGTTAAGTGTTTTAAAAGGAATGTCTTAAGAACCTGATGAAACATTTGTTCCTTGTTTCAAACAGCAATCAAATTGGTCATTGCAGAGCATTGATAACTGGTCTACTATATGGCAAACCTTTTAGGCAAAATTGATAATTGTTATCCAAAAGACAAGTTGTTAACATGCATCCTATAAAGAATGCATCTACTATGGGAGTGAAGCTCATGCAATTGGATTACATGTTTATTCTTTTTGAGTTTCCCCCAGCTTCAACACAGATAATTGACTTGGGTGTTGTAGCCACTATTTTTAAAATGTTAACAATCAAGCCTTTAATTTATATACTGATAGCCAATAAATATATACAGCTCATGGCTTATAATTGCTTAAAATTGTTCCTTTTTTAGATGCTGCCAATTCTTAAATTTTGCAATGATTTATGCAAATACAATTCAAGTCAAGAGAAGATACTGTTCCTTCAAATGACTGTCCTCTGGACATTTAAGAGCTCATCCCGGGGCAGGAGGGATTTGTATCCCAGGCAGACTATAGGCCTTGCATAGGAACAATTGGCCATACAATCATATTCTTTACATCATCAAAATAGTAATGGCTTAAAAATAATTTTATATTTTTAGAAATTGTGCATATCAAATTGTAGAGGCTTGTTCTTGGTGTCCTCAACTTCTCCTGTACCACATAATGGTGTTACTTCTAGAGGAATTAATCAATTATTACAAATGAATGGTACTCATATGTCTGATTTTAGAAAATTAAAATATGTGCATGTGACTAATGATACATTTTCAGGCTTTCTAGCTGCAACTTCTCTAACTGGAAAAGCAACTAAAAATGCTACGTTTATTTTCTATGTTTACATAGTCATTGCCTATATTATTGTCTATTCTTAGTGTTCCAATTAAGATTAAAACAAATAATGGAAATAGATATTTATTACAGTCATCAAATATTTGAGATGATTTTAACAATTTAATGTGATATAATTCTCAAGGACTAGAAATTGTGTAACTTTTAAACAATATCTTCTAAATAAAAAACAAAAAAAGGAGGTAAATTGTATCCCTGTGCATACTGTTTAAATTATACTTTATATTTTTAAGAAAATTTTAAAAATTTGGATGCCAAGGAACTCCTTGCTGAGTGTATAGCATCCAACAACTAGGCATACTCATGCCTAGGTGAGATGAAAGGATCAACTTATTGTCATATGGCATGATCCTGTTCAGTTATTTAATATGGAGAAGAAGGCATGTTTGTGTTTTTCCACAGAATGCTACAGAAGCATTCTAGCTGCTATAGTGATAAGTGTGACATGCCAAAAATAATGCTGACCTGTGAACTTGCTGAGTGCCCTGACAATGGTGACTTTACTTGCCTATGTCCCAGATTAAATACACTGCCTTGCTGTAAGCTTTAGATCTTGTGGGACAGAGAACAGTGAAGACTGTTAAAACTGACTTAAAAAAAATAATCTAAAAGAAGAGTTATAATGACTCTACTCCTTCCTTTAGTGTGATCAGTTTACTCAATTATGAAGTGGTCTAGTAATAAGTCCAATATTGGATATTCCAATTATGAAGATGGCTAATAATAATCATTATCAGCCAACTGAGTTAATTTCAAATATAGTCTCCATTCTTTCTGAGAAGTAACAGGTCTCTGTTAACTCTCAAAGCCATTTCCCTTCACACTGGGAAGTTAAGCTGTTTTAAGTCAAGTTGTGTTTTAAGAGCTACTCATTTACAATTGAATACCTGGGACCTTCCAAAGACAAGCTAATTTGCAACTAAACATTGTTTCTTTCTTAACTCTTTGTTTTGTATTTTAAGCAGATTGTCTCCATCCAGGCTCACCTGAATTGAAAACAGGCTATCTGTTAAAGACTAGTAAGGCATTTGGCAATTACATGACTCTAGCATCAAAGCCTATATAAGTGGATCTCCTTCATGGAGCCACACAGAATTCAGATCTATGTGTGTCTGCTTATGAGCTGACATGGGCATCAGGGGGTGCACAGCGAAGCATTGCACAGAGAGGATTTAAGTATCTGGTTCTGAGTCTCTGGGGAGCAAGTCTGATTTGCAAAGGGGTTGGTGTCGGTCTTCTGACCACCATACACTCTGTGGGGATGTCCCACTAATCTAAGGCTCTGCCCCTCCCCTCCAAAAGACACCAAGAGCCGTCTAAAAGGTGGAAACAATTATTCGTTCTCCACGAGGGGAATTAGACCTCTGTTCCCATCCCTGGACAACAGCCCGCCATCATGGACGGATTTACTATCCACTTGTTTAAACTAATAAGGAAGGAGGAGATGTAGAGAGCCATTGTAATGTCATATAGCCTCTAGGCAGAATTCAGCTGCCTGCATTTCACCTACACGGAGCTGAGAAATTCCAGCCACACCTCCTCCCACCTGACAGAGATGTCAGAGCTCTTCTGGCATTTCAAAGGAGCTGCAGTTTCCTGCAAAAGGGGGTCAGTCGCTATCTCCTGCAGAGTAGCAGACCCTGTGAAAGTAACATCTGACTGAGATCTGTTATGGCAACATCGGCTCAACCTGCTGGAGACCTGCTGAGAAGACTCCCAGCTTTGGGAGGGAGGGTCATGCCCACAGCACATACATCTCTGTCAGGTGGGAGGAGGTGTGGCTGGAATTTCTCAGCTCCGTGTAGGTGAAATGCAGGCAGCTGAATTCTGCCTAGAGGCTATATGACATACATTGTTGCACTTATCACCAAAGAAATATAGAAAGATTTTGTACAGCCATGCACTAATGTCTATGTGTGTTCTTTTCTCTTGACCCCTGTAGTTTCATTCTTCAGCTCTCCTTCCATGTAGAACCCGCTTGTGAGCAATTCCCGGGAAGCCTCAGTGAAAGAATATGTACAACTTCTGAGTCTTGCCTCAAAGGAACAAAACGGCAATCATGCCCACCTCCGATTCCTCTCTCTTCTTCACTGGATTAAGATTGAGATACTAGAGAATAGAGGGGATCCTTGTGGGCCATCAAGGTAGAAGAGGCAAGTTGAAAATGATAGAACAAGAAAGAAAGGAGGAGGAAGAGGAGAAGGGGGAAGGAGTAGGAGGAAGAGAAGGAGGAGGAGGGAGGAGGAAGAGGAAGAGGAAGAGGAGGAGGAAGAAGAAGAAGAAGAAGAAGAAGAAGAAGAAGAAGAAGAAGAAGAAGAAGAAGAAGAAGAAGAAGAAAAAACTAGACATATTCAATCCATTCACCCTTGTGCATGACGGTGAACTTTCATATCTGCTGAGTTTATTTCAGGTTTCCTATAGTTCAACATTAGCAATTTAGAGATAAGGACCCATAACCCCTAAAAGACATTGGTGTCAAGGTGCTTGGAATGAGATAGGTATCCCTTAGTGTGCACGCCTCTATTGATACAATGTATCCAAGCACCTGAATAGAATGAAAGGAGGGATAAGACACAGTTACGAAAGCTGGAGTCCACAAAACGAAGCTTTTCACAAAGACCTGATTATAGATTTAAAATGGTGTGGGAATAGCTAGAAAACTGCACAGGGAAGCAAGAGTAGAAATGATATGAAACCCTTGAGAACTATTAGGAAGTCACGATGTCCCAGGAGAGGGTGATAAGGCACAGGGAGAGTGGTGGTGCAGCTGGGATAGGGACATGGAAAGAAAGGGAGGGCATGTTGTCATTAAGTACTGAGAGGAGAGAGGGAATGAAGCAGAGCCCTGGCTCAAGGATACTGAGAACCGTGACTAGCTAGCAGTCTCTGTTACTTGCAGAATTCCCACTGTGTCAACAAATCCACATCTTCACAAGTCCTTGTGCCACTGCGTTTATTTTCCAGTCAGCATTAATAGCAGAATAACAATGCTTCATTGTGAGCCTCGCCTTTTGAAGAAGACATACTCATGCTTATTCATTCTCATTATTTAATGATATTTTTCAATCCTTCTAAAATAAGAGTAACCAGAACGGCAACTCGGGCATTAACTGGCTGTAGACTGTTCACACTGGTCCAGACACGAGCAGGTGGTAGTGTGCCTGTATCTGTAAGAGATGGTGCTGCCGTCAGAACAGTCAAGTGCAATGTCCCTGAACTCATAGTTTTCCTCACGGCAGCAAAGGCAGGAATTTTCCAATTGAAAGGTCTCATAATTGTACCTAAAAGAAAGGAATTCAGTAAGAAATGCTTCAGAATATTTGCAAACACTACATATCTTGACATCAATGCTTACATTCTAATGGGTTCCCTAAATGGCTTAATAGCTTTTACTCAATTCGCTCTTTTTCTAGATCTTATATCCCTTCCAATTACAAAAATTCTGATGTAGATCAGTGACAACTGGCATCTGAGACAAAATGAGATTAGAAGAAGAGTTGTAACTGCATAATGGGAACATTAGGGTGCAAAAATATAAATGAGAGATTTTAAATCAATACCAAGTTATAATTATTCTCACTAAATTAGTCTATATGTAAAATTTTATATTAGCATATAATGCCATCCTAAAATACAATTTTAAAATGATTTGATGAAGGCTGTTCCTTGAGTAAGCACCCTTTATTGTCTCATCAGGATCAGCATCTTTAGAAAATGGCCCTAGGTTAACTTATAGCTAAAGTGATCACTTTTAGTCCTTGGATCTTAGGGTTTTATATACTTTTTCATGGTGTCCTAATCAGGCAGTTTGTTCATGACAAATTGAGTTAATGCATGGTACACATTCTCCCAGTAACTCACTTGACGGTCCTTTTGCACTCTCCTTTACATCTTGCCATCTCGACTCTCTTCCTACAACCGTTGTATTTAATGGTTACATTCACAGGGGTGGTCCTGCAGTCATTCTTACCTAAAGCAAAGAGCAAACCAGACAGAGAATGGAGATTCAACATTTTGACAATCATTAGGCGTTCTTTAACCTAACCAAAGGGAAAATTTTTATCAACTACTTCCCCTGTGCTATAAAGGGGAAAGTATGCTATGCCACCTCAGCCCCCACTTGCGAAGGGCACCTGGTTAATACTGGGATAGCTATCATTGATTGTTGCTATGATGATGTGACAAGGAGTAGGGAAAAGAAGTGATAAGTCGAATGAAGAGGGGAGCAGGGCAGTCAGAGCAGAGAGGAGGATGGAACACAGCTGACAAGCATTTTCTTATTGTGGATTACATAATCTTGTGTTCTGATACACAAGATTTACAACCCAGATTGCTGATGTTAGGGCAGAAAAAAAAAGTCTGTCATTTTTACACAGGAATAAAAAAATATTCCCTTGTAAATATAACTGGTCATTATTATTATTATTATTATTATTTACAATCTACTGACAATAAATAACTGCAACACCCTTTGCGAACATATCAGTTGGCAGCTTACATTATGACCTAGATTACTGTGTTTTAACATACCTGGTAAACTTTCTATTAATGATCTGCTATTGTGTCTTAAAGAAACATTCTCAGCCACTTAGATGTTTTCTGTATACAGGAGTCAACTTACATTTATAGCAACATTTATTTGAATCGTAGATTCTCTCTTCCTGCAGGAACAAAAGATTGAAATATTTAATACTGAGTGAAATATGCCATTTCTTAATATACTAAAGTAGCAACAGGAAGGGGAATGAAAGAGATAAGCATGCTGACATCAGCTCTAGGGCTAGGCAAGTGCAGAAGGAGTTGAACTTTGTAACAAACAGGAGACTGGGTGTTTAAGTCTGAGACTTTACAATGCCATGAAGAAAGGGTAGAAGGATATGCAAATGCGAGAGAAAACAAATCCTGCTTCACTTTCTTCAAAGGAAAAATTCTGTAACACAATAGCAGATGCCATGGGCTTCTTTTACTCAAGATCTGCACTTAAACTTTGTTTCAAATTCAAACCCTCCTAACTCTTAAGGTGAGAGTCGAATAAACTATCGAAATAGAGAATTAGAATTCTAAGATAATGATTTAAACTATGTTATAAAGTACAGATTCAAACAGAAAAGTTGCAACTTAATATTAAACATTAGCTAATTTAAAAACAACATATATTGAATGTGTTGGCACAAGCTATACCCATATAAGGAGAGGCAACCTCATTTTTAAAAAACGTCCCAACTAGATTGGACTGTAGGAAAGCTCGTGGGCATTTTTCTTGATGAGTGATTAATACAGAAGGGGCCAACTTTCTGTAAGCAGAGCCATCCCGGGAGCTGGTGGTCCTGGGATGTATAAGAAAGCAGCCTGGAGAAGCCATGGGAAGGAAGCTATTAAGCAGTAACCTCCCACGGCCTCTGTATCCACTCTTGCCTTCAGATTCCTGCCTTGAGTTCCTCCTGTCCTGACTTCCCTAGCGATGGAGTGTGACCTAATTCTTTAAGACAAATAAGCCCATTCCTCGCCAAATTGCTTCTGATCATAGTATTCACCCCAGTAATAGAAACTAAAATACGGAGGCAGAGAAATGATGGTTGTGGTACAAAGATATAAATAGTACAGATACAGGTCATTTTAGAGAATTTGAATTTTTAAAGGAAGTAGTTAATCTTCCATGAGCTTTTATTTAAAAAGATGTGATTTGTAGTTTTGTTCATAAAATAGTGAAGAGGGATTTGGCTCAATAGTTCAAGAGGGCTTATTGCATAATAAAATAATGAAATAAAATAATAATAATAATTTTCATTATTATTCATTGTTTTCAAAAAGTTTAAAATTTTAATTAAAATCTAATTGCATCATCAAATACTTTTCATGATCCCAGGTCCCTTTTATATTAATAAGCCCTTATTCTTTAATTATTATTGTTATATATATATAAATATATAAAATATATTTATAAATATATAAATATGTATTTGCATATTCGAATTTATACAAAGAAACAGACAGACAGACAGACAGACAGACAGAGACAGAGATAGAAAATTTCTTGTTCTTGCAGAGGACCCAGATTCATTTCCCAGAATCCACATGGTGGCTCCATAATTCACCACTGACATTACATTTCCAGGGGATTCAACTCCTTCTTCTGACCTCTGAGAGTATAAAATATACGCATTGTGCACATATATATGTGCAGGTAAACGCTCATACACAAAATTAAAATAAATACAAAACCAGCTAATTTTTTGTAATAACCTACTTTTAGAATAGCGTTAAGCTAAGTTTCACAGAACTAGAAAAATAAAAGCGTTTTTTGGTTTGAAGAATATACTAAACAAAAGTGCTATCATTTCTGGAATCACATGTCTCTTGATACATGGATTTGTGTAACTATCCATGACACTAACCACAAACTTATATCTCTTGGCCAACAACTTTTCCCAAGAAGCAGGAGGAAGAAAAGGGTCTGACTTGAGCTTGAGAGGTGACCTCACATGTTAAGACCATGACTTACTTCAGCGCACCATGTTTGCTTTGGGCAGTCCTGAATCACAGCCACCAAGCCTGTGGTGTTACAGGTGTAGGAGAGACATGGGTTGCTAGGGTCATCAAAGGATGAACCAATCTGCAAGTTAAGTAGGTAGGGGGAGAAGAGAAGTTATTTGCCTTGAGATATAGTTTAACTTACCAGTCAAAAGCTGAAGAAAGAAAGAAAGAAAGAAAGAAAGAAAGAAAGAAAGAAAGAAAGAAAGAAAGAAAGAAAGAATGAAAGAAAGAAAAAGAAAGTGAAATCTCTGATTTTAGTATCTGTGAAGTGACACTTTCAGTGGTCAAGTAAACAGTTAGGGAAGAATAGTTTGTGTATCTTCAACTTCAGTGAATAAATCAAAATTCTCCATTGGGGGCATAGAATGCATCAAGATTGTCAATCTTCAAAATAAAACTCATGAAAGTCACTGGTATATGTCTAAGAAAATTTTTCAAGAAAGGATGTTTTGTGGTAAGCAAGAAGTTCACCAACTCTTGTACTCTATCCTTCAAGGAAAATATGATAACTAAGTAGGAAAACAAATGACAGAAACAGTTTCTTGAATTAAGAAGACTCATGGGCCCACAAGATGTCTTAGTATCTGAAAGCACTTGGTGCAAGAAGGATGGATAGCTTGAGTTGGATCCTAGCAATCCACTGTAGGAAGACAGAATTGATGTTTGAAGGATACCTGTGGCCATTACACATGCCATGGTACATGCTCATACACTAATAATAGACAAAAGTTTAAATGAGGACTAGTAGGAGCTGCAGAGGTGGCTTGGTGGTTGAGTGCTTGCTGCTCTTCCAGAGGACCAAGGTAGGGTTCCTAGTACCTACGTGGAGGCTCACCATCTATATATACCTCAGCTCCAGGAAATCCAGTTCCTTCTTCTGCCCTTTGAGGGCATCAGGAATTCATGTGGTACACATGCATAGATGCAGACCAAATACTTATACACATAAAAAAATAAATAAATCTTTAAGGTAGAGCTAATGTCAACACTTCCAAGATGGCTTACTTCTGTGTTTGACAAAGCTCTTTGGACTGTTCTGTAATTAATGTCCACTTAACATTCAAAGTACAGACTGCAACATAGTGTTCAGTTTAGACTAGTGGCTCTCAACCGTCCTCATGCTGCAACCCTTTAATACACTTCCTCATGTTTTGGTAACTTCCACATATGATTATTTTCATTGCTACTTTGTAATTGTAATTTTGCCGCTATTATGAGTCATAATATAAATATCTGATATGCAAAATATCTGATATACAACCCCTGTCAAAGGGTCATGTTATCCCCAGAATAGTTGCACCTCACAGGTTGAGAACCTCTGATTTAGGGCCTTAGACCATAAGATAAAGTTCCCAATAAACTGAAATTTTATTATTTCAACTCTTTTGCATGTAAATTATTGGGATTTCCCATTTTGACTTTACCCTTTGTGTTTTATGGCTTCTAGAGTCACACCAAATTTGGACTTGGAACTTTGCAAAGATCAGACTGAAATTTGAGTGAGGCAATTGACTTGTGCAAGGAAAAGTGCCTCATGCCTCCCTTCATGTGTTTCTTAGCATGCCTTGGCTATTTTGGTTTGAGTTTTCAGTATGTAGCAACACCAGCTGAGAGTGTTCATATCAATTGGGGAATCATCTGACATCCTGGAAAGTTAAGCCCTGCCCTAACGATGAGCTCATTGGTTCAGACCCAGCCCAATACAGGCTTAGTTCCTTAGTAGATGGAGCCCTTGAGATTTCTTATTTGATGTCTGGCAGTTTTACCATCTGATCTTTCTACTTGTAATTACACTTGAACTCTGTTCATTGACTTGAATGTTGCGCAGTATGTCTTCTCCATCTGGCAGGACCCTGGGGAAATTCTGTTCAGAGATTGACTGCTGGCTGGTTTAATGATCTAGAGTACCGCCTCCTTTGGAGGGAGCGTGTGAGTTGCTTTTTCTGTGAGGCGTTTTATATAAATCGTGTGGACAAAGTAAAACTTATCCTTGGACTTTAACAAAGTGTTTTTAAAGCTCCCTTTTTAAACATTATACACTGAAAACCCCCTGTTGTGGCTTAGCATTGCATCTATTTCTATGATTACATAAATAAAATAGAGATGAAAAAAAGCCTTACCGCATAATCAGTATTGTTAAATAAACATGTTCTTGGTTCTGAAAAACAAATATAATATGCTCCTTTATTATTTATGAAGGAGTAATTGTAGGTGAGATCATACTTACAAACCAACTATGCTTTTCTTAAAATAGCTCCATTGCCTTTTAACCTATTGATGCTGTTAATAGCTCCATTCCAGTTTTTGGATAGTTTGGTCTTTCTTAGAAGGGGGACCAAAGTACCCATGGCTCACAGCCAACCAATGGACTGATCATAGGGTCCCCAATGGAAGAGCTAGAGAAAGGACCCAAGGAGCTGAAGGAGTTTGCAACCCCAAAGGAGGAACAATAATATGCATCAGCCATTAGTCCCCGGAGCTCCCAGGGACTAAACCACCAACCAAAGAGTACACATGGAGGGACCCATGGCTCCAGCTGCATATGTAGCAGAGGATGGCCTTTTCAGACCTCAGTGAGAGGAGAGACCATTGGTTCTGTGAAGGCTCGAGGACCCAGTTTAGGAAAGTGGGAGTGGGTGGGTTGATGAGGAGGGGGAGGGGAAATGGGATAGAAGGTTTTCAGAGGGGTAATGAGGAAAGGGGATAACATTTGAAATGTAAATAAAGCAAATATCTAATAAATTTTTTTTTAAAAAAGTACCAATTCTGTTTTATTTAATGTCATGTGTGGCATTTTAGCTCAAAAATACCTCTTGAATGTCTAAATGGGCAAACAAGTACAGATTTAGTTCATCTGATGTGTTACAGACACATACCGCAGTGGCCAGTCTCACAGCAGGAGTCATTCGATTTGAATGTCATTAGCTTCTCTCCGGATTTGCATGTGGGTGGAGAGGGACACTCTTTAGGTTTGCAGTCTACAGCCTGTGCTTCAGTACAGGTACATTGATGGCAATTTGATGTCCACACATCTCCAGGCTGCAGATACAAAACACGTTTAGACTCTTTTCACAAAGAGCCAGAAAGAAAATTTAGATTAAGATAGAAAAGAACTGTATGCTTACAGATTTCTCTTCTCCCAGGGGACCGTGACACACTGTTAACATAAAGTGATAAATTCTAATTAAAGCTTGCAAATTACAACAACTTGCTATTTATAGATAACCAGCAGGGGGCCCCTACTGTGATTGACATTGGGATTTCAAAGGCATACTTATGGAGATAGTGGGTCCAAAGTTGGATATATCACACCTATCTGCTTACAGCAAAATGCTTTGTTTAAGTGTGTGTGTGTATGTGTGTGTGTTTGTCTAGATTATTCAGCTCACTGTCATGTAAACTGTTTCCTGCCTCTGCAATCCAATAAGTTTCAAGATATTATCATGGGCAAATCAACAGATCCAAATTTACTTAATCAATCATTTGAATTCCCTGTCATAGGTGACATTAACTTTCACATGCAAAAAAAAAGTTATTCTTTTTTCTTTAAATTTAGCATTCAGAAAACTGTTCACATTAAAAGCTCTTCTTTTTCTTGTAGACTAAATTGTAGACTTCTCTTGTAGATTAAATTGTTCTCAGGAGCCCTGTTCATTAATTGTAGTTTGTCATCCAAAGCACCTACAAGTACATCCAAAGCACCTCTTCTCTTGCCCTTACTTTAAATCTTTCTTTATTCTTGGCTAGTCCACCTCATCAACTGGTCAGCATCTCAACTTCTGAGATTCCTTTCTGGTCTAACTGGTTCTTTACACCACAGCTACAGCAATTTTACTAATGTCTAATTATCTAATTGTTTTTATTTTAAATGCTAGTCATCTTTTAAAATATAGACTTTATTTTGATTTCCTATTCTCCCATTTTAAAGCTACTTCCTTACTCAGCTCAGTCTTCTAATTTATTAGCTCTATAATATCATAATATAATATCATATATAATATAATATTATATAATATAATATTATGTAATATAATATAATATCAATATAATATAATGTATAAAATATCATATAATATACCAACATAATATAATATCATATCAACTTATTGCCATAAAATTCCACTTCTACAACTTATATTTTACACAGAACGTGTATTTACTTCTTATTGTGAACTTTACTGACGGCCGTATATGAAAACTGTATTTTTAAAATTTTTCCTTTCCCACTAAAGTGAAAACTATTTCTTTATTGACTGCTCACTGCAAAATACATTATACCATCTTAAAAGTAGTGGAAATTCAATAAAGTTCTCAGAAGTTATTAAACTCAGGCACACCTGCAATTTTCACCCGGAACAATGTCCCCCAAAGTTGTATTGTGTAGTTTGTTAAATGATCACTGTTAAGAGGGCAGTACCCTTAACTACCTTTGATAAAGAGAGGTAATTTCATGAAATTGCTGACAGGAGAACTGCCATGTATTGTGTGGCTTCATTTGTTTGTGCACAAGAAAATAACAATTATACATTGTTTGACGAGTGAAAGCAAGTTTCATGCACTTAGTTTATTCTGAAACATTCTGTGACCTGTCAGGTACTGGAGTGACTTCAGATACCTAATGTACAAGAAGAACAATCACTACAGAACTACTCTGGAGTCGGGTGTACTCACCTGGGGCTGGTGGGAGCGTGCTTGGACACACTGTAAAAACAGAAAACACGTTAGCCTCTGAAGTTTTTGGAATGGTTGGGGCAAATACATTTACCTGATTGATTACTATAATGCTGAAGCAATTGACTATACAACCAGGCTCGCATGGACCACCTGAATGATCAACAAATCACCAATAACAACAATATCTGTGCCTATAATACCCTATGCCCCCATTAAAAAGGTTGCAGCATGGCAATCACTGCCTCTTACTGATGCTTTTGCTTTTTATGTATGCTACAGAACCCATCACATTTTAAGTACAGGAAACGCCAGTAGATCATGAAGTAATTGGAGGTCTTCTCACACGGACCTGTTTTATTCTCGGTGTCTTGACTTTCTGTTGCTTTTGCAGTGGTTTCTAGGGCAAAGAGGATGACAATCCAATGTTTTACTCATATTAATAAGAATTCCCATCATGTCTCTGTGTGCTCCATTCAGTCATGGCAGATTCATGGGCAAGGAGGACCCCATGTGGAAGAGATAAATATCACAGGATTCATTTGATTCTACTGGATCTCTCCATATTACCTGGCTGGGATACGTTGGGGCTGGTTGTGACTCCAGGTGCTACCGAGGTGGAATCTGCAATAGAAATATAGACGATTCCAGGATCAGCACCCTCCATAACTGTCTTTTTGGGAATCCCAGACTGTCAGGCATGGTGGCACTGCCAGGAATCCCAGAGTGTGTGGAGGGCTGAAATACGACGGAAAGTCTGAGACCAGTATATAATACACAGGGAGACCCTATTTCAAAACACCATAGAACTCTCAGGCTGCATGCTATGTCTTAAGAAGAGTCAGGTGAAAGCCTTTGTGCTCAAAGGGCTTCCAAGCTGTGTGATCAAAGGAAGTTTCCCTTCTTCCTGGCCTCCATTTTGGCCTGCTTCCTTCCCAGAAAACCTCAATTCAGCTCCTTAGGAATGAAGCCCCAGAGAGCTCTGAGGGATGACACAGCCCAGGTTCATTTCCAAACCGAAAAACCACAGCAATGCTTACCCACACCAAAGGACAGAACGGATTTGAACAAATTCACATTTCTTATCTTCGATAAAGGACCCTTCTTATCCAAAAGGAAATAATCACTGTTTTCGTACAAACCCTCGTCCTTTTGCTATGTCACAGGCTCACATGTTGGTTTTTTTTTCTCCTGTGCTTTGATTGACTGATGCTTCTATGGGGACCCCCTGAGGGATTAGTTTAAGTCATTTTAATTTCTTGAGAACTTAATCATGAGAAAAATCACCAACATGATAATGGGTGAATTAAACATCTCTATTCACCAGACCTGGAACTGTCTGGGTCTCTGGAAACTGCAGCTGAACCTGAAGTAATGCCTAGACAGCAAGACGGATAAGACACTGAGAGCAACGCTTCTTTCTCAGCGCCCTAAAATTGTGTCGAAGAGAGAATGGCGACCATGTGAAGGAAAAGGACCAAGTTTGGTTCGCTTGAGACTTTATCAGATAAAGTGAAAGCACCGCAGTAGAAAAGATCATGTTCAGTTTGTCAAGAGAAGCACAAACCCCTATTTCTAGTCCATTTTTCTCTCATCTGCCGTCTAGCACAAACCCCTATTTCTAGTCCATTTTTCTCTCATCGGCCGTCTAACTACAGAGATTGACTGCTCTCACCTGCAATCTACTACAGACCCTGGAGAGCCACCAACCACCCTTAAGTCTCAAAACACGAGTCACTCACTAGTTGCTGTTCTAAACTCCACTGTATTCTCCAACTTTTCTAAAAATTGTAGCCTCTGAACAGGGATGGGACAGAGCTTGGGACATGAACATTTGGAAAGTGTGTAGGGCTGTGAATTTTACACACATTCCCTAGGAAAAACATCAGCCTCTGCAGTTTAGAGACAAATTTTCCCAATTGTATTCAGGACTCATGCATGCAGGAACTCCCAGGGGCTACATTTGTACCAGCAGTCACTCCTGCGGTGACTGAAATCACAGAAAGATGGGTCTAATCTATCAAGCCCTCAAGCCTAAAATTGGGATTTGAGTTTAGAATAAATGTATGGGTTTCTTGAGTCAATTTTCTTGCTTCTACTGATGTATTACTCATGACCCCTGTTACACCATTTACTCTAAATATATAAAGGGCGGTTCACATGGAATAATGTGTGGTCATCCAGGCAATCTGTACTCAAAGATAGAGCTGGGGAAAAATTCCCCCAAATACATTACATCAGACAATGTAAAATGAAGGGTAAAGTCATTGACTGCCTAGCTGAACTCCAGCATCTGAAGTTGCCTCCAAGTGGACAGAAATGCAAAGAAATTCAGAACCATGATTGGTAAAAGTTTGCTGTGCATATGTGTCATCCCACTACTATGACTCCCATTGAGTCATTGGTTTCCCTATGTTGTGACCACCAGATGCCGAATATAGTCATGCAAGAGACCCGTGGTATCTGACATAAAGTGGGAAGGCATAATGATCAAAGTAAGGTCCCATTATCATTCTAAAGTAGTGGTTCTCAAACTTTCTAATGCCATAACACTCTAGCACAGTTCCTCATGTTATGGTGACCCTTCCCCCAGCCATAAAATGATTTCGTTGCTACTTTATAACTGCAATGTTGCCACTGTTGTGAATCATAATGTAAATATCTAACATGTAGGTTATCTGATATGTGATCCCTGTGAAAGGGTCATTCAGTCCCCAAAGGGGTCAAGGCCTACAGGTTGAGAAGCACTGTCCAAAGTGAATAGCCAACATCATCTGGTTTCTGCCAGAGGTATCTATTAATATTATGGCAAAATTTTTGTATGAGGAATCTAGTAATATTATAATAAAATTTTTTTATTCATCTTGGCTTTCTGTCTACTTGAACTCTCTGAGCTTGTATTTCCTCCAGCTGATGTAGTGATTCCAGCAAGGACAAATGGAAAAAGAAAACTTATTGCACCTTCCATTCTAGTTGACAGAGAACCACCTATGTGAGGACCCCCAAAATCTGCCTAAATTGACTCCAAGCTGTCTCAAATGAAGATGTTGTTGATCTTCCTGAGAGCTCCCAAAAGATCGCTTTCCTTATTACCGAGAAACAAAATGTAACTGTCAGTTTTCATCACCCAAAAATCATACACCTGGCATTCATTCCCACCTGCGTTGCCTCCTGTGACACTGGTTCCGCTGACTCCCGTGGAAGTTGTGGCTTCTGAAAGAAACAGATGAAAGATGGGGATAAATGTGTGACATCGTCGCCTAGGTAGAGCTGTGCACCCTCCTCTCAGAACAGTTCGCTCACCTCGGCTGGAATTCCCAGATTCCTTAGTCACGTTCACAGCTGCAGTGGTGGAGCCTGGGATGAGAAGGCATAGGATCAATACGGAGGGTGTTCTTCACTAACACAACCAAGGGATTCAGGAAGAGCTTTCATTCAGGATTGTGCTCTGAGCAGCTCTGGGAGGTGCCATTCAGAATCTGCATTGTCAACTTGGCAATTCTTTGAACATGCACTTTCATTGGCCTTTCTGTTCCTGGATTAAGTTTTTTTTTCTCCCACATCCCAATTGTTTAATTCTTTCAATAAATCTGTATTGCCGCTGCTTAGTCACAAGGATCAAAACAAATTAAATGAAGGCATTTCCTGAGAAGCCTATGTCGTAGTAGGCTTGCCAGACAAAACCTAACAGAATCTTCACCCTGAAGATAACATGAGTATCATCTCTAAAGAAATAAAAACCTTCTGTTTTCTTTATTCAGTAATAAACTTATATCTGTGTCTTTGTGGTTTTAAGACAATCTAGATGTATCTATAGAACATAGTGCTCCTTTGGTAAATTTATACACGACATCACCTAGTCTAGTCACGTTGGTGGAGTTTAGTCATAGGGAAGTAGATTTTGGCCAGATCACCCATATAACTTTCAGGCAGTGTATCCCATGATGTTCTATTGATTGGTCATTGAAGCACAAACCTAAGAAATGCTAATGCGTTTGAATGGCACTTATCGACACCAAATGTCCTACATCTGATATAACTTTGTTCTATGTCCCAATAGTTTGACAAATATCAGAAACTAGAAATTTTGGAGGGATTTAAGGAGTTTCTTGCAAGTGCACCTGATGCCTGTGATTGCTTCCACTCTGGGGTCCTACTTTCTCCCAGAGTGGCGGTGGCTTTGGAGAGGGGTGAAGTCAAGATAGGTGGCTGGGAATCACCCCCATAGAGGGAGCCATTGAAGATGTCCCAGTACCTTATTGCCTCATCCGTGTGATTTCTAGGTCTAACCCCAGTGCTGGTTAGTAAACACAGAACCTCAAATCATCACCCTGATTGGTGCTACTCTCCCACAGACCTGCCTAGAGAAGAACCTGAGGATGTGTCTTTCTAAGGTCCCCTCACAGCTTCCAGATGAGTTCAGAGTCATATATGTGCCCAATGACCCGCATCAACAAAGTGATCAAGACGGTGTGTGTGTGTGTGTGACTCTGGGTACCTCTCTACTCTGGACATGTAATGTACAATAACCTTGAAAACAGACTTTAATAGCATTGAAAAAAACTAAATTGCTACATAGGCATTTGTGAATTTGATGTAAAGTTCAGTTGTAATGATATAAAAAAAAGGCTAAAAATGGTTAATTAATAATATAGCAGCATTATATTTTTGCCGACTAAAACTCTCTAAAGCTTGCTGCAAATAATAGACAGAACTGTTTTTCTTATGTTAAAATTTTAAGCTCCATTTTGTTACTTATGTCTTCGGTTTTCATTAGAAATGTGTGACAAACTGCTCCTTCAAAGGCAAGCTTTTCTGTTGGATTATTAAAGATCATGGTGCATTATCCTTTAAAGACAAAGGTACTGCACTGAAAAGCAGAGACTTTGGACTCAGGTAGAAATAGCAGTTTCACCATATGACTTGATACAACCAAAGTGACACCTAATTAGATAATGTCTTTGGCTAAGTTTTTAATGAGCAATATGTAAAAATAGTAAACATTCTCATAAACAAATGAGATGGCGTCTTTAAGCAAATCATTACATTCCTAATTGGCAAACATAAAAATGTATCAAAAAATGCATGGCACAACCCCATTCACAGTGGTCCATCCTGATGCAAATGTGGGACTTTGGAGACTAGGAGATGTGGGACTTTGATCTGGTTTTGAGGGAATGCCACTTCATCTGGGTGGATGTCACTCATGTGCTCAGACCTTGTGTGATGGCCCTGCTTCCACCCGCCACTCAATAGATCCCTAAGACCCTACTGGTCTACCCTAATAAAACAAACAAGAAAGATGATAATAACACAGGTAATTGTTGTCTGGGCCTTCTGACCGTTTGCTTCATTTACACTACTTTGAACCTGTGATTTTTTTCTTTAGTCCCAAGGGATGATATCCCTTTAATCTGTTTACCTCTAAACACTAGTACAACTATATATTTTTATTAAGATTCATTTTTATCTATATTATTCATGTGTGCATGCATATGCATGTGTGTTTTGTATAAGGATCACACATACCAGAAGAGCATTGGCATCCCTAAAAGATAGAGGTACAGATATTTATGAGCCACTTGAAGTATGTCATAGGATCCAAATTCCCATCCACATGATAGAGCAACAAGTGCTCTTAACTCCTGAACTCTCATCCCAGCGCTCTGGATATCTAAATATAAAAGATAAACTCTTATTTCTTGCTTTATAAAAACATCAGTTAAAATGGATTGGTTTTGGACTGCTTTAGATCACCAAGGGGCATACCACTGAAACTTGAAAACCACTAAAAACAAAGAACAAAAAAGAAGAGAAGGCCTTATGATAAGGCATTAACAAGGATTTTGACTCTAACATCTTAGTAAATAATAGAACTAGTAAATAAGTTTGCATGTAATTAAAAATTATACCCACAACAAAGAAAACAATCAAATGAAGAAACAGATTCAGAGTGGGAGACAGCCTCTGCCAGCTATATATCTGACAGTGGATTCGTGTGTGTGTGTGTGTGTGTGTGTGTGTGTGTGTGTGTGTGTAAACTTTTGAACATTTAAAGATCTAAAAGTAATTATATACCCAACCCCCCAAAATGATCTAATCAAGAAGTAGGTAAATGAAGCAAACATATAGTTTTCAAAACGGTAAACTACTAATTGCCCGTAAATGTATGAAAACCCATTCAACATTCACTGTCATCATGGAAATTCAAGCCCAAATTACATTGAGATTGTATCTTGTTCCAGCCTGAATGGCTAGCTAGCAGCATGAGAACACATGGGAACAAATGGGTGAGCATTGCAGGCACTGGATGCGTTCTGAAGAGAGGACTAGTACACTGTTGGTGGGAATTTCAAATTAGTCCAGCCACTAAGGGGTCTTGTGTTCCCCTCAGAATTGAAAACAGAGAAAACCAAGTAGCCTGCCTATAGACCTCGTCTTCTCTTTCTGTTCCCCTAGTCCCAATCCCCCAGTCTCATCCCCATAGCTTCAGCAGATCAATGCTGACAGCCTTTCCCTGCCCCCTGCTCCTATCTCCTATGGATCCCACAGATCATCCCCCTTCTATCCTTCCTTCCTCTACTTGTTGCTTTGTCTGAGACACCAAGCCCAGTAACCATGCCATGCTAACCCAAGGGCTCCTACTCCAAGGGCAACAAATAGGCTGAGGAAGGTCCACACTGTCCTGTTGCTCCTGATATCCATCCCCACCCCGACCACTGCTAGTCTCATCCCCATCTCTGCAGCAGGAAATATGCTGTGGTATCCCTCTCCTCTCTGACCTGTCAACAGTGTTGCTGTCAAACTTGGATCTCTGCCAATCCAAGAAGTGAGAAATGACATTTCAGTCTAGTTTGAATTTGCACATCGGCGGTATATGAATTTGGCCTTCTGTTTCAAATTCCACACCTCTAATTCCTCCCTATCCCAGCTTACTATGAACTCTAAACGTGTTGAATGGAAGACTGATGTTGCCTGTCATTTGTCTTCCTCCAACCTTCCTTCCCCCAGTTCATCCCAACATCATAGCCTTCAACACCAGCAGTTGGTTGTTTGGGTAATTTCTAGTTGGATTATTTGCAAAGTTCTTGCTATATCTCATTTTGTTCTAAGGTCTCCAATTTCTACCAGTTAGTCTTTAAACTATTAGTAGATTTTAAATATAAACAATGCTTCAAATGCTGTTTCATCCAAAGCTGAAGTAGTTGCCAGCTCTGTTGTCCCAGTTAAATCCAGTTGGAAAGCAAAGAGGTTCTACCTATAAACTATTATATTACAAATGCTATACAAAGAACATCTATAGTGAGACTAAAATACTCATTTTATAAGTTTTAAACTTACCTCAATCATTCTCTTTTAGTGGGTTCTTTAAAAATACTCTCAGGTTTGTTATAAATGAGGCCTTTCTCATTTATAACAAATCATCATTATATATCATTTCATATATATATGTTATATATGAGGTCTTCCTTTGTGTTGGTCACTGTTGGGACACCTTGATATGCTGTGCCTACCTACTACGGGTTCCAAACTGGTGGCCTCAATGCCAGAAGATCTGCCTACGTTGTTTTGTCCCTTAGTAGACTCCCACAGAATTGTCTGTCCTACCTGAACAACACTCAAACAAAGCTGTAATTATATCAGCTTCTAGGGTTTCTGGGAAAGGAAGCCAAATACTAACTATTCTTTTATGTTCCCTTCTATGCCCCCCCCCCACCTTTCCAAATATTCCAACGCCTACTTGTGATTATTTGACCCTTTACTGAAGCCCAATGCAAACTCACTCTCTGGCATACTGGTGGTTCTTCCTGTTGTTACATTTGGTTTGGCTGAGATGCCAGTTGTCCCTGCTAAAAGAAGAGAGGGAAGACAAATGTAATATAATCAGTGTACTTACTCATCATGTTTCCAGGACCACTTTTGCCAGGTAGAGCACATCTCCTTTTGTTTAAAATAAAGCACAACAGTTGTTCCTAACTTCACCCAACCACCAGGTCCAATCATTAACATTTAGCCTTAATCCTTCATATATCGAGGAGTCACTAGTTTAGCCTATTAAAATGCAAATTCCCCACTTCCTAGTACAAACTCCAAGGCTATTTGAAACATGGAAAACCTGGGCTATAAACAGACTCTTGGGTACCTTTTCAGCTTGTGGGACAGTGGTGGTAGTGGGGGATCAAGGAGTAGGTTGTCATTACAAACAACTTAATGGAATAGTAAGGGAATTCACAGAGCTCCTGTTCTCCTTCCCCTATCATGGCTTCTGTAAGCACATCTGCACACATGCGGATATAACGCCAAACCTCAAACAACTTACACACATAGGCATACCCACGTCTCTTTATAAAATAAGGCTATAGGTTATGTTCAGGCTTCTGCCTTTTCGATGATCAGATCTGGAAACAGATCTTTACATTAGTTTTCCCTCCCTCCTCTGCAATAGATTTCACCCTTCCTGTCCTCTTCATCTAAAGACAAGCTTTGTGGACCTGCTTCTGTTAAAGAAACCTGAAAAAAAAAATTGTCTGAGGACCAAGAAAGGAAGGGGGAGGGAAGGAAAGGAGTGAGAGATGGAGGAAAGAGGAAGAAGGGAGAAAAGAGGAGGAGGACAAGCAGCATCTGTACAAGTCGTCGGGTACCACATCATGAAGCAGCGTATGCATGGCTTCTGGGCCACAGGGTAAATGACTTCTGTTCTGTCCTGTTTGTCTGGCAGGCCTTCACGGGGTGTCTCATGGCGAGTACTTACCTGCCAGGCACAAAACGCCACCTGTTTCTTTCCTAACCTGTCAACAGTGTTGCTGTCAAACTTGGATCTCTGCCAATCCAAGAAGTGAGAAATGACATTTCAGTCTAGTTTGAATTTGCACATCGGCGGTATATGAATTTGGCCTTCTATTTCAAATTCCACACCTCTAATTCCTCCCTATCCCAGCTTACTATGAACTCTAAACGTGTTGAATGGAAGACTGATGTTGCCTGTCATTTGTCTTCCTGCCTACAGTCAGGGAGCGTGCCTGGTGATTCTGTACTGAGATGCTGAGTTTATTATGACTGAGGAATCTGCATGATTTTAAGGAAAAATTCATTTGTACCTCCTATGGTAGGTGCTCTTTGTTTGTGAGACAATGTTAATTAAATACCGTTTTAGCCTCTCTGGGGATAACAGTTGTTTCTATTTCGCTTACATCAATTACTAATATGAATTTTATTACCAAGATTCCTAATCTTCAGAATGCCTTTACCTAATTAATAGAAATTACCAAGCATCTTTTTTTCCCCCTGAAGGCTCATTTTTTTTCCATCTTTAGCAAACTTGCCTTTCTTTTACTTTGTTCATGAACTCTTAGTAATTCATTTGACCACTTACTTCCTGTTGCCTAGCAACGTTTATCTAATGTCCATCTTGTTTATTTCTACCTGTTATATATCAACATATCTTTCTTTTACTTTTGATATTATATCACTTCTCCCTCCCTTCAAGCATTCCCATATAGCCCTCCTTGCCCTCTTTCAAATTAACGACATCTCGCTTTTCATATTGTCGTCACTCGTGTTTCTAAATATTGGCCCAAATACATAGGATTAACACTTCACTCTCCTCTACTCCAGTCCCTTCTAGTTTCAGAGCCTTGGTTCAAAACGTCTGTGCCTCTTTATTGCTGACATGCATCTTCCAGTGCAATTACAAGTGGGTCCTGCACATCTGATACCTCAGGTTATTTTGTGACTTTAGCTGCTTCCTACAGAACAGATGTTCAAGCTGTATTTAAGTATATATAAGCCCTTGGCTTGCATTTCCATTCATTTGGTGTATCATAGATGCTGCTTTGCTGCTGGCCGATATAACATGAACCTGGTATTCTTCTTTCCTCTAATCCCATTCCCGTCCTTTCCCCTCCCTCTACATTTTCTCCATGTCTCTCCTTCCTTACACTCTCCCTTCACTTCTCTCCATTCCTCCTCTTTCCTCCATCTCTTGCTCCCTTCCTTCTCTCCCTCTCCCGTTTCCTTGGTCCCCAGATAATTTACTTTTTTATGTTTCCGATGAAATATTTCCTAACTTACAGAAATGACTAGCATCGTGACTTCTTCCGACTGTAAGGCGAGTTCTTTTTGTGTGTACCTTTAAGGGTTTTGTTTTTAAAGAATGCTTTCTTCTGACTTATACAAAGATAGTAAGTCTTGTTCACTGATATTTTTCTCATAAAGATTTGCATAATATATATGTTGACCATGTTTATCTGTTCTACATGATAACTGCATCCTTCCATAATCCATTTCGTCTTTATAGTGTCTGAGAAGATGAACCTATTGGCTTAGACTTGTAACCAGAAGTCTCAGAGAAGAGAACTGTATTGAGTTTTAGACCAGCCTATGCTACTCAGACAGTCCTGGGCTGTCTCACCTATGTGAGCATGAAAGAATGAAAAAAATTAAATTAAAAATTATCTGTAATGTTTGAATGGAAGAAATCTTCTCACTCCTTCCCCCAAATCACTTATCTGTATTTTCACCCCTTTATTCCTTGCTATTTGGCACTCACGCTTGAGGTAAATTTTAATTCTCTCTGACTTGCTTCCTTGTTTTTCATAAATTGCTATTTGTTATTTCTGCTATTCATATATTTTTCTGTAAGTTTTTAAATTCATATGTTACATCTCTTTATCTCATTTTTTTTTTACTTAAAATGTCTGCTAATGTTTCATGACTGTAATTTTTTAGAACTTGCTTGTTATTGCTGAAATTTTAATTTCTGCACAGGAATAACTGCAAAAAAATTATACACAGGCATTAGGGTTTTCTTTCCCCCTATTCTGGATTGGTTTTTTTAGTGGTGGCATAGCAGCAGGGGATCTATGCAGAGGCACATGGCTTCTGGTGCAACCCATGTTTCTCAGACCAAGGGCTCCCTCTCATGTTCTTATGGAAAAGGGATCTTTTACAAGTGGGCCCTTTCCTTTTTCTGACTTCTGATTGTTAACTGCTACCTTACGTTAATACAACCTTGTCTTCACATGTCTCATTATTTCCTTTGATACCCAGGCTGCACAGGGATTCCTCCACCTATTAAAATGGCCCCTTCTATTTTAGATAAGTTCAGTGTTTTCCCTAGTTGCTCAGTTATCTTTCTAGGCATGCTCTAGCCTTCATTCTTTCAACTTCATAGACGTTTCCACCTGCTGTTCTCTGATATACTCCGGTATATCATTATTTCCAAGAGGAACCTGTTTCCTTCTGGCCCTTAATTCTACCCGATGGAGAGAGATGTTCTGACATTGGTGGAGACATTCCCATATGTCTCTCTTTTGATGCTCTTGCTCACATCTCTCCTCTACTGTGAGAAATCTCCATCTTGTTTCCTGGAAGGATTCTTCCCAGTTTATGGAATCGTCACTGCTTTTCTCATGTATAGATTATTTGTCCCTCTTTGTGGCTGATAGAAATACCTGTATATTCTAGTTTAAGTATCTACCAATGTCTCATCTTTGTTAAAACAAAACCCCCATGGTGCCTTGAGCCTTTGTGCTGCTGTTCTGTGAGCACAGGTGCACATTCAGGGTCAAGCTGATCTTGTCACTAAACTACTCTGTGCTTCTGATAAAAGTATATCTGGTATAAGGAAATCTTTAGTCAGCTAATTGAATATTGAAACAGAGACACAATATCCAAGAAACACGATAAGAAAAGTTCTCCATAGATTCATTAATGCATTGTTTCCCAAAGTGAATTTAGTGGGACCTGTTTTTTAACAAGGGATTCTGTTGGCACCTCTCACTTGAGAGCTTCTTTTGATAATACTGGAATGGTGAATGCAGTGAATTGTATCTACTTGGCTGTGTAGTCCTTTAGTAAAGTGGTATGCATCTCACCCTTTGGTGAAATAGATTCTACATTTAGAGACTACTTTCAATTATACTTTCCTAAAGCGCTTATATATATATATATATATATATATATATATATATATATATATCCTTGAGTTTACTAAAATTGAGCATAGCCCTACAACTACATTGACATTTTCATATGTTCTGAGACATTAATTAAGGTACAGAGATCCGCCTTGCCATACACTAGCAATACAGTCTTCCCAAAGTAGAATAAATCTGTTCTTCTTTAAATCCAACTAATTGTAGCCCTTATGTAAAAGTGAGTTCTCCTCAGCATGTACCCAAGGGGCTATGTATCCTACTACTAAGACATCTGGATGTCCATGTAACATTGCTGTTTTTATGATAGCGAGGGGAAGGAGTCAACCTAGGTGTCACAGAAGAGTTGATAATAAAACTATGGTAAATCGTAAAAGAGAATTTCAGTTATAAAGATAAATGAGATTATGGAATATGCCAAAACATGGGTGGGAAGAATGGTGGTCTACATGCAGGTCTAGAACTTGCAGAGAACATTACAAGCCACCAAGGAAAGGTAAATTCTGTATAAATCAGAACAAATCAACACTCCAGTAGTTGCAAGGAACATACATATAATTTTTAAAAGTTCCTTATTTAGGTAAAATTTAAGCTTAACTGGTATCCTGGTGTGTGTGTGTGTGTGTGTGTGTGTGTGTGTGTGTGTGTGTGTGTGTATGTGTATGTGTGTGTGTCTGATATTGGTATGACTAATTTTACTTAAACATGAAATTTTGAGTCTCAGCTGAGCTCATAACGAACTGAAATCAAAGGGAGGCTTTAGCTTATGCCTCACCTGAGAGCTCTGAGGTCAGTGAAAATGTGGGAATATGTGGTGGTTGTGATGCTGAGTCCGGTGACCCTTCCCTAGAGACCTGCTAGACCTGAGCAGCATAGGATAGGGAGAACACACGCACAGTCAGGACAACACAGCACTGGGGTGCCATTGGAGAAGACATTTGAAGAAAATAGAAAACCAAAAATCTCGGCATTGCTAGCTATCTCTATGTCTCTGATTGAGCTTCAATGGATGGATAAGTATCGGGGGAACCAGTGGGCTTCTGATGAAAGACTTTTTCCTACACAGCCACCGGCTCTGAAAACATTGTCTATTCACTGGAGCTGACTGCAGGCAGAGTCATCTCATCAGTTTGGGTTCTGGTTCCTTTCGGAATGAAAAATACATGTGTTCCCTGATCGTTTATTAAAGGATAAGACAACATGCTGTCCTCTGCCTCCAAAATATTTTTCATAAATTTATTTGTACTTTTTCCTTTGAGGTTCCATCTTTCCAGAAGTAAGTCATAACAATTTCCTATGCTCCTTAGAATCCCCAAGCCCTTGTTCCTCTTTATGCCCAATCATTTACTATCAACTTCTTTAATAGTAATATATCCGAAGTTACAAGTTTATAACCTATGGTCCTTATAGGAATCAACTGTGAGGATTTAAAATGTCTTTATTTCTGGGCCTTTCTTCTAAGTGTACAGACTTTTTGTGTCTGTTAAAATCCATAGTAGGTCCACTGAAGTAATTTCTAACTTCTACAAATCATGACCCACCACCATACTTTGGGTGTGGTACCTCCTTCATCATGAGGAATAGGTGCAGCAGGAGTTTCTGTTTCATTTTTTAGTATTTTGTAGTATTTTTTTTAATGTCCTAGTCACAAGGTAATTCATCCCATTTAAAAAATTCTTCTAAGGCAGATAATACTGTTTTCTATTCATCAGACATGGTTTAGTGACTTGCTCCTGGAGCATGAGATGACATATGCAACCCGGGACTGAACTTAAGTCTCCTCATCCCCGGATTCTACATTGTATCTTGTGCTTCTCAAATGAGCTGTGGAAGGGCACCAGTATGAAAAAGTCCCATTCTGTACAAACTTTGAATAAAATTCCACAAAATGAATCTGGACATAAACATCATAAAACTAAGATCATAGTAAAATGTCAAGACTTTGTCATTGACTAAGATATCTGATCATTGCCTAAGATTGTTATGTTTGCAAATGGTTGTTCTTAAACAGAAACTAAATGCTTCTTTTGACATCTTAGACAATCAAAAAGAGTTCTGAGAGCTCGACTTTAAATAGCCTTGTTGAGACATATTCTGCATGCCTGGCAGTCAGAAGACACAGCTGGCTGACTTGTCCCTGTCATCCTAGTACTTCTGGTTTACAGTTTGAGAAAAAGAACTTCAACTATTGTCATCCTACAAATCAGTCAGTTTAGTTATCCAACTAAAGTGACTGAGCTTCTTAATTTTGCTGCACTATAGATATTATTTGTTTCTCCCTGGTAATTTTAATGCAAACATAACTTATTCCAAAACTAAATAAAAATAATAAAAAATAAAAATAAATTAAAAAAACCAAAGAAAGAATTGGCAGCTTTCTTGAGAAAATTCCCAATCCTCAATGATAAAGAAGGTGGCAGGGAGGCAAAGAGAGGAATCATGGAAGAGATGGAAGAAAGGGTCAAAAGAAGAGAGGGGTAGAAACATTTCTAAGCAAAAATAAAATAAATATAGAAAAATAAAATCAGGTCATGGACTACTTGACACTACCAGAAAGAGCAGTCTATGGCTTACACTGAAGAAACAGCCTCATGTTGGACAGTGGAATTTCTACTCATATTAGACAATCAAACTCTGAAGACTTAGAAGTAAAATAGAAATGTGCTGACTCTGGAGCTTCCTGGTGTGATGTGAACGAAAGTGTGGTCAAGTTAGAAGACTACAAGAAGTGATTCCCAAACTGATCAAGCAATGACCAAAATGTCTCACTAGCACGCAAGACTCAGACATATATTTTCTTTGAGGTTCCATATTCAGACAAATTATCCTAAGAAGTCCCAGGAAATACTGATGCTTTAGGTCCAGACAACATATAATGTTTTGGGTGTTCTCTCAAGCCCATGGAAAAATTCATGTGCTGCCTTCATCCTTTACTCCTGAAGAGGCCCTGTCGGACCTAACGCTCTAACACTGCTAGAGTCCCAGAGGCTGGTCTTCCATTTGAACTTCACTTGCTGGCTTCTGAGCTGGTTCCTGCAGGTCCCCCTGTTGAACCTGGCAGTGCTGTTGAATGTAGTAAACAAGAGCACTGGATTCTAATATGCTGCTGCTTTTAAGGGGATTCTGGGAAATGTGATTACACCGTCAATGATCAACCTTTCCATGTTGACAACAGCATTCCTGTTTTTCTGGTTGGGCACATTTAACACAGAGAGTTTGGAATTACCTGAGATTGCTGGGCTTGTAGTTCCAGGACCTTGTTCCCTGGCCGTGCTGGCATCTTCTCGACTAGGCATTGGCATAGTAGGACCTCCTTCACCTACTAATGAAAAATAAAGAAGGATTAAAAATGACCTAGACACAAAAAAGTATTCCTACCACTTAGATCTAATCTAACCACGCTTATTGTTCTTGGATGTATCATAAAGACATGCTCCAGGTCACTGAATGTGTTAAGAACATATCACCAAGTAAAACTCAAGTATATAGCCTCTGCTGCAATCTTAAACCCATGTGCCATTGACTAGTATAATATTGTCAAACTGTCACAGAGTGAGTTGAAATTGTGGTCAAAAGAAATAGAAATGAAAAAAAAAATTAAAGGAAACCTTATATAAAACAAAACTTTTATTTTTTCCTGAGAGCTTGAGCTCTGTTTGAGGTCTTAGGACATTGCTCCTGTAAGAAACACTGTGGAACCACTCTCAGGTGAGAACAAACGATTGCATCTTCCCTCATCACCACTGACAGTGCCTACTGAACAAAAGGCACGTGGGACTGACTTTTTGCTTAAGGCCCCAATAACTCTGTCAGAATTTAGGAAATGTGGGTTCATAGATATCACTTTAAAATTATAATCAGTAACAGAATACTGGATTCCTTATTCACTTGAACTATATTCCTGCATGTGATAATTTGAATGAGAATGATCCCCATAGGCTCATATATTTGAATGCTTGTTGCCCAATTAGTAGAATTGTTTTGGAAAGATTAGGAGGTATGGCCTTTTTGGAAGAGGTGTGGTCTTGTTGGAGGAGGTGTGTCCTTTTTGGAGGAGGCGTAGTCTTGTGGGAGGAGGTGTGGCCTTGAGAGGAAATATGGGAGAGAAGATCTCTTGAGAGAGAAGTTAGACTCCAAAGAGTCAAATAACCCTATTAAAAATGGGGAACAGAGCTAAACAGGGAATTTTCAACTGAGGAAACTCAAATGGCTCTGAAGCACCTAAAGAAATGTTCAGCATCCTTAGTTATCAGGGAAATGCAAATCAAAACAACACTGAAATTCCACCTCACACCAGCCAGAATGGCTAAGATGAAAAACTCAGGGGACAGCAGATGCTGGAGAGGATGTGGGGAAAGAAGAACACTTCTCCATTGTTGGTGGGATTGCAAGCTGGTAAAAACCACTCTGGAAATCAGTTTGGTGGTTCCTCAGAAAATTAGACATAGTACTACCTGAGGACCCAGATATCACTCCTGGGCATATACCCAGAAGATACTCCAACATGTAATAAGGACACATGCTCCACTAGTTCATAGCAGCCTTATTTATAATAGCCAGAAGCTGGGAAGAACCCAGATGTCCTTCAACAGAGGAATGGATGCAGAAATTGTGGTATATATACACAATGGAGTATACTATTCAGCTATTAAAAACAATGAATTCATGAAATTCTTAGGCAAATGGATGGAACTAGAAAGTGTCATCCTGAGCAAGGTAACCCAATCACAGAAGAACACACATGGTATGTACTCACTGATAAATGGATGTTAGCCCAAAAGCTCAAAAAAAAACAAGTTACAATTCACAGACCACAGGAAGCTCAAGAAGGAGGACTGAAGTGGGAGTGCTTTGGTTCCTCTGAGAAAGGGAACAAAATACTCACAGGAGCAATAAAGGAGACAAAATGTGGAGCAGAGGCTGAAGGAAAGGCCATCTAGAAACTGCCCTACCTGGGGGTTCATCCTATAAACAGTACTATAACATCCTATAAACCCCAACACTACTATGGACGACAAGAAGCGTATACCAAAAGGAGCATGCCATGATTATCTCTGGCGGGGGCCCTGTCAGAGTCTTACACATACAGAGGTAGATGCTAGCAGCCAACCATTGGACTGGGCATGGGGTCCCCAATGGAGGAGTTGGAGGGCAGTCCAGAGGAGTTGAAGGGGTTTACAGCCCCATAGGAAGAACAACAATGTTGGCCACCCAGATGCCCCAGGACTCCCAGGGACTAAACCATCAACCAAGGGGTACACATGGTTCCAGCCAAAAATGTGGCAGAGGAATGCCTTGTTGGGCATCAGTGGGAGGAGTGGTCCTTGGTCTGGTGAAGGCTCAATAGATGCCCCAACAAAGGGAAATCGGGGGGGGGGGAGGTGGAAGTGGGTCAGGTGGAGGGGCATATACTTGGAGGCATGGGGGTGGGAGAAGGGGTTGGGGGGTTTTTGGGGAGGGGGAAAACAGGGAAAGGTTTTAGCATTTGAAATATAAATGAAGATTATAATCAATAAAAAAAGGAGGTATGGCATTTTTGGAGGAGGCATGGTCTTGTGGGAGGAGGTGTGGCCTTGAGAAGAAATATGGCTTTCTCTGATGAGATGTGTGCCCTTATAGAAAGAAGTATGTCAAGAGTATTGGGTTTTCAGGTTTCAAGAGCCCAAGCCAGAGCCAATCTATCTCCTCTACTTTCTTCCTACAGCTGTCAGGTCTCTGCTACTACTCCAGCACTATGACATGCCTACTGCCATGTTCCCTGCCATGATGATTATAGATGAACCCTCTGAAACTTAAAGGGAGGTCTAAACCTTTGCCCGGTTATAGTGTTTCATCACAGCAAGAGTAAACCTAATGAAGATACTCTATAAATTCTGTTTTTCAACCATTAATCTTATTAAGAAATATTGTCCTGCAGAGTCTCTAAGTCATACATTTTAAGTCAAGATTTTCAAGAACAAGCACATTATCTTTTTCTTTTCTTGGTTTCAGCTTTTACCTTCAGATGGGGGAGTTTTAACACCACTTTTGCCTCTTGTATATTTAATAATATCTGAAGTCACAGAAATGTCACCCCCTAGCCATTAATGTTTACAAACTTATAAGGAACATGCGTGAGGTTAATAGAGGAACTTTGAAGTGTCAGGTAAATATGTTATTATTTTATTGACTTTTTAAATACTTTTCCTATTGATTGATTATGTGGGATTACCTCCTCTCAATCCGGTGCCATTGGTATTTCCTTGGCCTTTGTCTGCTGTTGTGGTTACATTTGAAGACTTCAGAGTTGTCCCTAATAAGATATAGAAAAAACCAATTAGCTTCCTAAACACCTTCATCAGTATCAACAACACTCAAGGAAGGAGGAGCATGAAATAATATGATATCTTAAAGCAACTATTAAAGATGTTACGATTCAATTAATATAAGGAATAACTAAACCTGGTACTGAATTTCAGGGGGAAAATGTCTCTTTTTTTTGGTTGTTTTTTTTGTTTTTGTTTTTGTTTTTTTAATTTATTTATTACTATAAGTACACCGTAGCTATCTTTAGACACACCAGAAGAGGGTGTCAGATCTTATCACGGATGGTTGTGAGCCACCATGTGGTTGCTGGGATTTGAACTCAGGACCTTTGGGAGAGCAGTCAATGTTCTTACCCACTGAGCCATCTCGCCAGCCCTGGAAAAAAATGTCTCTTAAGAATTTGTTTTAAAAGACTTGGGGCAGGATTCTCATTCACAGCTAAGTATATGCCTTCCGTGAGCCCAGGACTTGTGAAGCTGGGGTACAGGCTTGCTGTGGTTCCTGCATTTCCAGCTTAAGGGATGATAAGAGCTGGGGTTTCAGTAGAACCTCAGAAAACATCAAAGGGACTACTTGTCTAAAGTTTGGGTGGACCTGGCTACCAATAAAGAACTATTTTTATTATTATTATTATTATTATTATTATTATTATTATTATATCCCTCCTAAAGAACATACAATGGAGTGGCAGAGTAGTTAGTGCTCTCTTTGGTGGAGATCAACGGCTCAAAGACCTTGTTGATAAACTCTCTAGGGGACTCTGTGCACCAACACCCTATTCTAAGTACATGAGCTCATTTGCATTTGCCACAAATTCCCAAATAATGCTCTGGATGCTCCAGGAACCACACCTTAAGCTCTTCCATGTTATTAGACAATGAGCTAGGCAGGATGGAGAGAATGGGTGCACAATGAAGTCATTGGTCTTCAAAGGCAAGACCAATAGGCTACAAAAGAAAGGATGCACTGAAGTCCTTAAAACTACTCATGGGCCGGGCGGTGGTGGCACACGCCTTTAGTCCCAGCACTTGGGAGGCAGAGGCAGGAGGAATTCTGAGTTCGAGGCCAGCCTGGTCTACAAAGTGAGTTCCAGGACAGCCAGGGCTACACAGAGAAACCCTGTCTCGAAAAACTGAAAAAAAAAAAAAAAAAAACTACTCATGGAATGAGGGCCTGAGTGAAATCAAACCTCTGCTCTTAATAACAAAATATCTATGCTTACGGCATAGCAGTCTCTTATTCACGAAGATCCTGAATATATTTCAGACTTAGTCATCAATGTAAAGGGCAAGAGTGTTCTCTTTGGGTTTTATCGAATGTGAGATGTTCTACAGAGACTACAAAACCCAGCTCTTACACATGAGGCATGGAATTAAATGTTCTAGTCTGTCTTCGTCAGCTTGCATCCCTCCACTACTTTCGCATCTCATTGGGCCAATGGCATAAAAATATCGTAGAACATAAAACTCTTAGGAGTCATATAGATTTCTGTATATTAGAAACTGGAATAGAAAAGAACCACATATACAGTTTGAATATGGCTTGGGCACTCAAAGTGGTTTATGTTTGGGAGGCCGACTACCCAGTGTAGCAATGCCAGGACTGATATAGTGGAGGATAAGAGTAAGGAGATATTATAGGACAAAGTACAGAGTGGTTCTCAGGAAGTGTCCTAGGTGAAAGACCCAGTTTGGTCCAATGCATGTCTCCCATCTGGAGTAGAAACTGTCATTTTCACCTGTGTGAGCACCCATTGAACCCCTACTAAACATAATCAAAAGGCACTGGCAGTCACTAAGACAGGGCTTGTGAGTCAATTTCAGAAAATAAGACCACTACCTTATCATCATCAAAGAATCCTGAATTCTTCCCAAAGCTACAAAATGCTAAGCCAAGAGAACAAGCAATAATTGTCCTGAACACTAAAAAGAATAAACTTACAAATGAGGAGAAATGGGGGGCTCCTTGAGAAAAGATGCTACAAAGCAGAGCTGTAAATATTATTGCCAGAGACTTTAAGGAGCTTCGAAAGATCACAATTTAAATTTTAACATCTGTGGGTATAACCCATTGAGAAATAAGAAGGTTTATTATTTTAAATCAATTAAGAAGGATAAATATTTGCATTACATCTCCCAAACCCAAGGGAGGAAAACAATAAAAGTGTATGAAGATACACAATAAAAAAGAAAGAAGAAAAAGACGCGAAAGGACTTAATTGAAGAAGATTGAAACATACAAACATTATTAACTAGAGAGAAGGATTGTAAACAGTTCCATTAGAGGAACTGAAAAACAATCATGGGAAATAATTGTACCTGTTTTAGAGAAGGACGGACTTGAAAAACCTATGATGGGAGAGCCAGTAGTACCAAGATGTCCAGAAAAGGATAGAAAAGACGAGCTGGAAAAAGAAACGGTCCCCCGGATATTTGTAACAGATGTGGAACTAGCAGGACCTGGGGTTGAAGCTGGGGCTGTGCTGGTGGCAGCTGTCGAGGCACGAGCTGAGGTTGCAGTGGAGGCAGCCATGGTGCTGCCTGCCCTTCCAGTGGTGGCAGCAGATTCTGCTTCATTGCTGGGCTTCACAGATGTGGAGGCAGGCGCTAAGGTCTCATTGGAGATTGGGCTCGGGCCACTCTTGACAGTTGTTGAGGCAGCAGGAGCAGAGGAAACAGCAGAGCCCACTGGGGCGGTGGAAGCTGGCCCAGATGTGGAACTCCCAGGAGCTGGGGTTGGAGCTGGGGCTGTGCTGGTGGCAGCTGTCGAGGCACCAGCTGAGGTTGCAGTGGAGGCAGCCGTGGTGCTGCCTGCCTTTCCAGTGGTGGCAGCAGATTCTGCTTCATTGCTGGGCTTTGCAGATGTGGAGGCAGGCGCTGAGGTCTCATTGGAGACTGAGCTCGGGCCACTCTTGACAGTTGTTGAGGCAGCAGGAGCAGAGGAAACAGCAGAGCCCACGGGGGCGGTGGCAGCTGGCCCAGATGTGGAACTCGCAGGAGTTGGGGTTGGAGCTGGGGCTGTGCTGGTGGCAGCTGTCGAGGCACGAGCTGAGTTTGCAGTGGAGGCAGCAGTGGTGCTGCCTGCCTTTCCAGTGGTGGAAGCAGATTCTGTTTCTTTGCTGGGCTTTCCAGATGTGGAGGCAGGTGCAGAGGTCTCATTGGAGACTGCGCTAGGGCCACTCTTGACTGTTGTTGAGGCAGCAGGAGCAGAGGAAACAGCAGAGCCTGCTGGGGCGGTGGCAGCTGGCCCAGATGTGGAACTCGCAGGAGCTGGGGTTGGAGCTGGGGCTGTGCTGGTGGCAGCTGTCGAGGCACGAGCTGAGGTTGCAGTGGAGGCAGCCGTGGTGCTGCCTGCCTTTCCAGTGGTGGCAGCAGATTCTGTTTCTTTGCTGGGCTTTCCAGATGTGGAGGCAGGCGCTGAGGTCTCATTGGAGACTGCGCTAGGGCCACTCTTGACTGTGGTTGTGGCAGCAGGAGCAGAGGAAACAGCAGAGGCCGCTGGGGCGGTGGCAGCTGGCCCAGATGTTGAACTCGCAGGAGCTGGTGTTGGAGCTGGTGCTGTGCTGGTGGCAGCTGTCGAGGCACGAGCTGAGGTCGCAGTGGAAGCAGCCGTGGTGCTGCCTGCCTTTCCAGTGGTGGCAGCAGATTCGGCTCCTTCGCTGGGCTTTCCAGATGTGGACACAGGCGCTGAGGTCTCATTGGAGACTGCGTTCTGGCCATTTTTGACAGTTGTTGAGGCAGCAGGAGCAGAGGAAACAGCAGAGCTTGCTGGGGCGGTGGAAGCACGCCCAGAAGTTGAACTCGCAGGAGCTGGGGTTGGAGCTGGGGCTGTGCTGGTGGCAGTTGTAGAGGCACGAGCTGAGGTTGCAGTGGAGGCAGCCGTGGTGCTGCCTGCCTTTCCAGTGGTGGCAGCAGATTCTGCTTCATTGCTGGGCTTCACAGATGTGGAGGAAGGCGCTAAGGTCTCATTGGAGATTGCGCTCGGGCCACTCTTGACAGTTGTTGAGGCAGCAGGAGCAGAGGAAACAGCAGAGCCCACTGGGGCGGTGGAAGCTGGCCCAGATGTGGAACTCGTAGGAGCTGGGTTTGGAGCTGGGGCTGTGCTGGTGGCAGCTGTCAAGGCACGAGCTGAGGTTGCAGTGGAGGCAGCCGTGGTGCTGCCTGCCTTTCCAGTGGTGGCAGCAGATTCTGCTTCATTGCTGGGCTTTACAGATGTGGAAGCAGGCGCTGAGGCCTCATTGGAGACTGCACTCGGGCCACTCTTGACAATTGTTGAGGCAGCAGGAGCAGAGGAAACAGCAGAGCCTGCTGGGGCGGTGGAAGCTGGCCCAGATGTTGAACTCGCAGGAGCTGGGGTTGGAGCTGGGGCTGTGCTGGTGGCAGCTGTAGAGGCACGAGCTGAGGTTGCAGTGGAGGCAGCCGTGGTGCTGCCTGCCTTTCCAGTGGTGGCAGCAGATTCTGTTTCTTTGCTGGGCTTTCCAGATGTGGAGGCAGGCGCTGAGGTCTCATTGGAGACTGCACTAGGGCCACTCTTGACTGTTGTTGAGGCAGCAGGAGCAGAGGAAACAGCAGAGGCCGCTGGGGCGGTGGCAGCTGGCCCAGATGTTGAACTCACAGGAGCTGGTGTTGGAGCTGGTGCTGTGCTGGTGGCAGCTGTCGAGGCACGAGCTGAGGTTGCAGTGGAAGCAGCCGTGGTACTGCCTGCCTTTCCAGTGGTGGCAGCAGATTCGGCTTCTTCGCTGGGCTTTCCAGATGTGGACACAGGCGCTGAGGTCTCATTGGAGACTGCGTTCTGGCCACTTTTGACAGTTGTTGAGGCAGCAGGAGCAGAGGAAACAGCAGAGCCTGCTGGGGCGGTGGAAGCTGGTACAGATGTGGAACTCGCAGGAGCTGGGGTTGGAGCTGGGGCTGTGCTGGTGGCAGCTGTCGAGGCACGAGCTGAGGTTTCAGTGGAAGGAGCTGTGGTGCTGCCTGCCTTTCCAGTGGTGGCAGCAGATTCTGCTTCTTTGCTGGGCTTTCCAGATGTGGAGGCAGGCGCAGAGGTCTCATTGGAGACTGCACTGGGGCCAATCTTGACAGTTGTTGAGGCAGCAGGAGCAGAGGAAACAGCAGAGCCCGCTGGTGCGGGGGCAGCTGGCCCAGATGTGGAACTAGAAGGAGCTGGGGTTGGAGCTGGGGCTGTGCTGGTGGCAGCTGTAGAGGCACGAGCTGAGTTTGCAGTGGAGGCAGCAGTGGTGCTGCCTGCCTTTCCAGTGGTGGCAGCAGATTCTGTTTCTTTGCTGGGCTTTCCAGATGTGGAGGCAGGCGCTGAGGTCTCATTGGAGACTTCGCTAGGGCCACTCTTGACAGTTGTTGAGGCAGGAAGAGCAGAAGAAACAGCAGAGCCTGCTGGGGCGGTGGAACCTGGCCCAGATGTGGAACTGACAGGACCTGGGGTTGGAGCTGGGGTTGTGCTGGTGGCAGCTGTCGAGGCACGAGCTGAGGTTGCAGTGGAAGGAGCCGTGGTGCTGCCTGCCTTTCCAGTGGTCGCAGCAGATTCTGCTTCTTTGCTAGGCTTTCCAGATGTGGAGGCAGGCGCAGAGGTCTCATTGGAGACTGCACTCGGGCCAATCTTAACAGTTGTTGAGGCAGCAGGAGCAGAGGAAACAGCAGAGCCCGCTGGGGCTGGGGCAGCTGGCCCAGATGTGGAACTAGAAGGAGCTGGGGTTGGAGCTGGGGCTGTGCTGGTGGCAGCTGTAGAGGCACGAACTGAGGTTGCAGTGGAGGCAGCCATGGTGCTGCCTGCCTTTCCAGTGGTGGCAGCAGATTCTGTTTCTTTGCTGGGCTTTCCAGATGTGGAGGCAGGTCCAGAGGTCTCACTGGAGACTGCGCTAGGGCCACTCTTGACTGTTGTTGAGGCAGCAGGAGCAGAGGAAACAGCAGAGCCCGCTGGTGCGGGGGCAGCTGGCCCAGATGTGGAACTAGAAGGAGCTGGGTTTGGAGCTGGGGCTGTGCTGGTGGCAGCTGTAGAGGCACGAGCTGAGTTTGCAGTGGTGGCAGCAGTGGTGCTGCCTGCCTTTCCAGTGGTGGCAGCAGATTCTGTTTCTTTGCTGGGCTTTCCAGATGTGGAGGCAGGCGCTGAGGTCTCATTGGAGACTTCGCTAGGGCCACTCTTGACAGTTGTTGAGGCAGCAGGAGCAGAGGAAACAGCAGAGCCCGCTGGGGCGGTGGCAGCTGGCCCAGATGTGGAACTCGCAGGAGCTGGGGTTGGAGCTGGGGCTGTGCTGCTGGCAGCTGTAGAGGCACGAGCTGAGGTTGCAGTGGAGGGAGCCGTGGTGCTGCCTGCTTTTCCAGTGGTGGCAGCAGATTCTGTTTCTTTGCTGGGCTTTCCAGATGTGGAGGCAGGCGCGGAGGTCTCATTGGAGACTGCGCTAGGGCCACTCTTGACAGTTGTTGAGGCAGTAGCAGCAGAGGAAACAGCAGAGCCCACTGGGGCGGTGGCAGCTGGCCCAGATGTGGAACTTGCAGGAGCAGGGGTTGGAGCTGGGGCTGTGCTGGTGGCAGCTGTCGAGGCACGAGCTGAGGTTGCAGTGGAGGCAGCCGTGGTGCTGCCTGCCTTTCCACTGGTGGCAGCAGATTCTGCTTCATTGCTGGGCTTCGCAGATGTGGAGGCAGGCGCTAAGGTCTCATTGGAGATTGCGCTCGGGCCACTCTTGACAGTTGTTGAGGCAGCAGGAGCAGAGGAAACAGCAGAGCCTGCTGGGGCGGTGGAAGCTGGTACAGATGTGGAACTCGCAGGAGCTGGGGTTGGAGCTGGGGCTCTGCTGGTGGCAGCTGTCAAGGCACGAGCTGAGGTTGCAGTGGAAGGAGCTGTGGTGGTGCCTGCCTTTCCAGTGGTGGCAGCAGATTCTACGTCTTTGCTGGGCTTTCCAGATGTGGAGGCAGGCGCAGAGGTCTCATTGGAGACTGTACTGGGGCCAATCTTGACAGTTGTTGAGGCAGCAGGAGCAGAGGAAACAGCAGAGCCCGCTGATGCGGGGGCAGCTGGCCCAGCTGTGGAACTAGAAGGAGCTGGGGTTGGAGCTGGGGCTGTGCTGGTGGCAGCTGTAGAGGCACGAGCTGAGTTTGCAGTGGAGACAGCAGTGGTGCTGCCTGCCTTTCCAGTGGTGGCAGCAGATTCTGTTTCTTTGCTGGGCTTTCCAGATGTGGAGGCAGGCGCTGAGGTCTCATTGGAGACTTCGCTAGGGCCACTCTTGACAGTTGTTGAGGCAGCAAGAGCAGACGAAACAGCAGAGCCTGCTGGGGCGGTGGAAGCTGGCCCAGATGTGGAACTGACAGGACCTGGGGTTGGAGCTGGGGTTGTGCTGGTGGCAGCTGTCGAGGCACGAGCTGAGGTTGCAGTGGAAGGAGCCTTGGTGCTGCCTGCCTTTCCAGTGGTGGCAGCAGATTCTGTTTCTTTGCTGGGCTTTCCAGATGTGGAGGCAGGCGCTGAGGTCTCATTGGAGACTGCACTAGGTCCACTCTTGACTGTTGTTGAGGCAGCAGGAGCAGAGGAAACAGCAGAGCCCACTGGGGCGGGGGCAGCTGGCCCAGATGTGGAACTCGCAGGAGCTGGGGTTGGAGCTGGGGCTGTGCTGGTGGCAGCTGGCCCAGATGTGGAACTCGCAGGAGCTGGGTTTGGAGCTGGGGCTGTGCTGCTGGCAGCTGTAGAGGCACGAGCTGAGGTTGCAGTGGAGGGAGCCCTGGTGCTGCCTGCTTTTCCAGTGGTGGCAGCAGATTCTGTTTCTTTGCTGGGCTTTCCAGATGTGGAGGCAGGCGCGGAGGTCTCATTGGAGACTGCGCTAGGGCCACTCTTGACAGTTGTTGAGGCAGCAGCAGCAGAGGAAACAGCAGAGCCCGCTGGGGCGGTGGAAGCTGGTACAGATGTGGAACTCGCAGGAGCTGGGGTTGGAGCTGGGGCTGTGCTGGTGGCAGCTGTCGAGGCACGAGCTGAGGTTGCAGTGGAGGCAGCCGTGGTGCTGCCTGCCTTTCCACTGGTGGCAGCAGATTCTGCTTCATTGCTGGGCTTCACAGATGTGGAGGAAGGCGCTAAGGTCTCATTGGAGATTGCGCTCGGGCCACTCTTGACAGTTGTTGAGGCAGCAGGAGCAGAGGAAACAGCAGAGCCCACTGGGGCGGTGGAAGCTGGCCCAGATGTGGAACTCGTAGGAGCTGGGTTTGGAGCTGGGGCTGTGCTGGTGGCAGCTGTCAAGGCACGAGCTGAGGTTGCAGTGGAGGCAGCCGTGGTGCTGCCTGCCTTTCCAGTGGTGGCAGCAGATTCTGCTTCATTGCTGGGCTTTACAGATGTGGAAGCAGGCGCTGAGGCCTCATTGGAGACTGCACTCGGGCCACTCTTGACAATTGTTGAGGCAGCAGGAGCAGAGGAAACAGCAGAGCCTGCTGGGGCGGTGGAAGCTGGCCCAGATGTTGAACTCGCAGGAGCTGGGGTTGGAGCTGGGGCTGTGCTGGTGGCAGCTGTAGAGGCACGAGCTGAGGTTGCAGTGGAGGCAGCCGTGGTGCTGCCTGCCTTTCCAGTGGTGGCAGCAGATTCTGTTTCTTTGCTGGGCTTTCCAGATGTGGAGGCAGGCGCTGAGGTCTCATTGGAGACTGCACTAGGGCCACTCTTGACTGTTGTTGAGGCAGCAGGAGCAGAGGAAACAGCAGAGGCCGCTGGGGCGGTGGCAGCTGGCCCAGATGTTGAACTCACAGGAGCTGGTGTTGGAGCTGGTGCTGTGCTGGTGGCAGCTGTCGAGGCACGAGCTGAGGTTGCAGTGGAAGCAGCCGTGGTACTGCCTGCCTTTCCAGTGGTGGCAGCAGATTCGGCTTCTTCGCTGGGCTTTCCAGATGTGGACACAGGCGCTGAGGTCTCATTGGAGACTGCGTTCTGGCCATTTTTGACAGTTGTTGAGGCAGCAGGAGCAGAGGAAACAGCAGAGCCTGCTGGGGCGGTGGAAGCTGGTACAGATGTGGAACTCGCAGGAGCTGGGGTTGGAGCTGGGGCTGTGCTGGTGGCAGCTGTCGAGGCACGAGCTGAGGTTTCAGTGGAAGGAGCTGTGGTGCTGCCTGCCTTTCCAGTGGTGGCAGCAGATTCTGCTTCTTTGCTGGGCTTTCCAGATGTGGAGGCAGGCGCAGAGGTCTCATTGGAGACTGCACTGGGGCCAATCTTGACAGTTGTTGAGGCAGCAGGAGCAGAGGAAACAGCAGAGCCCGCTGGTGCGGGGGCAGCTGGCCCAGATGTGGAACTAGAAGGAGCTGGGGTTGGAGCTGGGGCTGTGCTGGTGGCAGCTGTAGAGGCACGAGCTGAGTTTGCAGTGGAGGCAGCAGTGGTGCTGCCTGCCTTTCCAGTGGTGGCAGCAGATTCTGTTTCTTTGCTGGGCTTTCCAGATGTGGAGGCAGGCGCTGAGGTCTCATTGGAGACTTCGCTAGGGCCACTCTTGACAGTTGTTGAGGCAGGAAGAGCAGAAGAAACAGCAGAGCCTGCTGGGGCGGTGGAACCTGGCCCAGATGTGGAACTGACAGGACCTGGGGTTGGAGCTGGGGTTGTGCTGGTGGCAGCTGTCGAGGCACGAGCTGAGGTTGCAGTGGAAGGAGCCGTGGTGCTGCCTGCCTTTCCAGTGGTCGCAGCAGATTCTGCTTCTTTGCTAGGCTTTCCAGATGTGGAGGCAGGCGCAGAGGTCTCATTGGAGACTGCACTCGGGCCAATCTTAACAGTTGTTGAGGCAGCAGGAGCAGAGGAAACAGCAGAGCCCGCTGGGGCTGGGGCAGCTGGCCCAGATGTGGAACTAGAAGGAGCTGGGGTTGGAGCTGGGGCTGTGCTGGTGGCAGCTGTAGAGGCACGAACTGAGGTTGCAGTGGAGGCAGCCATGGTGCTGCCTGCCTTTCCAGTGGTGGCAGCAGATTCTGCTTCATTGCTGGGCTTTCCAGATGTGGAGGCAGGCGCTGAGTTCTCATTGGAGACTGAGCTCGGGCCACTCTTGACAGTTGCTGAGGCAGCAGGAGCAGAGGAAACAGCAGAGCCCGTGGGGGCGGTGGCAGCTGGCCCAGATGTGGAACTCGCAGGAGCTGGGGTTGGAGCTGGGGCTGTGCTGGTGGCAGCTGGCCCAGATGTGGAACTCGCAGGAGCTGGGTTTGGAGCTGGGGCTGTGCTGCTGGCAGCTGTAGAGGCACGAGCTGAGGTTGCAGTGGAGGGAGCCCTGGTGCTGCCTGCTTTTCCAGTGGTGGCAGCAGATTCTGTTTCTTTGCTGGGCTTTCCAGATGTGGAGGCAGGCGCGGAGGTCTCATTGGAGACTGCGCTAGGGCCACTCTTGACAGTTGTTGAGGCAGCAGCAGCAGAGGAAACAGCAGAGCCCGCTGGGGCGGTGGAAGCTGGTACAGATGTGGAACTCGCAGGAGCTGGGGTTGGAGCTGGGGCTGTGCTGGTGGCAGCTGTCGAGGCACGAGCTGAGGTTGCAGTGGAGGCAGCCGTGGTGCTGCCTGCCTTTCCACTGGTGGCAGCAGATTCTGCTTCATTGCTGGGCTTCGCAGATGTGGAGGCAGGCGCTAAGGTCTCATTGGAGATTGCGCTCGGGCCACTCTTGACAGTTGTTGAGGCAGCAGGAGCAGAGGAAACAGCAGAGCCTGCTGGGGCGGTGGAAGCTGGTACAGATGTGGAACTCGCAGGAGCTGGGGTTGGAGCTGGGGCTGTGCTGGTGGCAGCTGTCGAGGCACGAGCTGAGGTTTCAGTGGAAGGAGCTGTGGTGCTGCCTGCCTTTCCAGTGGTGGCAGCAGATTCTGCTTCTTTGCTGGGCTTTCCAGATGTGGAGGCAGGCGCAGAGGTCTCATTGGAGACTGCACTGGGGCCAATCTTGACAGTTGTTGAGGCAGCAGGAGCAGAGGAAACAGCAGAGCCCGCTGGTGCGGGGGCAGCTGGCCCAGATGTGGAACTAGAAGGAGCTGGGGTTGGAGCTGGGGCTGTGCTGGTGGCAGCTGTAGAGGCACGAGCTGAGTTTGCAGTGGAGGCAGCAGTGGTGCTGCCTGCCTTTCCAGTGGTGGCAGCAGATTCTGTTTCTTTGCTGGGCTTTCCAGATGTGGAGGCAGGCGCTGAGGTCTCATTGGAGACTTCGCTAGGGCCACTCTTGACAGTTGTTGAGGCAGGAAGAGCAGAAGAAACAGCAGAGCCTGCTGGGGCGGTGGAACCTGGCCCAGATGTGGAACTGACAGGACCTGGGGTTGGAGCTGGGGTTGTGCTGGTGGCAGCTGTCGAGGCACGAGCTGAGGTTGCAGTGGAAGGAGCCGTGGTGCTGCCTGCCTTTCCAGTGGTCGCAGCAGATTCTGCTTCTTTGCTAGGCTTTCCAGATGTGGAGGCAGGCGCAGAGGTCTCATTGGAGACTGCACTCGGGCCAATCTTAACAGTTGTTGAGGCAGCAGGAGCAGAGGAAACAGCAGAGCCCACTGGGGCTGGGGCAGCTGGCCCAGATGTGGAACGAGAAGGAGCTGGGGTTGGAGCTGGGGCTGTGCTGGTGGCAGCTGTAGAGGCACGAACTGAGGTTACAGTGGAGGCAGCCATGGTGCTGCCTGCCTTTCCAGTGGTGGCAGCAGATTCTGCTTCATTGCTGGGCTTTCCAGATGTGGAGGCAGGCGCTGAGTTCTCATTGGAGACTGAGCTCGGGCCACTCTTGACAGTTGCTGAGGCAGCAGGAGCAGAGGAAACAGCAGAGCCCGTGGGGGCGGTGGCAGCTGGCCCAGATGTGGAACTCGCAGGAGCTGGGGTTGGAGCTGGGGCTGTGCTGGTGGCAGCCGTCGAGGCAAGAGCTGAGGTTGCAGTTGAGGAAGCCGTGGTGCTGCCTGCCTTTCCAGTGGTGGAAGCAGATTCTGTTTCTTTGCTGGGCTTTCCAGATGTGGAGGCAGGTCCAGAGGTCTCACTGGAGACTGCGCTAGGGCCACTCTTGACTGTTGTTGAGGCAGCAGGAGCAGAGGAAACAGCAGAGCCCGCTGGTGCGGGGGCAGCTGGCCCAGATGTGGAACTAGAAGGAGCTGGGTTTGGAGCTGGGGCTGTGCTGGTGGCAGCTGTAGAGGCACGAGCTGAGTTTGCAGTGGAGGCAGCAGTGGTGCTGCCTGCCTTTCCAGTGGTGGCAGCAGATTCTGTTTCTTTGCTGGGCTTTCCAGATGTGGAGGCAGGCGCTGAGGTCTCATTGGAGACTTCGCTAGGGCCACTCTTGACAGTTGTTGAGGCAGCAAGAGCAGAGGAAACAGCAGAGCCTGCTGGGGCGGTGGAAGCTGGCCCAGATGTGGAACTGACAGGACCTGGGGTTGGAGCTGGGGTTGTGCTGGTGGCAGCTGTCGAGGCACGAGCTGAGGTTGCAGTGGAAGGAGCCGTGGTGCTGCCTGCCTTTCCAGTGGTGGCAGCAGATTCTGCTTCTTTGCTAGGCTTTCCAGATGTGGAGGCAGGCACAGAGGTCTCATTGGAGACTGCACTCGGGCCAATCTTAACAGTTGTTGAGGCAGCAGGAGCAGAGGAAACAGCAGAGCCCGCTGGGGCGGGGGCAGCTGGCCCAGATGTGGAACTAGAAGGAGCTGGGGTTGGAGCTGGGGCTGTGCTGGTGGCAGCCGTCAAGGCAAGAGCTGAGGTTGCAGTGGAGGGAGCCCTGGTGCTGCCTGCCTTTCCAGTGGTGGAAGCAGATTCTGTTTCTTTGCTGGGCTTTCCAGATGTGGAGGCAGGTGCAGAGGTCTCATTGGAGACTGCGCTAGGGCCACTCTTGACTGTTGTTGAGGCAGCAGGAGCAGAGGAAACAGCAGAGCCCGCTGGGGCGGTGGCAGCTGGCCCAGATGTGGAACTCGCAGGAGCTGGGGTTGGAGCTGGGGCTGTGCTGGTGGCAGCTGTCGAGGCACGAGCTGAGGTTGCAGTGGAGGCAGCCGTGGTGCTGCCTGCCTTTCCAGTGGTGGCAGCAGATTCTGTTTCTTTGCTGGGCTTTCCAGATGTGGAGGCAGGCGCTGAGGTCTCATTGGAGACTGCACTAGGGCCACTCTTGCCTGTTGTTGAGGCAGCAGGAGCAGAGGAAACAGCAGAGCCCGCTGGGGCGGTGGCAGCTGGCCCAGATGTTGAACTCACAGGAGCTGGTGTTGTAGCTGGTGCTGTGCTGGTGGCAGCTGTCGAGGCATGAGCTGAGGTTGCAGTGGAAGCAGCCGTGGTGCTGCCTGCCTTTCCAGTGGTGGCAGCAGTTTCGGCTTCTTCCCTGGGCTTTCCAGATGTGGACACAGGCGCTGAGGTCTCATTGGAGACTGCGTTCTGGCCATTTTTGACAGTTGTTGAGGCAGCAGGAGCAGAGGAAACAGCAGAGCTTGCTGGGGCGGTGGAAGCTGGCCCAAAAGTTGAACTCGCAGGAGCTGGGGTTGGAGCTGGGGCTGTGCTGGTGGCAGCTGTAGAGACACGAGCTGTGGTTGCAGTGGAGGCAGCCGTGGTGCTGCCTGCCTTTCCAGTGGTGGCATCAGATTCTGCTTCATTGCTCGGCTTTGCAGATGTGGAGGCAGGCGCTGAGGTCTCATTGGAGACTGCACTCGGGCCACTCTTGACAGTTGTTGAGGCAGCAGGAGCAGAAGAAACAGCAGAGCCCACTGGGGCGGGGGCAGCTGGCCCAGATGTGGAACTCGCAAGAGCTGGGGTTGGAGCTGGGGCTGTGCTGGTGGCAGCTGTAGAGGCACGAGCTGAGGGAGCTGTGGAGGCAGCCTTGGTGCTGCCTGCCTTTCCAGTGGTGGCAGCAGATTCTGCTTCTTTGCTGGGCTTTGCAGATGTGGAGGCAGGCGCTGAGGTCTCATTGGAGACTGCGCTCGGACCACTCTTGACAGTTGTTGAGGCAGCAGGAGCAGAGGAAACAGCAGAGCCTGCTGGTGCGGTGGATGCTGGCCCAGATGTTGAACTCGCAGGAGCTGGGGTTGGAGCTGGGGCTGTGCTGGTAGCAGCTGGCCCAGATGTGGAACTCGCAGGAGCTGGGGCTGTGCTGGTGGCAGCTGTCGAGGCACGAGCTGAGGTTGCAGTGGAGGCAGCCGTGGTGCTCCCTGCCTTTCCAGTGGTGGCAGCAGATTCTGCTTCTTTGCTGGGCTTTCCAGATGTGGAGGCAGGCGCAGAGGTCTCACTGGAGACTGCGCTCGGGCCACTCCTGACAGTTGTTGAGGCAGCAGGAGCAGAGGAAACAGCAGAGCCTGCTGGGGCGGTGGAAGCTGGCCCAGATGTTGAACTTGCAGGAGCTGGGGTTGGAGCTGGGGCTGTGCTGGTGGCAGCTGTAGAGGCATGAACTGAGGTTGCAGTGGAGGCAGCCATGGTGCTGCCTGCCTTTCCAGTGGTGGCAGCAGATTCTGCTTCATTGCTGGCCTTTCCAGATGTGGAGGCAGGCGCTGAGTTCTCATTGGAGACTGAGCTCGGGCCACTCTTGACAGTTGCTGAGGCAGTAGCAGCAGAGGAAACAGCAGAGCCCGTGGGGGCGGTGGCAGCTGGCCCAGATGTGGAACTCGCAGGAGCTGGGGTTGGAGCTGGGGCTCTGCTGGTAGCAGCCATCGAGGCACGAGCTGAGGTTGCAGTGGAGGGAGCCGTGGTGCTGCCTGCCTTTCCAGTGGTGGAAGCAGATTCTGTTTCTTTGCTGGGCTTTCCAGTTGTGGAGGCAGGTGCAGAGGTCTCATTGGAGACTGCGCTAGGGCCACTCTTGACTGTTGTTGAGGCAGCAGGAGCAGAAGAAACAGCAGAGCCCGCTGGGGCGGTGGCAGCTGGCCCAGATGTGGAACTCGCAGGAGCTTGGGTTGGAGCTGGGGCTGTGCTGGTGGCAGCTGTCGAGGCACGAGCTGAGGTTGCAGTGGAGGCAGCCGTGGTGCTGCCTGCCTTTCCAGTGGTGGCAGCAGATTCTGCTTCTTTGCTGGGCTTTGCAGATATGGAGGCAGGCGCTGAGGTCTCATTGGAGACTGCGCTAGGACCACTCTTGACAGTTGTTGAGGCAGCAGGAGCAGAGGAATCAGCAGAGCCTGCTGGGGCGGTGGATGCTGGCCCAGATGTTGAACTCGCAGGAGCTGGGGTTGGAGCTGGGGCTGTGCTGGTAGCAGCTGGCCCAGATGTGGAACTCGCAGGAGCTGGGGTTGGAGCTGGGGCTGTGCTGGTAGCAGCTGGCCCAGATGTGGAACTCGCAGGAGCTGGGGTTGGAGCTGGGGCTGTGCTGGTGGCAGCTGTCGAGGCACGAGCTGAGGTTGCAGTGGAGGCAGCCGTGGTGCTCCCTGCCTTTCCAGTGGTGGCAGCAGATTCTGCTTCTTTGCTGGGCTTTCCAGATGTGGAGGCAGGCGCAGAGGTCTCATTGGAGACTGCGCTCGGGCCACTCCTGACAGTTGTTGAGGCAGCAGGAGCAGAGGAAACAGCAGAGCCTGCTGGGGCGGTGGAAGCTGGCCCAGATGTTGAACTTGCAGGAGCTGGGGTTGGAGCTGGGGCTGTGCTGGTGGCAGCTGTAGAGGCATGAACTGAGGTTGCAGTGGAGGCAGCCATGGTGCTGCCTGCCTTTCCAGTGGTGGCAGCAGATTCTGCTTCATTGCTGGCCTTTCCAGATGTGGAGGCAGGCGCTGAGTTCTCATTGGAGACTGAGCTCGGGCCACTCTTGACAGTTGCTGAGGCAGCAGCAGCAGAGGAAACAGCAGAGCCCGTGGGGGCGGTGGCAGCTGGCCCAGATGTGGAACTCACAGGAGCTGGGGTTGGAGCTGGGGCTCTGCTGGTGGCAGCCATCGAGGCACGAGCTGAGGTTGCAGTGGAGGGAGCCGTGGTGCTGCCTGCCTTTCCAGTGGTGGAAGCAGATTCTGTTTCTTTGCTGGGCTTTCCAGTTGTGGAGGCAGGTGCAGAGGTCTCATTGGAGACTGCGCTAGGGCCACTCTTGACTGTTGTTGAGGCAGCAGGAGCAGAAGAAACAGCAGAGCCCGCTGGGGCGGTGGCAGCTGGCCCAGATGTGGAACTCGCATGAGCTGGGGTTGGAGCTGGGGCTGTGCTGGTGGCAGCTGTCGAGGCACGAGCTGAGGTTGCAGTGGAGGCAGCCGTGGTGCTGCCTGCCTTTACAGTGGTGGCAGCAGATTCTGCTTCTTTGCTGGGCTTTGCAGATGTGGAGGCAGGCGCTGAGGTCTCATTGGAGACTGCGCTAGGACCACTCTTGACAGTTGTTGAGGCAGCAGGAGCAGAGGAATCAGCAGAGCCTGCTGGGGCGGTGGATGCTGGACCAGATGGTGAACTCGCAGGAGCTGGGGTTGGAGCTGGGGCTGTGCTGGTGGCAGCTGTAGAGGCACGAGCTGAGGGAGCTGTGGAAGGAGTCCTGGTGCTGCCTGCCTTTCCAGTGGTGGCAGCAGATTCTGTTTCTTTGCTGGGCTTTCCAGATGTGGAGGTAGGCACTGAAGTCTCATTGGAGACTGCGCTCGGGCCACTCTTGACAGTTGTTGAGGCAGCAGCGGCAGAGGAAAGAGCAGAGCCCGCTGGGGCGGTGGATGCTGGCCCAGATGTTGAACTCGCAGGAGCTGGGGTTGGAGCTGGGGCTGTGCTGGTGGCAGCTGGCCCAGATGTGGAACTCGCAGGAGCTGGGTTTGGAGCTGGGGCTGTGCTGCTGGCAGCTGTAGAGGCACGAGCTGAGGTTGCAGTGGAGGGAGCCGTGGTGCTGCCTGCTTTTCCAGTGGTGGCAGCAGATTCTGCTTCTTTGCTGGGCTTTCCAGATGTGGAGGCAGGCGCAGAGGTCTCATTGGAGACTGCGCTAGGACCACTCTTGACAGTTGTTGAGGCAGCAGGAGCAGAGGAATCAGCAGAGCCTGCTGGGGCGGTGGATGCTGGCCCAGATGTTGAACTCGCAGGAGCTGGGGTTGGAGCTGGGGCTGTGCTGGTGGCAGCTGTAGAGGCACGAGCTGAGGGAGCTGTGGAAGGAGTCCTGGTGCTGCCTGCCTTTCCAGTGGTGGCAGCAGATTCTGTTTCTTTGCTGGGCTTTCCAGATGTGGAGGTAGGCACTGAAGTCTCATTGGAGACTGCGCTCGGGCCACTCTTGACAGTTGTTGAGGCAGCAGCGGCAGAGGAAAGAGCAGAGCCCGCTGGGGCGGTGGATGCTGGCCCAGATGTTGAACTCGCAGGAGCTGTGGTTGGAGCTGGGGCTGTGCTGGTGGCAGCTGGCCCAGATGTGGAACTCGCAGGAGCTGGGTTTGGAGCTGGGGCTGTGCTGCTGGCAGCTGTAGAGGCACGAGCTGAGGTTGCAGTGGAGGGAGCCGTGGTGCTGCCTGCTTTTCCAGTGGTGGCAGCAGATTCTGCTTCTTTGCTGGGCTTTCCAGATGTGGAGGCAGGCGCTGAGGTCTCATTGGAGACTGCGCTAGGACCACTCTTGACAGTTGTTGAGGCAGCAGGAGCAGCGGAAACAGCAGAGCCTGCTGGTGCGGTGGATGCTGGCCCAGATGTTGAACTCGCAGGAGCTGGGGTTGGAGCTGGGGCTGTGCTGGTGGCAGCTGGCCCAGATGTGGAACTCGCAGGAGCAGGGGTTGGAGCTGGGGCTGTGCTGCTGGCAGCTGTAGAGGCACGAGCTGAGGTTGCAGTGGAGGCAGCCGTGGTGCTGCCTGCCTTTCCAGTGGTGGCAGCTGATTCTGCTTCATTGCTGGGCTTCGCAGATGTGGAGGCAGGCGCTAAGGTCTCATTGGAGATTGCGCTCCGGCCACTCTTGACAGTTGTTGAGGCAGCAGGAGCAGAGGAAACAGCAGAGCCTGCTGGGGCGGTGGAAGCTGGTACAGGTGTGGGACTCGCAGGAGCTGGGGTTGGAGCTGGGGCTGTGCTGGTGGCAGCTGTCAAGGCACGAGCTGAGGTTGCAGTGGAAGGAGCTGTGGTGCTGCCTGCCTTTCCAGTGGTGGCAGCAGATTCTGCTTCTTTGCTGGGCTTTCCAGATGTGGAGGCAGGCACAGAGGTCTCATTGGAGACTGCACTGGGGCCAATCTTGACAGTTGTTGAGGCAGCAGGAGCAGAGGAAACAGCAGAGCCCGCTGGGGCGGGGGCAGCTGGCCCAGATGTGGGACTAGAAGGAGCTGGGGTTGGAGCTGGGGCTGTGCTGGTGGCAGCGGTAGAGGCACGAGCTGAGGTTGCAGTGGAGGCAGCAGTGATGCTGCCTGCCTTTCCAGTGGTGGCAGCAGATTCTGTTTCTTTGCTTGGCTTTCCAGATGTGGAGGCAGGCGCTGAGGTCTCATTGGAGACTTTGCTAGGGCCACTCTTGACAGTTGTTGAGGCAGCAAGAGCAGAGGAAACAGCAGAGCCTGCTGGGGCGGTGGAAGCTGGCCCAGATGTGGAACTAACAGGACCTGGGGTTGGAGCTGTGGTTGTGCTGGTGGCAGCTGTCGAGGCACGAGCTGAGGTTGCAGTGGAAGGAACCGTGGTGCTGCCTGCCTTTCCAGTGGTGGCAGCAGATTCTGCTTCTTTGCTAGGCTTTCCAGATGTGGAGGCAGGCGCAGAGGTCTCATTGGAGACTGCACTCGGGTCAATCTTAACAGTTGTTGAGGCAGCAGGAGCAGAGGAAACAGCAGAGCCCGCTGGGGCGGGGGCAGCTGGCCCAGATGTGGAACTAGAAGGAGCTGGGGTTGGAGCTGGGGCTGTGCTGGTGGCAGCTGTAGAGGCACGAACTGAGGTTGGAGTGGAGGCAGCCGTGGTGCTGCCTGCCTTTCCAGTGGTGGCAGCAGATTCTGCTTCATTGCTGGCCTTTCCAGATGTGGAGGCAGGCGCTGAGTTCTCATTGGAGACTGAGCTTGGGCCACTCTTGACAGTTGCTGAGGCAGCAGGAGCAGAGGAAACAGCAGAGCCCGTGGGGGCGGTGGCAGCTGGCCCAGATGTGGAACTCGCAGGAGCTGGTGTTGGAGCTGGTGCTGTGCTGGTGGCAGCTGTCAAGGCACGAGCTGAGGTTGCAGTGGAGGGAGCCATGGTGCTGCCTGCCTTTCCAGTGGTGGAAGCAGATTCTGTTTCTTTGCTGGGCTTTCCAGATGTGGAGGCAGGCGCTGAGGTCTCATTAGAGACTGCACTAGGGCCACTCTTGACTGTTGTTGAGGCAGCAGGAGCAGAGGAAACAGCAGAGCCCGCTGGGGCGGTGGCAGCTGGCCCAGATGTTGAACTCACAGGAGCTGGTGTTGGAGCTGGTGCTGTGCTGGTGGCAGCTGTCGAGGCACGAGCTGAGGTTGCAGTGGAGGGAGCCATGGTGCTGCCTGCCTTTCCAGTGGTGGCAGCAGATTCGTCTTCTTCGCTGGGTTTTACAGATGTGGACACAGGAGCTGAGGTCTCATTGGAGACTGCGTTCTGGCCATTTTTGACAGTTGTTGAGGCAGCAGGAGCAGAGGAAACAGCAGAGCTTGCTGGGGCGGTGGAAGCTGGCCCAGAAGTTGAACTCGCAGGAGCTGGGGTTGGAGCTGGGGCTGTGCTGGTTGCAGCTGTAGAGACACGAGCTGAGGTTGCAGTGGAGGCAGCCGTGGTGCTGCCTGCCTTTCCAGTGGTGGCAATAGATTCTGCTTCTTTGCTGGGCTTTCCAGATGTGGAGGCAGGCGCAGAGGTCTCTTTGGAGACTGCACTCGGGCCACTCTTGACAGTTGTTGAGGCAGCAGGAGCAAAGGAAACAGCAGAGCCCTCTGGGGCGGTGGAAGCTGGCCCAGATGTGGAACTAGCAGGAGCTGGGGATGGAACTGGGGCTATGCTGGTGGCAGCTGTCAAGGCAGGAGCTGAGGTTGCAGTGGAGGGAGCTGTGGTGCTGCCTGCCTTTCCAGTGGTGGCAGCAGATTCTGCTTCCTTGCTGGGCTTTGCAGATGTGGAGGCAGGCACTGAGGTCTCATTGGAGACTGCGCTCGGGCCACTCTTGAGAGTTGTTGAGGTGGCAGGAGCAGAGGAAACAGCAGAGCCTGCTGGGGCGGTGGCAGCTGGCCCAGATGTGGAACTCGCAGGAGCTGGGGTTGGAGCTGGGGCTGAGCTGGTGGCAGCTGTAGAGGCACGAGCTGAGGTTGCAGTGGAGGCAGCCGTGGTGCTGCCTACATTTCCAGTGGTGGCAGCAGATTCTGCTTCTTTGCTGGGCTTTCCAGATGTGGAGGCAGGCGCAGAGGTCTCTTTGGAGACTGCACTCGGGCCACTCTTGACAGTTGTTGAGGCAGCAGGAGCAGTGGAAACAGCAGAGCCCGCTGGGGCGGTGGAAGCTGGCCCAGATGTGGAACTCGCAGGAGCTGGGGTTGGAGCTGGGGCTGTGCTTGTGGCAGCTGTCGAGGCACGAGCTGTGGTTGCAGTGGAGGCAGCAGTGGTGCTGCCTGCCTTTCCAGTGGTGGCAGCAGATTCTGTTTCTTTGATGGGCTTTCCAGATGTGGAGGCAGGTGCTGAGGTCTCATTGGAGACTGTGCTAGGGCCACTCTTGACAGTTGTTGAGGCAGCAGGAGCAGAGGAAACAGCAGAGCCCGCTGGGGCGGTGGAAGCTGGCCCAGATGTGGAACTCGCAGGAGCTGGGGTTGGAGCTGGGGCTGTGCTGGTGGCAACTGTCGAGGCATGAGCTGAGGTTGCAGAGGAGGGAGCCGTGGTGCTGCCTGCCTTTCCAGTGGTGGCAGCAGATTCTGTTTCTTTGCTGGGCTTTCCAGATGTGGAGGCAGGCGCAGAGGTCTCATTGGAGACTGCACTAGGGCCAGTCTTGACAGTTGTTGATGCAGCAGGAGCAGAGGAAACAGCAGAGCCTGCTAGGGTGGTTGAAGCTGGCCCAGATGTGGAACTCACAGGAGCTGGGGTTGGAGCTGGGGCTGTGCTGGTGGCAGCTGTAGATGCACGAGCTGAGGTTGCAGTGGAGGCAGCCATGGCGCTGCCTGCCTTTCCAGTGGTGGCAGCAGATTCTGCTTCTTTGCTGGGCTTTCCAGATGTGGAGGCAGGCGCTGAGGTCTCATTGGAGACTGCAGTAGGGCCACTCTTGACAGTTGTTGAGGCAGCAGGAGCAGAGGAAACAGCAGAGCCTGCTGGGGCGGTGGAAGCTGGCCCAGATGTTGAACTTGCAGGAGCTGGGGTTGGAGCTGGGGCTGTGCTGGTGGCAGCTGTAGAGGCACGAGCTGAGGGAGCTGTGGAAGGAGTCGTGGTGCTGCCTGCCTTTGCAGTGGTGGCAGCAGATTCTGTTTCTTTGCTGGGCTTTCCAGATGTGTAGGTAGGCACTGAAGTCTCATTGGAGACTGCGCTCGGGCCAGTCTTGACTGTTGTTGAGGCAGCAGCAGCAGAGGAAACAGCAGAGCCCGCTGGGGCGGTGGATGCTGGCCCAGATGTTGAACTCGCAGGAGCTGGGGTTGGAGCTGGGGCTGTGCTGGTAGCAGCTGGCCCAGATGTGGAACTTGCAGGAGCTGGGGTTGGAGCTGGGACTGTGCTACTGGCAGCTGTAGAGGCACGAGCTGAGGTTGCAGTGGAGGCAGCCATGGTGCTGCCTGCTGTTCCAGTGGTGGCAGCAGATTCTGTTTCTTTGCTGGGCTTTCCAGATGTGGAGGCAGGTGCTGAGGTCTCATTGTAGACTGCGCTAGGGCCACCCTTGACAGTTGTTGAGGCAGCAGGAGCAGAGGAAACAGCAGAGCCCGTGGGGGCGGTGGCAGCTGGCCCAGATGTGGAACTCACAGGAGCTGGGGTTGGAGCTTGGGTTGTGCTGGTGGCAGCTGTAGACATACGACCTGAGGTTGCAGTGGAGCCAGCCGTGGTGCTGCCTGCCTTTCCAGTGGTGGCAGCAGATTCTGTTTCTTTGCTGGGCTTTCCAGATGTGGAGGCAGGCGCAGAGGTCTCTTTGGAGACTGCATTAGGGCCACTCTTGACAGTTGTTGAGGCAGCAGGAGCAGAGGAAACAGCAGAGCCCTCTGGGGCGGTGGAAGCTGGCTCAGATGTGGAACTCGCAGGAGCTGGGGTTGGAGCTGGGGCTGTGCTGCTGGCAGCTGTAGAGGCACGAGCTGAGGTTGCAGTGGAGGCAGCCGTGGTGCTGCCTGCCTTTCCAGTGGTGGCAGCAGATTCTGCTTCTTTGCTGGGCTTTCCAGATGTGGAGGCAGGCGCTGAGGTCTCTTTGGGGACTGCACTCGGGGCACTCTTGACAGTTGTTGAGGCAGCAGGAGCAGAGGAAACAGCAGAGCCTGCTGGGGCGGTGGAAGCTGGCCCAGATGTGGAACTCACAGGAGCTGGGGTTGGAGATGGGGCTGTGCTGGTGGCAGCTGTCGAGGCACGAGCTGAGGTTGCAGTGGAGGCAGCCGTGGTGCTGCCTGCCGTTCCAGTGGTGGCAGCAGATTCTGTTTCTTTGCTGGGCTTTCCAGATGTGGAGGCAGGTGCTGAGGTCTCATTGGAGACTGCGCTAGGGCCACCCTTGACAGTTGTTGAGGCAGCAGGAGCAGAGGAAACAGCAGAGCCCACGGGGGCGGAGGCAGCTGGCCCAGATGTGGAACTCGCAGGAGCTGGGGTTGGAGCTGGGGCTGTGCTGGTGGCAACTGTCGAGGCATGAGCTGAGGTTGCAGTGGAGGGAGCCGTGGTGCTGCCTGCCTTTCCAGTGGTGGCAGCAGATTCTGTTTCTTTGCTGGGCTTTCCAGATGTGGAGGCAGGCGCAGAGGTCTCATTGGAGACTGCACTAGGGCCACTCTTGACAGTCATTGAGGCAGCAGGAGCAGAGGAAACAGCAGAGCCGACTGGGGCGGTGGCAGCTGGCCCAGATGTGGAACTCGCAGGAGCTGGGGTTGGAGCTGGGGCTGTGCTGGTGGCAGCTGTCGAGGCACGAGCTGAGGTAGCAGTGGAGGCAGCCGTGGTGCTGCCTGCCTTTCCAGTGGTTGTAGCAGATTCTGCTTCATTGCTGGGCTTTGCAGATGTGGAGGCAGGCGCTGAGGTCTCATTGGAGACTGCACTCGGGCCACTCTTGACAGTTGTTGAGGCAGCAGGAGCAGAGGAAACAGCAGAGCCCGCTGGGGCGGTGGCAGCTGGCCCAGATGTGGAACTCGCAGGAGCTGGGGTTGGAGCTGGGGCTGTGCTGGTGGCAGCTGTCGAGGCACGAGCTGAGGTTGCAGTGGAGGGAGCCGTGGTGCTGCCTGCCTTTCCAGTGGTGGCAGCAGATTCTGCTTCTTTGCTGGGCTTTCCAGATGTGGAGGCAGGCGCTGAGGTCTCTTTGGAGACTGCACTCGGGGCACTCTTGACAGTTGTTGAGGCACCAGGAGCAGAGGAAACAGCAGAGCCCGCTGGGGCGGTGGAAGCTGGCCCAGATGTGGAACTCACAGGAGCTGGGGTTGGAGCTGGGGCTGTGCTGGTGGCAGCTGTCGAGGCACGAGCTGAGGTTGCAGTGGAGGCAGCCGTGGTTCTGCCTGCCTTTCCAGTGGTGGCAGCAGATTCTGTTTCTTTGCTGGGCTTTCCAGATGTGGAGGCAGGCGCTGAGGTCTCTTTGGAGACTGCACTCGGGGCACTCTTGACAGTTGTTGAGGCAGCAGGAGCAGAGGAAACAGCAGAGCCTGCTGGGGCGGTGGATGCTGGCCCAGATGTGGAACTCACAGGAGCTGGGGTTGGAGCTGGGGCTGTGCTGGTGGCAGCTGTCGAGGCACGAGCTGAGGTTGCAGTGGAGGCAGCCGTGGTGCTGCCTGCCGTTCCAGTGGTGGCAGCAGATTCTGTTTCTTTGCTGGGCTTTCCAGATGTGGAGGCAGGTGCTGAGGTCTCATTGGAGACTGCGCTAGGGCCACCTTTGACAGTTGTTGAGGCAGCAGGAGCAGAGGAAACAGCAGAGCCCACGGGGGCGGTGGCAGCTGGCCCAGATGTGGAACTCACAGGACCTGGGGTTGGAGCTTGGGTTGTGCTGGTGGCAGCTGTAGAGGTACGAGCTGAGGTTGCAGTGGAGCCAGCCGTCGTGCTGCCTGCCTTTCCAGTGGTGGCAGCAGATTCTGTTTCTTTGCTGTGCTTTCCAGATGTGGAGGCAGGCGCGGAGGTCTCATTGGAGACTGTGCTAGGGCCACTCTTGACAGTTGTTGAGGCAGCAGGAGCAGAGGAAACAGCAGAGCCCTCTGGGGCGGTGGAAGCTGGCCCAGATGTGGAACTCGCAGGAGCTGGGGTTGGAGCTGGGGCTGTGCCGGTGGCAACTGTCGAGGCATGAGCTGAGGTTGCAGTGGAGGGAGCCGTGGTGCTGCCTGCCTTTCCAGTGGTGGCAGCAGATTCTGTTTCTTTGCTGGGCTTTCCAGATGTGGAGGCAGGCGCAGAGGTCTCATTGGAGACTGCACTAGGGCCACTCTTGACAGTCATTGAGGCAGCAGGAGCAGAGGAAACAGCAGAGCCGACTGGGGCGGTGGCAGCTGGCCCAGATGTGGAACTCGCAGGAGCTGGGGTTGGAGCTGGGGCTGTGCTGGTGGCAGCTGTCGAGGCACGAGCTGAGGTAGCAGTGGAGGCAGCCGTGGTGCTGCCTGCCTTTCCAGTGGTTGTAGCAGATTCTGCTTCATTGCTGGGCTTTGCAGATGTGGAGGCAGGCGCTGAGGTCTCATTGGAGACTGCACTCGGGCCACTCTTGACAGTTGTTGAGGCAGCAGGAGCAGAGGAAACAGCAGAGCCCGCTGGGGTGGTGGATGCTGGCCCAGATGTGGAACTCACAGGAGCTGGGGTTGGAGCTGGGGCTGTGCTGGTGGCAGCTGTAGAGGCACGAGCTGAGGTTGCAGTGGAGGCAGCCGTGGTTCTGCCTGCCTTTCCAGTGGTGGCAGCAGATTCTGTTTCTTTGCTGGGCTTTCCAGATGCGGAGGCAGGTGCTGAGGTCTCTTTGGAGACTGCACTCGGGCCACTCTTGACAGTTGTTGAGGCAGCAGGAGCAGAGGGAACAGCAGAGCCCGCTGGGGCGGTGGCAGCTGGCCCAGATGTGGAACTCGCAGGAGCTGGGGTTGGAGCTGGGGCTGTGCTGGTGGCAGCTGTCGAGGCACGAGCTGAGGTTGCAGTGGAGGGAGCCGTGGTGCTGCCTGCCTTTCCAGTGGTGGCAGCAGATTCTGTTTCTTTGCTGGGCTTTCCAGATGTGGAGGCAGGCGCAGAGGTCTCTTTGGAGACTGCATTAGGGCCACTCTTGACAGTTGTTGAGGCAGCAGGAGCAGAGGAAACAGCAGAGCCCTCTGGGGCGGTGGAAGCTGGCCCAGATGTGGAACTCGCAGGAGCTGGGGTTGGAGCTGGGGCTGTGCTGGTGGCAACTGTCGAGGCATGAGCTGAGGTTGCAGTGGAGGGAGCCGTGGTGCTGCCTGCCTTTCCAGTGGTGGCAGCAGATTCTGTTTCTTTGCTGGGCTTTCCAGATGTGGAGGCAGGCGCAGAGGTCTCATTGGAGACTGCACTAGGGCCACTCTTGACAGTCATTGAGGCAGCAGGAGCAGAGGAAACAGCAGAGCCGACTGGGGCGGTGGCAGCTGGCCCAGATGTGGAACTCGCAGGAGCTGGGGTTGGAGCTGGGGCTGTGCTGGTGGCAGCTGTTGAGGCACGAGCTGAGGTAGCAGTGGAGGCAGCCGTGGTGCTGCCTGCCTTTCCAGTGGTTGTAGCAGATTCTGCTTCATTGCTGGGCTTTGCAGATGTGGAGGCAGGCGCTGAGGTCTCATTGGAGACTGCACTCGGGTCACTCTTGACAGTTGTTGAGGCAGCAGGAGCAGAGGAAACAGCAGAGCCCGCTGGGGTGGTGGCAGCTGGCCCAGATTTGGAACTCGCAGGAGCTGGGGTTGGAGCTGGGGCTGTGCTTGTGGCAGCTGTCGAGGCACGAGCTGAGGTTGCAGTGGAGGGAGCCGTGGTGCTGCCTGCCTTTCCAGTGGTGGCAGCAGATTCTGCTTCTTTGCTGGGCTTTCCAGATGTGGAGGCAGGCGCTGAGGTCTCATTGTAAACTGTACTAGGGCCACTCTTGACAGTTGTTGAGGCAGCAGGAGCAGAGGAAACAGCAGAGCCTGCTGGGGCGGTGGAAGCTGGCCCAGATGTGGAACTCACAGGAGCTGGGGTTGGAGCTGGGGCTGTGCTGGTGGCAGCTGTAGAGGCACGAGCTGAGGTTGCAGTGGAGGCAGCCGTGGTGCTGCCTGCCTTTCCAGTGGTGGCAGCAGATTCTGTTTCTTTGCTGGGCTTTCCAGATGCGGAGGCAGGTGCTGAGGTCTCTTTGGAGACTGCACTCGGGCCACTCTTGACAGTTGTTGAGGCAGCAGGAGCAGAGGGAACAGCAGAGCCTGCTGGGGCGGTGGCAGCTGGCCCAGATGTGGAACTCGCAGGAGCTGGGGTTGGAGCTGGGGCTGTGCTGGTGGCAGCTGTCGAGGCAAGAGCTGAGGTTGCAGTGGAGGGAGCCGTGGTGCTGCCTGCCTTTCCAGTGGTGGCAGCAGATTCTGTTTCTTTGCTGGGCTTTCCAGATGTGGAGGCAGGCGCAGAGGTCTCTTTGGAGACTGCATTAGGGCCACTCTTGACAGTTGTTGAGGCAGCAGGAGCAGAGGAAACAGCAGAGCCCTCTGGGGCGGTGGAAGCTGGCCCAGATGTGGAACTCGCAGGAGCTTGGGTTGGAGCTGGGGCTGTGTTGCTGGCAGCTGTAGAGGCACGAGCTGAGGTTGCAGTGGAGGCAGCCGTGGTGCTGCCTGCCTTTCCAGTGGTGGCAGCAGATTCTGCTTCTTTGCTGGGCTTTCCAGATGTGGAGGAAGGCGCTGAGGTCTCTTTGGAGACTGCACTCGGGGCACTCTTGACAGTTGTTGACGCAGCAGGAGCAGAGGAAACAGCAGAGCCTGCTGGGGTGGTGGATGCTGGCCCAGATGTGGAACTCACAGGAGCTGTGGTTGGAGCTGGGGCTGTGCTGGTGGCAGCTGTCGAGGCACGAGCTGAGGTTGCAGTGGAGGCAGTCGTGGTGCTGCCTGCTGTTCCAGTGGTGGTAGCAGATTCTGTTTCTTTGCTGGGCTTTCCAGATGTGGAGGCAGGTGCTGAGGTCTCATTGGAGACTGCTCTAGGGCCACCCTTGACAGTTGTTGAGGCAGCAGGAGCAGAGGAAACAGCAGAGCCCGCTGGGGTGGTGGCAGCTGGCCCAGATGTGGAACTCGCAGGAGCTGGGGTTGGACCTGGGGCTGTGCTTGTGGCAGCTGTAGAGGCATGAGCTGAGTTTGCAGTGGAGCCAGCCGTGGTGCTGCCTGCCTTTCCAGTGGTGGCAGCAGATTCTGTTTCTTTGCTGGGCTTTCCAGATGTGGAGGCAGGCGCTGAGGTCTCATTGGAGACTGCACTCGGGGCACTCTTGACAGTTGTTGAGGCAGCAGGAGCAGAGGAAACAGCAGAGCCCTCTGAGGCGGTGGCAGCTGGCCCAGATGTGGAACTCGCAGGAGCTCGGGTTGGAGCTGGGGCTGTGCTGGTGGCAACTGTGGAGGCATGAGCTGAGGTTGCAGTGGAGGGAGCCGTGGTGCTGCCTGCTTTTCCAGTGGTGGCAGCAGATTCTGTTTCTTTGCTGGGCTTTCCAGATGTGGAGGCAGGCGCAGAGGTCTCATTGGAGACTGCACTAGGGCCACTCTTGACAGTTGTTGAGGCAGCAGGAGCAGAGGAAACAGCAGAGCCGACTGGGGCGGTGGCAGCTGGCCCAGATGTTGAACTCGCAGGAGCTGGGGTTGGAGCTGGGGCTGTGCTGGTGGCAGCTGTCGAGGCATGAGCTGAGGTAGCAGTGGAGGCTCTCTTGACAGTTGTTGAGGCAGCAGGAGCAGAGGTAACAGCAGGAGCTGCTGTTCCGTTCTGTCCCCCAGAGGTGGTGGCAGGATGACTTGAGCTTGCACTGGAGTCTGTTGTTGTTCTGTCTGTTCCTCCAGCTGTGGAGCTGTGAGCTGTGGTTCCATTCGAGGACCCTGTAGTGCTGCCTGGTCTTCCATAGGTGGATGGTGCACTGGCTGAGGGCTCAGCAAGAAACGAATTTTCTTCAGATCCTGAAAAAACAGGTAAGCCCATTTCTCTTATGCCCTTTTTTTTAGCAATCTACTGTCTCATTCTCTACTCTGTGAACTATGAAATCAATCTGTATAAATTTATTGTAAAATTACATCGTTTTTTTCATGCTATTTATAACGTTTAAATAATGCTTTTTCATTATATTATTGATTTGTTTTTTGCCAAGATGTTTACTGGCAACTCTTTGTTTAATGTAAATTCTTACAGCCTGTGGGTCAGTAATTTTAAAATAAGAGCCTTGTTTGTCCCCTGTCATCCTGAGATGTTGAAGTTTCATTCTTTTTTTAAAAAATGTTTCATTTGAACTTTTCAGTTTGACTCTTATTATTTCAACCAACTGAAATATTTTAATATGTTAACCCTCGTTCTCATTAGAAATATTAGCCCTCTTTTCTGCTTGAACATTGCTACTTCAGTAATTGTTTCAGGTTTTTCAACCTCCATTTCTCCATCACCACACAGAGTCTTTACAACCAGTGTTTGAACATATCCTAGTTTGTAATTCTGTGCTTGGAACTCTTATGCATTCTTCTTCCTCCTACTCATGCACAAAGAGGGAGAAATGAACCATACTATCTCATGGATTTTCTGTATCAAATGAGGCAATGGTTCAGATACAATGTCTAGAAAATACAAATGTGCTTGACTAGAAAAGGAAAACCCTATAGCTATAGCCATAGTTTTTCTTCTTGAAATAATACTTTGATGGAAATGACATGTCATCCATCTCTTGGGTAATTTTAGCCCTTTGAAAGAAAGCATATATATATACACATACACATATATATATATACATAGTATATATGTACTAGTTTTATGAAAACAAATTAACTTTGTGTCTTGATACCTTTACATTTTAATTATTTCAATATTCCTTAAAACAACAATGTGCGCAGCTGTTCGGTACCAATGTCAGCAGTTACTCTAACTGCTCTGCACTCTGGCATACCTATGGGAATAAAAAGCGCTCATGGAAACTATATTTAAATGGTTACAAGACTCAGAGCTTTCATAGATAATTAAGGAAAAGGGAACATTGGTTTCAAAGCAGCTCATCTTAATAACAATGCTAAGCTGAGCAGGAAACATGTGGTTCACTGCTCTGGGCCCAGTTAATGCTGAGTGGAGATGATTATTCTGCACTAACATGAAACCATGCAGAAAATGAACTGGCTAAAATTGCAACTGGCCTGGGGATATAAAGAAATGAGAACAAAATGCCAAAAATCATCTTGAAATGAACCAGTCTTCCTAAGATGTTTTATTTCTTGTTGTTCCTGATGCAAATCCAACCAAAAACGAAGTTGGAAAAGAATTAGCTATACAGCTGTCATTTTAATCATATCACAGCCATTTTTAATTTTGTTATTAATTCTTGGGTTACATTGCCACATCACATTGGTGGCAGACAGAGACAACCTGTAGAAGTGGGCTCTTTCCTTCCACCACATGTATGCCAGGGGTCAGCCTCAGATCCTCAAGCTTGGTAAGTCTCTCTTATAGTCAAGTCATCTCACATATCTGAGAGCTGATATTTTGATACAGGTAACTGCTGGTTTTTTTTCCTCACCAAGATTCATTTTATTTGTTCATAAAAGATAATGCTTATCAAATAACACTAAGCGTTGTAAAAATGTTATAAATTATATTCATAATTCTATATTATATGATTTTATAATCTATAAATCACCTTGGTTTTATTTATTTTTATTCTATAGAAGGAAGATTATTTTCAGTAAATAAAGCACACGAGTTTAAGGATTTATTAGCTTAAATAATATTCAGACCATCCATTTGCTCAATCATTACCAGAAACTCTATGCCAAAATGAAGAAGCTGAGTTACTAATTTTCTTTTTCAAAATACAAAAAAGTTACAATTAAAAATTTTAAACTAAGCCGGGCAGGTGGTGCATGCCTTTAATCCCAGCACTTGGGAGGCAGAGGCAGGAGGATTTCTGAGTTCGAGGCCAGCCTGGTCCACAGAGTGAGTTCCAGGACAGCTAGGGCTACACAGAGAAACCCTGTCTTGAAAAACCAAAAAAAAAAAAAAAAAAAAAAAAAACTATTAGAAGTACTATTCATCATTGATAAAACGGTGTAAAGAATATTGATATAAAGGTGTAAAGTCACAGTGATAGATTGGTTAGCCACTTTTTCTCCCCAAGATTTTCTCATATTTTCATTTGTCTAAGACGCTGAAGACTGCTTAGAGATTGTGGTGGGTAAACTAGGAGCACTGCACAGGAGAATTTAGACCTTAGCAGTTCAAATACACTATCAAACTAATGTTTATATTACATCTATAAGTTACTCTAGGTTTGGGGGGAACAACATTCTGAAGATTAGAAATTACAAACAAACAAAAGTCAGAAAGCATCGTGTGTGATTTTTTTTTCCTGAACAAAAAAAAAAATTTCTAACTTTTTTTTTTTCCCAAAGACGTATGTACTTCCTCACACACCATCATTGCAAAGGCATAGACCTTGGAAGGAAAGACAGATGGGTCTGAAATTCCCACTGTCAGCGACTTACCTGAGGTGGAGCTGCTGGCCCTCGTCACTGCTATGTAGATGAGACAAATGTTTTAGAAATGCAGATTAAAATTGCATAGCTAGACAAAGCTTAAACAGTATTCATCTAGTTACGAGCTCCAAAAATGTATATAAAGTTTCAAACTGCATCTGTGAGGCTCACTGGCCAGACTTTTACACATTCAACATAGTTTTGTAATCCACTAATCACGGCTTAAAACTAACCCATGGGACATGAGCGAAAATTTTAATGGAGTTTGCTAGCATAGTGGCTGCCTCCCAGTCAGCAACATGCAAGGTGTTCTTTGGGGAGGGATGGCATAGGGACACCACTCTTCATCCTCAGTTCAACCTGATGGAAACCCTCCTTCTTAACATAAACATTTAGGAAATGAGTCAGTGAAGATTGACAGACTGAAGGCAGGACTCATGTGCCTGTACTGTACACTCACTCTGCCATCAGTGTACAAACTAAAAATAATATAGAACATTTTGTTTTTATTTACCTGCTGATGTGCTTAATACAGAAGTAGTTGTGGCCGTAGAAACTATGTGGGAATATAGGATGTAGGAAAACAGGTTAGTTGAGGAATCTTTGCTAGGGAATTTCATTGTAAAATGATCTGTAGAAATGACAAACTACTGACATATATAAATCAGTATAAATGACACTACATAGTATACGTCCAGAAAAATAAAAACTCTTTTCTGTCAGTATCAGCTGGCTGACCCTCCCAGAACTTTATAAAGACTAAATGGCGACCAAAAAAAAATACAGTTCAGAAACCTGATATGTGAGAACCGAGTCTCATTAAAGTAGGCACCAATGTCTGTAGTGTCAACAGCCCTTAGACAAGGCCATCTAATTTCATCACCAGAGTCAAAGGTCCCCAACCTATTGATTGCTGTGACCTCCAAACAGTAGTCAATGGGAAATGAAATCCCTTCTAAGCCACACAAGGTAGGGGTGCGCTATAGCAACCACAAATATGTTCTAACTGCAAGTAAACTCAACTTCTCAAAATTAAGCTAATTTGCCCCAAGTAATTCTTACATGCAGATAAATTAAACACCTCTACAAGATAATATAAAGACACAATTTAAGACTAGGGAATGAACTAATTTCATTTTCAAAACATCTCTAGGTGTGATTATAATTTTCAAATATTTATATCATTAAGATACCACATACTTCATTTACCATTTATTGAATTACCACCTGAAAATGTCAAATTCATGTTGATGATATTTGACTAAGTGGCATGGAATATTTATGGCAAGTTGTAATTACTTTCCTGACTTAATTTGTTGAAATATGATGAGATGATATTCTGGAAGTTTCTGGAAACAATTTTAGTTTACATTGATATCAGGCGGGTTGCTAACATATTTTTACTGGCATAATATTGTATGAAACTATAAATAAGGGGTTATTGACACAAACATCAGGCTCACATCTGAGGCAGAATTGTAACTTTACCTGGTGGTGTTGAATTGGTAGGAGTTTCTGAAATGAATACAGATGACCATTATTGGCAGGAATTGAAAATATTGACAAAGCAATACATCTTAAATCATGTAAAAGCCACACATCTCATTTTTATGTCTTACTGTTCTTAATACAAAGTAGGGATAGTTTATGAGTTCTTTTGAAACTCTTTTGAGGTTTTCTGTTTGCTTTATTGAGGTTCTGGGGACTGAACCCAAGACTTTGCCCTGTCTTGGTAGTCCTAAGCTCAGGACTCTCTCAATGTGTTTTTCTCAAGAGACCCTGAATACACTCTTAGCCTTTCTCTGTTGGTCCTGCTCCATCCCTTCATTAAACTGCCTTGACCAATACCTCTTCACCAGCCTCTTATTTCCCTAAATGTACAGATGTCTCGGCATGCATACAGTAGGGAAAATACTCACAAGTATTAACCACCACTGAACGGTACCTGAAATGTCTTTGCAGCCCCGGCTTTGAAGAGTGATTCTCTATCAACAGCCACACAGGCTGGTACGGTGCTAGCCCTAGATCCCAGGCAGTCAAAAGTGTGGCTGTGTGCTACTGTTCTGTGGATGATCTACAAAGGAGCCCATGTCCCCATATCTCACATTTCCTAAATGAGCTGAAGTTAAAAAACAAAAAAAAACAAGCCCTCACTCACCACTGCACTCCAACTCGCCAGCATAACAGGAGCTGAAAGTTAAGTTGGAAAAGGAAAAGAGTGAGTCTGAATCCGAATCCAAGTGCAGGGCTTTCTCAAATTTAGGACAATGAATTGAGCGCTCTGAGCTCAGGGCCTTGTGTGCTCCCAAGCTGCTATGCCTGCCTGCGCATTTCACTGCAGAGTCTACAGACCTTAAGGTCAAGCAGCTAAGTTAGGTTTTCAATTGCCAACCTCAGTTTCTTTATGTAGTAAGCGTGTTTTCCTAGTACAGTCTCATCATCGAAAGCCTGCAAGTATGATCTATATCTCTAGAATTAGCCTTTCCCCTAAACTGCATAACGACTTTTTCTGCTGTCTTCTCATAAGATTTAAAGATTTTTGCAAACCATTCAGTGGTTGTGTTTTGTTTTGTTTTTTTTCTACATACAAAGTCACAGAACTGGAAAGTATCACAGAGCCTAACGTACCATGTTCTTCCACAGTCATCCACAACAATGCCCCCTGCTGGTATGACATCGTTGTAGAAGCAGCTACACTCGGATAACTGGACGCACTTCATAGTGTTCTCATCCAGATAGGGTGCGTTTTCTGGACACTTGGCATAACAACCTGAAAGGAACAATAACTCACAGTTCATCTACAGTCACTGAAACTCGTCCTACTTCATCGTACATTTCTGAAGTTACTGCAATGATTCTGTGAGCAGAGGTGGAGCGCAGCAAGGCATCGCTCCCACGGACTCACAGACGTGGGAGGAAAATAGGACTGAGGCTCCACCAAGCTCACTTATAAAACGTAATAGCTATAGTCAAATACCATCAACCTCACTTATAAGTTTATATAATGTAATAGCTATAGTCAATTTTAATTTTCCTTCTCAAGTATATTCTCGTTTTAAATATATTCACACATATTCAAGTTCTTCCTGAATGAGTTGCTACTTTATTGATATGCACGTAAACACGTAGCGGTCTTTGGTTAGATACATCCTTTGACTGTGGATGACATTCCCAAAGGTATATTTTTCCAAGAGAGAGAAGATACCATTGTCACACTAAACAGGCCAGTGCCTAGGATTTGTCACCCAGGAGGCTTTAGGAAATTGATGTCATTTTTCCCTTCTGTTTCTCTCTCTAGGAGATACAACTAAGAACAAAGTACTGTTCAAGTGTGGGACACGAATGATCGGCCTACCCTCACACTTCTTCATTCTTTCACGGGATGCAGTGTGAGACTGCGTTCTCTTGTCACACGACAAGAACAAAGACTGACAGCAAGAGCCACATCACTCCCCTCTTCCCCAGAAAGGACATCTGTGTCCAAATAAAAGGTTCTGTAGGACTGTCGCTAAGACAAAAATTCCTTCGTATAATTATAGACCTCAGAATCAAGGGAAACCAATAATAGTCTTTAGTTTTAAAGGCAGCACCATTTTCCCGCCTCTTCAAATATGTCCCACCTCACCTTCTAAAAGTGAAGAAAACTTCTGACCGATGACCTGATCTTTGCACGTTTTGGCCGTCACTGTACCACAAGGTGCATAGTGCCAGCTACACTCTCCAGGGCCATTGTAGTAGTCGCAGTACACAGCTGCAATTGAATCGCAGCAAATTACTTTCATTCCCAGTACCACAGTTCCCACCTTTCAACTTCCACAGATAGTTTTGATTCATGTTTATTTTTTTGTCTGCTAATTTATTTATTCACTTTATACCTTGATCGATGCCCCACCTCCTCCTCTTTCTTTACTTTTTTTTTTCTTCAAGGATCCTAGATGGCACCAGTGACAGACTAAAAAATATGTGTCATTCACCTCACCAAGTGTCTTTGGATTTATCTACATTGCCATATTACCCAACACAGCACACACATGGTGGGGCTGCTGACAGACTTAGTTACCTTTCTTCCTTTTACTGATCATTTGGAGATACCTTTTTTTTTAAAGATTTATTTATTATATGTAAGTACACTGTAGCTGTCTTCAGACACGCCAGAAGAGGATGTCAGATCTCATTACAGATGGTTGTGAGCCACCATGTGGTTGCTGGGATTTGAACTCAGTGCTTTTAACCACTGAGCCATCTCTGCAGTTCCATTTGGAAATATTTTAAGCTATCATCTGGATCAGTGGTTCTCAACCTTCCTCATGCTGTGACCCTTTAATACAGTTCCTCATGTTGTGGTGACTCCCCCAACCCTAAGATTATTTCATTGCTACCTTCATGACTGTACTTTTGTCACTATTACAAATAAGAGTGTAAATATCTGTGTTTTCTGATGGTCTTAGGCAATCCCGTTGTAGGGGAAAAAGCTGATAGGCATGCTGGTGCCTCACTCCCATAATTCAATCACTGAAGAAGCTTTCCCAGGAGAATTGCTACAAGACCAAGGCCAGCCTGGGCTATATAAGGAGTTCTAGAGGAGCCTGGGCACAGTAAATACACTGTTTCACTAAGATTCTGAGATTAAGCTCTTTTGAGATATAGTATTCTTCAAATAAGGTTATCAAAGAGATTGATATATCACTAAACCTTGTAAGTGGAATGCAGTGTTTATCTTGTCAATGTTTCTAATTCATTTAAAACATCTCCCAACATGCCTTGCTTACAGGGGAAAGGGCTGATTGATTTCTATTATGGTTATGTGACTCTGTGCATAGAGATTCATTTCATATTCAAGTTCATTTTCAATAAGGTGGTGTGTCAAGGAAATATATGTGGGAATTTTAACCAAGAGTAGTATATGAAGCTCATGCCTAGGACACATGAATACCCAAATCCATCATTCATCAGGGGTAGGGATGCATTTTCCATCAGTATTCCATATATTTCCTCTATGAACAAAAGGACATTTTCTAACTAAAGTTGAGCACAAAATGTTATACCTTGTGTTATTTCTGCTGGGTATTGTCACCATCGTGAACACAAATGTTAGGGTGTTTTCAGCCCTCTCTAGATTTGAGAATATGTGTTTAATAGGAAATCTGAGAGGATGAGCATTCATTTATGAAAACACAGTTAGCCTTGTCTAACTACAACTTTTAGAAGCTCAAAGTTCACTTACGGCAGAGGTTTGGTTTTCTCCACGAGACACAGACTCCGGCTGCATTGCATGCCTCTGCATACATTGACACAGCAGTACAGAAGCCAAGGTACTTCCCCTCCATGTCACATGAACAGGCTTCTTCAATACATGCATTGTAGTAAGTCGTGGGGTCCACCTAGACAGAATGCAACATATGAGTGTCTGGGAAGAACCCAGGCGAGCAATGACGCCCAGAGCAGTGTGGGAAGGACCCACGAGAGCAATGATGCTCAGAGTGGCACTACCTTGCTGTGGCAGTCTCTGAAGGTGTTATCCCTGATGATCTCACATCTCTTCTCAGCCCAAGCTTTGCAGTATGGGTTTGAGTCACAAGGGAAGCTTTGAGTTACTGTATCTGAACATTCTTGAGTTGTCTTCCAGCTGTTTGCAAACTCCAGGGCTCCGGCAGCTATCGAAGAGTGCCTTGTTGTGAAGTCATCCTTAAGATCACCGTTGTTATTTCCACAAAGACCACACACTTTGTTCTGTGTTGATTAAAGGGGCAAAAAAAAATTCACAGTACATGATCAATTACAGGGTCAAGTCACTTCCATTTTAGAGAAACAGAGATAGAGCGCATATGCAAATCAATAAATATATTATGCATAATATATTATTAACCATATATATTAAAATACAAATAAAATATATTACAAATAATACATCAAATTATGGACACCAGGACAACTCACACCATCATCTCTATAGAGAAAAGGCTTTTGAAAAAAATCCAACATCCCCTGTAGGGTACGAGCCCTGAGAAGACTAGGAATAGAAGAAATGTATCCAAAAATAACAAATTCTATATATTATGAACCTACAACTATCACAATAAATGGGGGAAACTGGATGCATTTTTACTATTGTCAGGAACAAGACGTGTGTGCACTTTCTCCATTCTTATTTAATATTATACTTGAGATCTTAGCTAGAGAAATAAAGAGAAGAAAATTAAAAGAATACACATAGGAAAGGAAGAAATCAAAGTACTTTCATTTGCGGACAAATGTTTCTATATATAAAGAGTCTGCCAGATAACTGATAAACACCCTTAACACTATGGAAAATACCAAACTAATGTAAAAAACAAAAAAACAGAAGTCTTCTTATATAATAATCATTCTAGTCAGGGTTACCATTGCTGTGATGAAACACCATGACTAAAAGCAAATTGGGAAGAAATGGGTTTATTCTGCCTACCCCTCCAGATTAAGTGTTTATTACCAAAGGAAGTCAGAACAGGAATTCAAACAAGGAAGGGGCATGGAGGCAGGAGCTGATGCAGAGTCTATGGAGGGATGCTACTTACTGCCTTGCTCCTCATGGCTTGCTCAGTGTGAGCTCAGGACCCACAGCCCAAGGGTGGCCCCACCCACAATGGGCTGGGCCCTCCACCATCTGTCACTACTTAAGAAAATGCCTTACAGGCTTGCCTATAGCCTGATCTTATTGAGGCATTTTCTCAATTAAAGCTCCCTTCTAGTGACTCTTAGCTTGTCAAGTTTTGTCAAGTTGACATAAATCTAGCCAGTACACTACCAAAAGTTCTGAGAAAGAAATTTGAGGAAAATAAAAAAGACAGAAGAAACCTAATCAAGGAAATAAAAGAACCTTTCTTTAGAATGAGAATGTAGAATTCCTATGCCTGTGGAATGGAAGAATTAACGTTGTGAAAATGGCCATCCTACCAAAGGCAATCTGCAGATTCAATTAAACACAAATAAATGTTTCAATAGCATTCTTAAAATAAACAGAAAAATTGTGGAAGCACAGGACATCCTGGGTAGCCAAACAAACCTGAGGCTAGGGGCAATCACCGTTTCTGATTTCAAGTTGTAAGAGAGAACCATATCAATAATAACAATATGCTCGCTCTTGGCAGTAAACCAGACACATGAGCAAAGAAAGAGCAGAGAGGACTCGGAAAGAAAGCTAGACAGCTGATTTAAATTCGCCAGTAACCATTTTCAACAACTGGTGCTGGCAAGACTGAATAGCTATCTAAAATAACTAGTGTACTAGGCACCAAAGAAATGCAAATTAGAACTATATTAGAATCCATCTCACCCCAGACTAATTAGTAGTCATCAAGATGACGAGTGATAACAAATGCTAAAGAATGTGGATAGAAAGGGACAGTGCACTCTGCTATCGGAAGACAGACATCAGCCACCATGCAAATCAGCTTGGAGGTCTGTCGGTGACTTAGCTACCCAGAGGTATTTTCACTCCAATGTTTATCGGAAACATCACTCACAACGGCTAAGTAATAGAGTCAATGTAAGTTCTAACAGAATGATGGTAGGAAGTTAGGGAAGAGGAGGCTATGATGAGATGTTGGGGACAGTGGGGACTCATGAGCAATAGGAAGGAGGGGAAGAGGAGGATGATGGGATATATAGGACAGTGGGGATTCATGAGAGGTAAGAAGGAGAGGAAAAGGAGGATGGGATGTAGGGGAGACTATGGGCAAACATATTACCTACTTCCATGAAAATGACATATTTTATAAAATACTGTAGGAAACTAACAAGTGAAAGAAGAACCAGCTGTACCTAGTAAAAAGTTAAAAATATAGATATGTTGTACTGGCTGGTTTTGTGTGTCAACTTGACACAAGATGGAGAAAGGAGGAAATGCCCCCATGAGATCTAGCTGTAGGCATTTTCTCAATTAGTGACCAAGGTGGGAGGGTCCATTGTGGGTGGTGCCATCCATGAGCTGGTAGTCCTGGGTTCTATAAGAAAACAAGCTGAGCAAACCAGGGAAAGCAGCCAGGCAGCAGCATTCCTCCATGGCATCTACATCCACTTTTGCCTCCAAGTTCCTACCCTGTGTGAGATCCTGCCCTGACTTCCTTTGATGATGAACAGCAATGTGGAAGTGTATGCTGAATAAACCCTTTCCTCCCCAACTTGTTTCTTGGTCATGATGTTTTGTGTAGGAATAGAAACCCTGACTAAGACATATATCAAATAAGTAGGTAGTAGATAGAAGATAGATAGATAGATAGATGATAGATAATAACAATGATGATGATACAAGATATATAGATAAACAGGTAGACAGACAGATGATAATAATAATGATACATGATAGATAGATGATAGATAGATAGATAGATAGATAGATAGATAGATAGATAGATAGATAGATGATAGACCAATGATTCAGAGATAGATGATAGATAGATAGATAGATAGATAGATAGATAGATAGATAGATAGATAGATAGATAGATAGATAGATGATAGACCAATGATTCAGAGATAGATGATAGATAGATAGATAGATAGATAGATAGATAGATAGATAGATAGATAGATAGATAGATGATAGATAGATAGATAGATAGATGATAGATGACAGACCAATGATTCAGAGATAGATGATAGATAGATAGATAGATAGATAGATAGATAGATAGATAGATAGATAGATAGTATCATATTGAATTCCATTTTTTAGAAGAATCAAAATTTGTAAGTAACATGCTCCCATTTAATTCAAGGCATCTTATATTGCAAAATGATTTAGTACATTGAATAATAATTTTTTTGGTAGGGAGGTCTTTCTATAACATAGCCTTGGCTGTCCTGGAACTTACTATGTAGACCAGGGTGGCCTCTAATTCACAGAGGCTTTGCCTCTTGAGTGCTGGGATTAAAGGCATGTGCCACCACACCTGGTATGGTAATTGTTTTTGAGAATGAAAAATAATTATATTTGTGATTTTTAAAGTAATTGTGCATGCATACATTCACTCTTAGAATATCTACTGGAAGAAAATGTTCTTAATTCGAAATGTATAATTCCCTTAATACCATGTCACATGATAATCTCGAGAAAGCAGACAAAATTAGACTAGAACGCCTCAATTGACTGTGCTTGCATTCCTAAGAGATTTGGTCATTTGAGCCTTCTTAATGGTAACTAAAGAGAACTGAGCCCTCTATCAGTACCCCACCGGCCTATGAAGACATGTCTTTAAATGTTCATTTCCCCAGCTTGTGAGAGAAGTCTATACCTGCCAGCTTGGGTCCAGAATAACAGATACTTTTGTGTATTTGTCCCAAATCAGGATGATCCCATTCAGAAGCTTCACAATCAGGTACAGCCCGACCGTGTGGATCGAGTACAAGTTCGCACTGTGCTTGCAATCTGTACTTTCGGCAGTTTGAACTGTTGTTACTTTACCATCTTGTAAGATGATGTTCTGATCCTATAGATTATAAGGAAGATTTTTATCACGAGCCCTTTCAATTAGAAGGTCACAATCTGAGAGAACATTCAAGGGAAGAGAAGTCATATCATACCTGGAAAGCCACGATGACTTTTCTGGAGCACGTAAGCCCATTTTCACAGCAGGGGACACTCTCAATTAAAATACGGAATGTGCCATTTTCTTGGCCACAATAATCCTGTTAAAAATTAATTAGAATAGTTTATTAATGTCAAGAACATAGACCTTAACTGCAACATCCACACCTGATCATTTCTTAAGCTTAATATATCATATACTATGATAAAGAATTCCTGAAATGCATCAGCTTGGCTGTATTTGTAGCCAAGCAGATAGCAGAGTTGGCTTTAATTAGCCTGTTCTGATTCAAAACCAATTCTATTGCTTCTACACAAGCCTAGACTGTACTAAAGATGTACCAGTACTTAAGTCATATACACAAATCATCGGTTTGCTTTTGAATTTTACAAATAGCTAAAGGTCATTCATTTTCTTTAGTGCTTTATACAAAAATTGATAGGCAATTGTAATTAATCATCAATAAAACATCTATTAGATGATACCTAGGAAGGAACTTAATGGCCTCTCAAAAGCATAAACTAAAATCAGACATTTCATTCTTTAACTATGACCGTCTCTTAGTAGTATAATCTCCTTAATTCATTTAGATCTCCCTGTCGCTATTTGAATTATAGGAGCAATAGTCAGTTTAGTATTGCAGTGATTTAACAAGATTAAATTATGTCAGTTTGCTTGGCAAGGAAGCACTTGAGGAACTCCAGTCCCAACTGTTACTGCTACAACTAGAATAACAGAATCTTAACAATCACTAAGCATTTAGTGTGGGCCACAATGTGTGCTCCCATTTGACTTCAAGTAGGGGCTATTTCCATGTATGTTTTATAGATTTAGATTCTTAAACACAGATATCTTAATGCGCCCACAGTCATACATCTAAGGAAGCCATGCCAGAAATCAGCAGAGTTACCGGAGCCTGTATCACATTGGAAAACACTCTCCCTCCTGGAAACATCTCAGGATCCCTCTTTTGAAAAATCCAATTTTTGAAAATAAAACTCCCCTGTATTCATGAGCGTGTGAAGAATGATTATGAAGGACAGGAAAACTTATTACAAAACATACCTCAAGGAATGTATACTGGCAGAGTCCATCAAAGCTGTAACTTTCTCCATCAAAAGTTCTAAAATGTCCTTCTCCATAGACGTGGCAAGTTGATTGACACTCATTTTGGGTACAGTTCCAAGCCCCTTTTATGCAAGTACTGAAATGAGAATATGGAAGAGTAATCATTATTTTGCCATGGTTCATATATTTTATTGATTTGTAAAGCATCACAAAACTTGAAAATACCATCCTTAGTGAGGAAACCCAATCACAAAAGAACACACATGGTATGCAGTCACTGATAAGGGGATATTAACCCAGAATCTCGGAATACCCTAGACACAATTCACATATCAATAGATTTCCAAGAAGATGGAAGGAGAGATCCCTGATCCTGGAAAGACTGGATGTAGGGGAATGCCAAGACAGAGAAGCGGGAGGGGGTTGAATGGGGAAAAGAGGGAGGGAAGGGGGCTTATGGGACTTTCGGGGAGGGAGAAAATGGGAAAGGGGAAATGATTTTGAATGTAAATTAAAAAAACTTAGATAATAAAAAAAAAAGAATCACAAAATGTTCCTTGGTTTAAATATCGTAGGTGTATTCTTTATATTGCCTAATGTTTGTGAGGTATGATGTTACACGAAGTTTGTATTGCAAAACATAAAACCCTTAGCTAACTCAAGTTGGCCATTGTTCTTGAAATAGCCCTATGTGTCACTTCCTTGTTCCCATGAAAAAAAAATAACAGCAAACTACCCATTTCTAAATATCCAAAACTAATAAATTGTGAATTCTTTATTACTCACCACTCATTGCAGCCAACAGAAGTAACACTTCCTTGTTCATATTCTCTGTCACCAAAAGAGCAGGGACAGTCATCAGGATGTATACATATCCCTTTAGAGTTACGGACCATACCTACAGGACAGTAGCACCCACGTTTGCAAGGCAAGTCAACCTACAAGAAAACATGAGAATCAACACTTCTGTCATCATGACACGCCATCAGTTTCATGTTTAGTGCATCAATATAGCTAAGGCCCATAAATTGTAGCTTCTATCTACCCTACAAGATTTAAAGTTTTAAACGACTCCACTCTGATGTCATGTTACCCACCTCAATATCAGGTATGTTCCGGGTAGCACATGTCCTTTCAGTCCGTCTCTGTGCCTTGGGATCTTTGCAGTCTATGTATTCAGCCCCTCTGGAACAGTTTTCTGCAAGATAAAAACAAGGAGTTGTTAACATAGAGTGCCTGATCTGATTTTGACCACTTTATTTAAGAAGTAGGAGTTCTGGCACATGCCTGTATCTCCAGCATTTGGGATACTGAAGTAGAACTGTTATCCTTTCAAGGACAGCCCGGGATGCTTTGTTAGAGTTTGGCAAGACATATATGGAGAGAGAAAGATATAGATAGAGATGATAGAGATAGAGATAGAAATAGAGCTAGAGAGATGAGTTAGAGAAAGAGATAGAGAGTGGAGATGGAGAAAGAGAGATAGAGATGAAGATAGAGAGAGATGGAGATAGACATATTAAGATAGATACAGAGAAATGAGATAAGATAGAGATAGTAATAGTGAGAGAGAAATAGTGATAGAAATGAGCTAAAGAAATGAGATAGAGAGATGATAGATGGAAAGATATAATAGATATGATAGATAGATAGGTAAGTAGATAGATAGATAGATAGATAGATAGATAGATAGATAGATAGATAGATGGATAGATGGATAGATGGGTGGATAGATGATATTTAGACAGAATAGATATGTAGAGAGATAGAGAAAGAGAGAAAAAGATAGATAGATAGATAGATAGATAGATAGATAGATAGATAGATAGATAGATAGATAGATAGATAGATAGATAGATAGATAGAGATAGACATGTCGATATATGATATTTAGACAGATAGGATAGATATGTAGAGAGATGGTAGGTAGATAGATAGATAGATAGATAGATAGATGACAAATAGATAGATGATAAGAGGAGAGGTGAGGAGAGAACGGATCAGAGGGGAAACAAATGAGGGCAAAAGTTGGAAACCAAACAATAACAACAACAGCAATAAAACCACTTACGTAGGGTTAAATCAAGGGGAGTTTGGCAATGAAGCACTCCATCCTGACAGACACTGGAAATAAAACAAAACCATATATTTTATATCCTTTATACATTTTTATATCCTTTAATGTTTAAGGGTAATTGTATAAATGTGACTCAGTTAGAAGAATATGTATACGCTTGGCCAAATGTTATGGTATCACTTTATTAAGAATGTCCAAGTTCTATGGATGTCAGAAAACATCATGGAAAGTTTAGCAACCTAGTGAGAATAAGAAAAACTGAGAATGGAAAGAATAAGTCATGTTTCAAAGGCTCCCAAGAACCTCCTGTGGATGCAGGAAGGAAGATACTCAATGAGGGAAAGTAATAGAAATAGATTAGGGCCAGATCTTGAATGGCCTTGAATGTACTGTTCTATCCTTTTGACAACTGTCAGTCATTTCTCTAAAAAGGCTAGTGGCCCAAGCAAATGTGTGCTTTGTCCTAGACATCCTGGTCAGAGAGCAGGGAATGTGATATAGGTATAGGAATCACAGGAAAGAAAGGAAGTGTTAGCTAGCTCAGTAATGCTGGCAGGAATTGATGGTGGCCTGGATCACTCATAATGAGAGATGCCATAGCTGTGGAGATCTCTTGTGCAATCCATAATCACTTGATTCTACAACGACTACAAAAGGAAAGAAAGCTGATCATGGAACTCCAATCAGATGTCTGTGAACAGAGAATCTAAGTCACTGCCTGGCCACTATCTATGTGTCTAGCATAACCTTATACAATAGCTCCTGTGCCTAATATTTCTTAAGCATTTGCTATGTCATTCTGTTCACAAAAATAATTCTCCACACATCAGTTTTGTCTGGAAAAACAATCAGTTCTTAGAAGAATTCAAATTCCAGTCTCTGCTGGGAAGCATCCTCCAATGACCCAGACAGTGGCTACTACTTCATGCCCACACTTGGCTTAGTTTGTGTGTACAAGGCAATGATTACTTTCTTTTGTAATCATAGAAATCAATACAAGTTGTCTTAGTCAGGGTTTCTATTCCTGCACAAACATCATGACCAAGAAGCAAGTTGGGGAGGAAAGGGTTTATTCAGCTCACACTTCCACATTGCTGTTCATCACCAAAGGAAGTCAGGACTGGAACTCAAGCAGGTCAGGAAGCAGGAGCTGATGCAGAGGCCGTGGAGGGATGTTTCTTACTGGTTTGCTTTCCCTGGCTTGCTCAGCTTGCTCTCTTATAGAACCCAAGACTACCAGCCCAGGGATGGCACCACCCAAAATAGGCCCTCCCCCATTGATCACTAATTGAGAAAATACCCCACAGCAGGCTCTCATGGAGGCATTTCCTCAATTGAAGCTGCTTTCTCCGGGATAACTCCAGCCTGTGTCAAGTTGACATACAAAACCAGCCAATACACAAGTCGTAGACATAAACACTTCACAAGTATTTACAGAATGCTACATCCTAAGAAGGTAGTTTATTATCCGAGAGTAAAATCATTTTGCATTATCTGTTAATAAAAACTGCCAGAACACATTTCTCCTGATGTTTAAACTAGAGAAGGGCAAATCATGTATGACCACTATGGTACAGTGGAGCTCCCAGAATAATCAATCAATCATCAGTCAGTCAATCATTACCAATCAGCCTCAATAATAAGTGAAAAATGAAAAAAATATATGGCAGATTTGAGGGAGACTTCATACTGACAAGTGACACATTCCCTTGTCTATGTCGTAAGAAGCACCCAAGTATTGTGTTGTGGGTGGCATCAGGAGCGTCTATGTAATCTACTACATACCATTTATTCTCATCAATAAGGATAGATTTGCCAGGTTGCACGACCTCATCATTAACATAGCAGTCACAGTCAGATTTCTGAACACAGTTCCCTTCATTATTCTGGTACATCCCATCAGGGCAAGCACATCCGTCAACCGGAATGTCTTCTATATCACAGCTTCTGTCTCGGGCCGACAGTGACCGGCAAGAACTGTTACAGGTTTTCACTTTGTAGTTGAAAACAAGACCACTTGGACAAGACACCTCTGTGGGGAAGGGACAAGAATAATAGTTACTATGTGTACATTAAGGAAGAGAACTTCCTTCCCATGGATGTTTATAGAGAAGCAAGTGGATTATAAGTGACAAGTGTAGAAAAAGCTATTTGCTCACTGGCTTCTTTTTTTATTCTTTCTTTTCAGTTGGTGCTTCGGATAAAGCCACAGGTGGGCTAGGCAATACACACTGCTCCTGTGTGGCTTATGCACCTGTTCTAAGGGCAACTGTGGCATGTGCCCCCCCCCCAAAAAAATAGCACAGTGCATCTTAGATGAGAAAGAAAGCCTGTCTCACTGTTGCTAAATTGATGATGGCAAAAGAGAATTAAGCTGTGAAAAGACCCTGGAGACCCATTGCTTGCCGCACATGAGCTATGAAATGCTGTGCATGTATGTATGTCCAAAAGGATATAGGCCTCTACAAATCTGTTGGCTTTGTTGATTTTCCAATTTTGTGAGACAGGATTTTGCTATGTAGCCCAGGTTGAACTGTAGCACACTATATAGCCCAGGCTGTCCTTAAACTCACAGCAATCCTCCTGCTTCTAAGGGCTGGAAAATGGGTACCAGTCTCCACATCTGACTTGTTGGAGATTAATAGTTACTAACAGTTAATAGTCTTTTCTCAGGGTAAATCTTTATGAAGTCATAGTCCTAAAAATCTGATAAATATTTTATCTACAATATTTGAGCTCCCAGTTTACAAATGAAAAGCTATATACATTTCAGGGTTTTTTTTTTTTGAGCATATTTCTATAAGTACTTATCATCTTAAAATTTAAAACATGTCAACTAAAATTATGAATCAAGATGTTAAAATTCAAGATTAGTCATTTTTTTTCTGAAAAAAAAAAAAACCAAAAATCAGAAAATAAGATTTGAAAGAATCAGGTCCACATTTGTAAAGGCATATATCTCCCAACCCCAGTCCAGGCACACACAGCAAGCTGAGAAGCACGCAGAGGGTCCGCAACGGCCTCTCTCCTACCCACCACACAGTCCTTCTCTCCAGCCCATGAGGTATGTTCCTTTCTCAGCACAGGCTTTCACGTAGTTCCCCAGGACTGTACACAGGCAGTCCTGACTGTTTTCACAAGAGCATGTATATTTTTTGCATTCCTTTCAAATAAGAAAGAAATATATATTATATTCTAGTGGTATTCAGAAGAACAAGCAACTGGAGCGTAGCAGCTTAGTGTGTAGCCATGCGTTACTGAACTTGGAATCAAATTGCACTTTGAGGTGTTTAGAAATGTTTTAAGATATTCAAAATGGCTATTTAAGTACTAACACACTTAGGAAAAATAAAAAGGAATGCTTATTCAATCTTTTGATCATTTGGGATTATTTTCTAATATTATAAAGTTAGTTTATCTCATACTTTGGTAAATTTTTCGACTCTAATGCTAATTTTAAGCACATACTTTAATCTATTGACAATTGTGGTAGTTTGAAAAATGTTTAAAGTGTACACACTTTTGTCAAAAATTTCCAAAATTTCTTCATAAAGACTCTAAGTCCTAGACCATCACATACCTCATGATAGAATTTGGGGTTCACAGTTTGATGACAGGCAGCAAAAGGCCCACTTGAACTGAGAAGAACCTCACAGTTACTTTCAGCAAACCTCTCTGGAAGAAAATATACAAAGTTAGCCTCAGCGACATCAAAGTTTCTTTAACTTAGGAAAGCTGTGTATTTCACGCAGTTCTGCCTCTATGCAGAGGTTTTCTCACCAAGTAGTTTGCTGTGATGGAACAAACTGAGTGTCATTAAGTTTTATATAATGGTGGGAACAGAGCCCACTCAAAGGTAAAATCGTCATGACAGCTGGCATCTTCTACTAACCCATCTAACATTTCTCCGAAGCCCAGTTTCTATATAAAAATGAAAATAAGTGAATTGCACTATGTCTTAAGTGACTCTGTACTACACATTAACAGATAAGGCTCACGTGCTATCTTTTCTGTGTCATACCCATGACACATGAAGCAGCTTCACCAGAATCTATAATTGCACTTTTTTTGAAAATTACTTAACTGATATTTGTTTATTTAACAGTATCTATCACCATACTAAGTTCACAATAATAAAATCCATAAAAAGGGAAGTGGTAGCAAATGCCTCCCATAATGATTTTAAACGTAAAGGAGTCTGAACACATGAAAGAAACTCAGAAAGCAACCTATGACCAATATTCTAACAAATCGGGCACAAGCTGTCACTATACTTTTTTTTTCTGAAACTACTATTAATAATATCATCTCCAAGTTCAGTTTCATTTATGTTGTTATTAACTCAAATATAATACACTGGAAATCAGATTTATTTTATATACTATTACAAAGTGCTGGCCTCTTTTCTGCTGAGCATAAATTAACTCTATTCTTTATAAGAAATTAACTCTTTTGTATAATTTCATAATTCTTTCAGTGCAACTACCCTAAACTAAGTAACATGACAACTAAACCCCTCCCCTGAACAGAAATTATACAAAAATACTTCCACCAACTAGTTTCCAATTCAAAATTAGTAGATGATATTTTCATTTGGGATAGCCTTAGTAGCTTAAAATAATATTATAAAAATGACCAGACTCCAGACTTTGTTTCAAATATACGTATGTATATATACATATATATGATCATATATAATTATAATTATACATACACATATATGTATGATCATATATGATTATAATCACACACATATATACATATACATCATATACATATTCATGTACATGTACATACACGTTATACATATACATATACATGTATAATTTAGAAGAACTGGTTAACACACTAACAAATTATAGGCTTTGCTTCTGTTCCATTTCTTATTTAGAGAAAGAGTGACATGGGACACTCATGATAACTAGCACAACCACAGGAGGAAGCTCAGTGTGACTGGCTTTCAAGTGTTTGGACTGTAGTATCATCTGTGATGCCTAGGCAATTGAGGGCTACTGCCCTCTATGTCTGTATTAATATCGACAACAGCCGTATCAAGGCCTCTGTGAGTTTATATGGGAGTAAACAAAAATAATATTAATGAAAGCCTTTCATAAACTATAACAGGAGTCATGCCTGTGTCAGGTTGTAGTTAGAACTGTGTTGGGATTGGTATTACCCACAAAGTGTCTAAGCAGTTTGGATATGCATCCTTGAAAACCAATGATCATACTCGCCATTAAAATAAAGATAGGAAGATAAATTGATTTTATTAAATCAATTGAATAAATTGATAAAGTGTATATGCATAATTTCTAAACCTGCCCACAGTTCTAGTATTCTGTAAGTGTGTAAAAAAGAGAGGGTATAGTAAAGAACAACAGAGATGAATTACCAACGACAAATGGGTTTCTTGAGATACACACTCAAACCAAACTCCTCCATTTCTTCTAAAACTGGGTCAGTATAAAAAATACGAGCTAGAGGCAAGGGAATTGGATATGTTCTTATGATTATCAGCTTAAGTCTCCAAGTACCAGCACCAACTTTTCACAATGCATTTTGACTCTCAATGGCTCTCACCTGTTTCGATGCTGACACAGGAAGAGGGGCTTCCCTTAGGGCAAGGCATCATCTCCCAGGAGTTAGCAAATGCCTGAGCTGTGCTCTCCAGAATTTTCTGACTTGACATGAAATCATCTTCTGCCTTATTGTTGAAGGAACCACAAAGACCTGCATGGTGTCAATGACACAGCAGAACTAAGGTTAGTATTTCTACCTACTCTGCCTTTTGTCTACTCTATTGAAAATGCTGTTAGAAATACTTCAAATGTGTTTGGTCAATATTGGCAAACATTAAGAAAAAGTTATGAAACTGTAGACTTCATTCACTGGTCTTTTACAGAAATTCCAGAACACAGAACCATAAAAGGACATATAAAATATATTTTCAACATTTCCACTAAATAAAAGTCTTCATATATGTTTAGATTTCTTTTTTTATATGCATAAATGTATTGCCTGCATGCATGGAAATGCACCGCACAAATGCTTTGTATTTATGTAGACAGGAAAGAAAGCATCCAATCCTCTGGAAGTAGAGTTATTGACTCTTGTGAGGTACTATGTGGGTGCTGGAAATTGAACCTAGGTCCTCTACAAGAGCAACAAGTGTCCTAAACCACTGAGCCAGTTCCCTACCCACTAAGTAAAAGTCTTAATTCAAAAAAAAAATTGAATACATCAGTTGTTGACAATTTTTGGTATTGACACTGTGATGAATGGAGGTTGGTTGTTACTTAAATACAAGTTACATAAGCAGGCTGAGTACACAGTAGGATGCCAAACATGTCTCACGTGACCTCAAGGTGTAATATTAACTTTGGCTGAGAGGTCCAGCAAAAGCTCCAATCTCTTAGAATGTAAGAGATGTTTTTATAATAGAACATTGCCGCATAAAATGAATGGTGTTGGATCCTTGAAAATAGGAGTGTTTGGAGGACTTACCTACAGTGTCTGTGGATATGTTAGGAGCCAAGGACACATACAACTGCATCCTAGGAGCCATTTGTATTTGCAGTTTTATGCGAGAGAGTATTTCTGCTTGCATGTACAAAGAAGATGAATTGAAGATCTGCACATCATCTATAGAAAAATTTGTTCCATAAAAATCAGCATGTCAGTTTTAGAAACTGAATGATTAAATATGTCTCACACATGTTTTTAAATACAATTATTATGCTTACCTGAATAGTAATAACCTCCAATTATAATTCCATCCTTTGTGACTTTCCCATCACGGCTGAATTCAAATCTGCTACCTGAAGTAGACTAAAATTCAAAATACTTCCATTAGCCCAGGATAGCTTTTCTGTACTATAGGCTGAATTTTCATGTCACTAAAACATATTGAATTCTATAGGACTTATTTATGAATAATCAATGAAACCGTCCTTACACTGTGCTTCATGCTTCTCATACCAACCCTGGAAAATGTCCCTTATCTCCAATTTATAGACAAGGAAGAAGAGCTCAAAGTGGTAACCATTTGTAAGCACCAGAAACCAGGCTGGGGCACACCCTTTAAAAGCCCAGTGACTGTGGAATGGTTGGCGTGACATTCCTACACAATTGCATATTTGTGCTCATCATGGATATGTTTCAGAACCTTGCCCCTTTCCACCTCTTCTAGAAATGTAATTGTTTTTCTGGAAACTTATTCATATACTTAATTACAAAGCAAAGTCATTATTCTTCAAAATTCTGACTCTCTCTCTGTGTGTGTGTGTGTGTGTGTGTGTGTGTGTGTGTGTGTGTGTGTGATCACAGACTTGTACTAGGTGTCTTCCTAAATTGCCACATACCTTGTTCTTTTGAGACATGGTCTCTCACTGAATCTGGAGTTTGGAAATTGTCAAGATTGGCAATCAGCAACCCACTAGGCTCTACTCTCTCCCCCTCTCCTGTCCTGCATTTATAGACAATGCAGCCAAACTGACCATTCTTTTTCCTCACGTTAGTGTTAGGGATAAAGCCCAAAACAAATATAAGCTGACTATCACATACCCCCATCCCCAAACTATGTTTTCTTCTTTTGAATTATTATTTTTTTTTGCAATTTTCATGTGTGTGAGTATGCGGTTGCATGTGCTTATGCACTTTCCTGCAGAAGCCAGAGCATGACATTGGGATTCTTACTCAGTCACTCCTTGGCTTATCCCAGTGAAACAGGGTCTCTGGCTGAATTTGAATTCTACTGAGTTTTGCCAGGCTAGGTGGCCAGCAAGTCTCAGGGATGCTTTTTACTCCGCCCCAGAGGCCTGAGGTTATGAGCATATGTAGTTATTCCCAGCTACTCCATGGTCCTTGATATTGGACCTCATATCCCCACACATTTGTATCAAGTTCCTCTATTCACTGTACCAACTCCTCAGCCCTTTCCAGATATTAGCTTGTGAAACCATTGATCTGATTTTACTCTGGCTAAACCTTAAGAAGGTCGAATACTTACAGAATTTAGGAGAACCATAACACTTGTTAAGCACGATCCTGTCTGACCATCCCCGCATGGGTGGATCTCCACGCTAATAGAAATTTCATCATTCTGCAAAACAATTATTTTTTCATTTAACAATTTTCTCATATGCTACTATGTTACTTATTCACAATGAAATTAAATCTGTACAGTTTCTCTATACAATCGGCCCAGAATCTAGAAGCCTCATCCAGTGTACCCACAGGATCAGACAAGCCCTTTATAAATGGTCTGGGTATCATATGGAATTTATGCTTTGTACAACTGATGGACATTTTACTGCAATGTTTTTCTTCTCTTATCTTCACTCTCACACCCCAACATTAAGTGTGGTGCTTTGTGGGGAGTATCAGGAATTAAACTTGAAATGGCTTTAGAGTCCCTGGGTATGCTGAAGTATCTGTATAGATGCAATGCAAGAGGATTTTAACTTGGGAAGCTTTACATGTTTGATGTGAAATGTCATGAGACTCGTAGCTCTGACATGCAGGTCTCCGAACCACTGATCTGGAAGCAGCATGCGTTCTATATAATTTAGTGGGCTTCTCTTTCTCCTCCCCCATCCTTAGTCCTCAGAGTAAAATAGAGGAGCACAGTAAGAAAGACAAGAGACTATTTTGGGTTCACAGGAATTTTCACTGTGGATAGCAGATCTTCAACAGTAGAAAGTACATTTTGGGAACTGCCCATATTAATCCACCTCTCACTTTGCCATTCGCAAGTTCATTTTTCTCAGGCCAACTGAAGACAGGAGCTATGAAATGGAACTGTCCTTTCATTGAAATTCAGATTACTTCCAATTTTAGTAACAAGAAGAGTCTAAGCAAAAATACAGCAGTTATCATACAGTGGGGAATCCATTGTATAATAATGGCTGAAAATAAATTTTGGGGGATAATCAAGAAAGAAGATGATACTCTACTTCATAAAAGAGCAGATTGTTAGAAGCACTTTTGAGCATATACAGACAGACATGCAGAAGAGTGTGATGCCCTTCCTAGACACTTAGAAGGTTAGTCCATTAGCATCTGACTTGTTGAATTTTATTTCAGCAAGAAATTTTCAGAGTGTACATGATATAATACTAATAGATAATATAACAATTTGTGATCAAAAGAAGACACTGAAATGTATAACTGATAACTCGAAGGCTGCCTGCTTCTTATTGCTTTACACAGCAACTCAATAGAAGAGCTACTTCCTCCCTGCCAGCTAGCTGTCCCAGTGTGGGAAGGAACTATGTAAGCTGTTGGAAAAGTAGAGTCATCAAGAGTTTTATACAGTTGTGTACCTTGCAAGCTACAATAAGCCAGATAAGAAGTGCCTATGAGTGTAATAATGGCATGAATGTTATGGGGTCAACTAACATCTTTCTAATTAGATTTAAGGCTTGCTCTACACGAGGGAACTCATGCCTGGTACTCTAACTATGACCAAGAACCTGTGCTGGGGAGATTATACACACTTGGGGACAACCTACTGCTATTATAATTAAACACAGTATCAAACTCCCTTGTCAGACCAATTTTCAACTCTCATTGAAGAAGCCTGTTTTGGCACTAGATAGCAGTTAATGCTGAGATTTGAACTAGTCAAAGTACAAAAAGTAATGACTGAATTATTATCCTTAAATGAAATATTCATGTCAGAACCCTTCCCACCCCCCCCCCGAATGCTCAAGGAACATCACAGAAGATGGGGAAGAAAAACTGTAAAGTCCAGATGTTGTGAGGGCTGATACAAATTAATGTCTTCTGGACACGGCAGAGCCATTTCCTTGATGAACGAATGCATAGCAGCAGTGGCTGTCTACACAAGACTCATGCAACATCAAGACATTCCAATTTAGACAAGGGAGGGGCTAACAAGGTCCCACTCCAAGCTGAAGAACTGTTGAAAGCCCACAGCTGCTGAGAAAGGGGGAGTCAGTTTTCCTTATGTCTGTAGTCCCCAGAAGATTGTTCATGCTTTAGTGGATAACCACACCCATGTGCATAATGACAGCAATAACTGGACTCAGTCAGTTATAAGGAAGAAAAGAAGGAGAAGGTAGAAAGAATGAAGTTGGTTTGCAGGGTAGGGATCTAGGAGGAGGAATTAGGAAATAGATAAGCTCTAAATACATTGTGTACTCGTATAAAATTACTGAACAAACATAACATGAGCTGTGCTTTTAATTAGTTGAGAAATTTGTTCAGTTTTCACAGATGTTGTAAGGAAATACTTACATGGACAGCCACGAAGTGACAGTCTCCAGGGTGGCTAAATTTATTGTCATCAAAAGTGGTAAATGAGCTCCCTTCCACTTTACATATCCCAGGACACAGAGCTTCGGTGCAAGACCACTTAGCTTCTTGGCATGTGCTGTCAAATGTAAAGGTGATTCAAAGGTGACTCTTCTGTATGCTGAACAAATTATCACAGCATTAGAGTATCACATCTGAAGCCAACATGTAGGCAAGTCCCCTCAGATCATTTCCAACCCAGCAACAGCCCTGGTGAGGTATCTGAAAGATTCTGATATCATGATAATATAAACTATTTCAGCTTCTTTTTTATTTTTGCTTTTTACTAAAAGTAATAACTTTGTGAATCAAGCATACACAAATCTCAGAGGTTTATCTATTAGCATGAAGCAACTGGTACAAACCATAGGGTGTACATATACTTTGCAATGTCCTACAGAGGCAGAGATGGTGAGCCTCAAGAAGTATTATTACCATACGACAAATGTATTGCACTCTCAAAACTCCATTCCCTACAGTAGAGATAGTTGCTTTTCCATGTTCATTGTAGCTCTATTCACTATATATGGAAGTAGAACCAACCTAGATCAGCAGATGAACAGATAATAACAATCTGGTATATATATGGAATACCATTCAGCTCTAAAGAAAAGTATACTCCCAAAATTTTCAAGAACATGGAGAGACTTAGAATGCATTATAATATTCAGTGAGGTTACCAAATCTCAGAAAGAAAGAAAAATACCCAGGGTTTACCCTCATGTTCAGATTTCAGCCTATAGTGGAAATAGATATTAGATAGATAGGTAGGTAGGTAGATAGATAGATAGATAGTTAAAAGATAGACATTTTTAAACAAATGTTATATGGTTAAAGTATAACATTAAGGGCAACAAGAAAGACAATAGAAAGTAAGAGTTCATAAATACTCTACTTTGTGTAGGTCCCTTATGTGATCTCTCAAGGGCTCATAGATTCTCAGTACACAGTAATCCTTCAATAAGCAATGTCTACATGTCATTTCTTGAGGGGATGTTACCTTGGTGGAGACCTTCACATTGAATTATGCTTTTAAGTGTTTGAATATTCCTGTAATTCTTTGTTAGGCACTCCTAACCTTAGTGTATTTGTGCTTTAAACAGAAGTTTAATTACATAGATACTAGACTGTGACAACTAGTGGAAGTATGTTCGAAGTCATGTCATAATTTTAAGATTTCCAAGAATTCCTAGATAACTGATTCATTGCCCAGAATCTGTAAGCGTAATATGCCAGGAATGGAAAAACACTGACAATCGGATTATTTTGATGGTTTGTTTGCTCCGTTCTCTTTTTCACCTGTTATGATTCTAAGAAGCATTATTTTTTGCTGAATTAAAATTTAATAACCTTAAGCATGAATGAAAACCCTGACTTTTATCTTAACACCCTTTAAATGTAGATTAAAAAAAGAGCACACATACCACTGAGAGCCGCAGCGGCCTTCTCGGACTTCTCCTGGCTTATACACCTTTCCATTAGATTCACAGGGACATTTTTCCTTTAAGACACATTTTCCTTTCTCTCTAATATCATCCAATAGGTAACCTAGAATACACATATAGATGTAGTTTCAAAATTGTTTGAACGTCAGTGAAGTCTTTCACAACTCTAGCCACTCATGAGCTAGTTCGAAAGCAAGTGTACCCTGAAATGGCAATTTCCTGTGTAAAATGATCAGTTTTCATGTTGACTGACAACCACAGTAGATGAAAAATCTTCTAAGCATGAGTTACTGCCCCATAGAGACAGGACCTATTACACTCCATGTAGTCTGTGGAGTATGGGAACACTCAGCATTCAGACATAAAAGCACATTAATTAGCTCAGAGCGTGTCTGACATTCCTTCACGGGTTGTCAGAGGACTGATGAGGATAATTCATCTGTTGCAATAGCCTTTTGGAGCTATGGTTTGCTGTACCCTGCCCAGTGTTGTTGTGGTGGCATGAACACTTTCCTAAGTAAATTACCTTCTGGACAGGTACAGCCGCTCACGCATTCACTGTCTTGAAATGGAGACACATTAGAGCATGTCGGAGGATTCGAGGGTCCGCATTCTTTGTAGATGTGCTTTCCTGGGCATTGTTGCTTTGCTGAAGGCATACAAAAACATATACACTTGTAAAAAGATCATAGGAAATCAAATGAAGTAAATATACAATTCTCTGATGGTCCTTTCAAATGGGTTTCATTGACTCTTCTTTTCAAGATACAAATAAACCATTCTGGATACTCCGCAGAACTAAATGATGGCAGTTTCCCAAGCATTATTTTACTCAGTAGTCTTAAACTTAGAGGGAATATAGATAACACCATCTAGTTTCATCTCATGTTAAATTTGGTTTCCAGTTGAATAAAGACTAACCCAAGCATTGAGGTATAAATTGTACTTATATTTGTATAAAGCTCTTATTTGCAATCTACTAATCTTTTCAGAGGACACTACTAAAGGTATTCAGTTCTGTTTACAGAGTTTACATTTCTCCCCTTCCAGTTTGCTGATGACTTTATTAGCTAAGACCTTAAACACAAAATCCTGCAACAAGTCAAGTCATATCACAAAATGACCTTGAATCTCTTCCTAAACATTGTAGAGACAAGCTTCCTTATCCGTTACTCCCTTTCTGGGCCTCAGAATCATTCAAGATAATCATTTTGAGATATACCTGAACTAAGAGAGTTCTTTAAGAAGGCATCTATTCATAACCTACAATTGTTTTGTTTGTTTGTTTGTTTTTGTTCTTTTTGAGACAGGGTTTCTCTGTGTAGACCTGGCTGTCCTAGAACTCACTTTGTAGACCAGGCTGGCCTCAAACTCAAAAAATTCGCCTGCCTCTGCCTCCCAAGTGCTGGGATTTTTAAATGTGCCACCACGACTCAGCTACAATTGATAAGCAGAGAAGCACCTACCACAGACCACAGCAGGGTCATCTCGCCAGTGTTCAAAGACTCCAGGACCATCATAGGCACACAGACGGGCCAGTTCCGAGTAGGTGTCACATGTAGTCTGCTTACCCCCTCCAGTTCGACAGTACTCATCAACACACACATTTTTGTACTCACTGGATAAAGGGGAAACTTTTGTACATTTCTCAAAGTACGTTCCAATAATTTTGTCACAATACTGCAAAACAAAGCACATTTCATTTAAATATAACAGGGAAGGGTGGTAGAACGAACAGCACAGAAAAGAGAAAAGATAGATACTTTGGTTTGTTGTAACATCACGTTCTGTAACTCTAGTGGCATGGAGCCATCAATTCTAACTGAAACCTTAAATGTAGGTAATATAGTTGATAAAGGCAGTTCCACAAGGAAGTTTTACCTCTGACATTTCAGACTGCTGCGATGGTCTCAAATATTATCCCACCTACAAGTATCATCCATCTGTCTCACTGCAGTGAGTCTCAGATCCGGGGTTGGGAATGGGGGAGGGGAGGAATTGAGAGGGGCCAGGTAATGCTAGAGTGCTTACTGAGGCACGGTAACTGGTGAAAACCCACACTACACAAAAGCAATGCTGGACCCTAAGGGTTGATTTGCTTACATTTCATGAGTAGACAGGTGAACTGGTGACCACAAAATATTGTGTGCTTTAGATTGGAAAGCGTATGTGTTTGCTCTACAAATAATTTATTTGTTCATTTGTTCTCTGTCAGTAAACAAAATTAAAAACATATATTTTTATACCACAAAATGTTTGAATTTCAACATATTTCAACTACCACATGGTGTTTTCTGCTACGATGAGTGTTTTTAGAAAAATGCAAAATCTCCTGTCTTGCAACTGTATACTTTGTATTAATTTCAGCCAACGAAGACAGATAATAACCCCCCCCCTCGAATAAGGTGAGAATAAGCAAATGAAAATTTGTTTTCATAAATTTTCTCCTATTTCTCAATGGCTGTCTTTAATCATGCAGGCAGAATTATTATTCTGCATCACTTTTTATGAAGGTCACATAAAGGTCAGGGACATTTCAAACAGCACATTCTGGTCAGATGTTAGGGAAACGTACAGAATGTGAATGCTGTGGAGAAGTTCTGCCTGAATAGAGACTGTACTCTGTAAGCATGTCTTACAGAAAATCTAAACTATCATGCTAAGAAAATGAGTGTTGTTATGCTAAAGCAGAATCTATACCGTGATGCTTTGGGGAAAATCTTACCTTAGCATCAACAGCTGGACTGGACTGGAAAGACAGAGCTCAACAACACTGGGAGAAAGGCAGGACAGAATTTCCATGTTGGGGTAGGAAGACCCAGAGGGGGATGGGAACGTTCAGACAAAAACTATGGGCTCCCTCACTGTGGCTTTAGCATAGTTCATAGGTCAGCAGATCAGAAGAGTGGTCCTAGGTTAAATCTAATTCATTTGACCAACCGATTTCTGACAAAGCACCAAGATAGCATAATGCAAGAGTATGGGCCTTTGAACAATGGCGCTTGGAAAACAGGATTGCCACACAGAGAAGAAAAAAAATCAAGTCCTGACCTCACACTAGAAACAGAAATCAAGTCAGAATGTATGAAAGGTATGACTGTAACACCTAAAAATAAAAAACCGTAAGATCAAAGAAAGAAAGCTCTGCTAACCACTGGCCCAGAGTGAACATTTAGATGCCATGCTGAAAACTCAGGCCTCCAAGGTAAAAACTAATAAATTTATTATGTGCATTTATTTTTTGTGTGTGCAGCAAAAGAAACAATGTATATTTTGAAACAAAAAATTAAATGGGAACCTAGAGGTTAGGAAAATATTTGCAAGATGTGATCTGATAAAGGGCTGATTACAAAGTTTATTAAGACACTATTGCTGATGCCAAGAAGTGCTTGCTGACAGGAGCCTGCTACAGCTGTCTCCTGAGAGGCTCTGCCAGAGCCTGACAAATACAGAGGGGGATGCTCTCAGCCAACCATCGGACTGAGAACAAGGACCCCAATGGAGGAGTTAGGGGAAGGACTGAAGGCGCTGAAAGGGCCTTATCTGGCATAAATGGGAGGGGAGGCCCTTGATCCTGTGAAGGCTTGATGCCCCAGTGTAGAGGAATGCTAAGGCCTTGAGGCAGGAGTGGGTAGTGGGTGGGGGAGCACCCTCATAGAAGCAAGATAAGGGGGATGGGATAGGGGATTTGCAGAGGGGAAACCAGGAAAGGGAATAACATTTGAAATGTAAATAAATAAAATATCCAATTAAAAAATAAAATTATTTGATACTTCAAAAAAATGTTTTTTAAGAGCTCATGTAACTCAATGACACAAAAACACAATTAGACTATACATTTCCCAAAAGGGAAAAAAGAAAAAAAATATTCACAGGAGTCTGTAAAATGCCATTAATCATTAGATAATTATTAATCAAATCCATCAGAATGACTAGCAACACAAAGTCAGAAAATAATAAAGAGATGTGAGCTCAGACACAAAGAAACTCTTTTATAGCCATGGCCAAAGATAGCATAGAAGTTTCAGAAACACGAAGACAGGGCACCAACCCAGTGAGATCAGTCCTCAAAAATCTATCTATCTATCACATTCATACAGCACCATTCTCAAAAGCCAAGTTATGAAAATAGCCTTAACAGCTATAGTAAGAGAAATAGACACACACACACACACACACACACACACACACACACACACACACACACAATCTGTAACATAGCAGGACATTACTCAGCTCTCAAAGAACAAGATCTTACAGGCTGTTACGAAATATATGAGCCTGGAGAATGTTATGCTATATGAAATATTTTTTAAATTATATAATCTTGTTTATAGGAAGAATCTTTAAAGGCAATCAAAGGTAGGGTGGAAAAGCAGCGGTGGCTAGGGGCTGGGCGAGAAGAAATAGGGAGATGCATGGCTGACGTCATCACATAGACGTGCATAGGCGTAGCAGATGCTGAGTTTGGGCTCGCTAGTACGCTGCAATAACCACAGTAATGCAAACATGCCATGCCAGATGCTTACGCTAAATAAGCAGAGTTCAGCTCTTCCTCCCACAACTACAAAAGATGAGCGCCTTTACGGTAGGTGAATGCCTTTACGGTAGGAGCACCTTTACAGTAGGATAGGTAGATTAGTTTTCCTCACTGCTGTAATCTTTTTTTTTTTCAGATATTTTCTTTATTTACATTTCAAGTGTTATCCTCTTTCCTAGTTTCCCCTCCGAAAACCCCCTCTCTCATCCCCCCTCCCCCTGCTCATCAACCCACCCACTCCCACTTCCCCATCCTGGCATTCCCCTACACTGGGGCATTGAGCCTTCACAGAACCAAGGGCCTCTTCTCTCATTGATGTCCTACAAGGCTATCCTCTGCTACATATGCAGCTGGAGCCATGGGTCCCTCCATGTGTATTCCTTGGTTGCTGTAATCTTTTTGTTCTTTTTATGTACCCCCATAACATCATGTTAGATGCCTTAAAAACACCCATTAAATTTTATTGTAAAGTGCTGCAAGGCAAACCCAGATTTCCTACCTGGACCCCATCCTCGCAAACTTCATTGCTCCTGCTCACAGCGCTGGGGCAGTCATTGGAGATTTTACTACTGGCAATGTGCTCATTAATATCGTCACCTGGAAAGGGGACAACATTTGAAATGTAAATAAAGAATATATCTAATAAAAAAGTAAAAAAAAATAATTTTCTCTACAAAATTTATGAGTAGACCCTGAAAAAGTAAAGGAAAGAGAATATAAATAATTATGTAAAGACAGAATTTTCTTTAAGGCGAAAGGGTAGAGATTTGTTTAGCTTTGTTCTGTGCCTTGGCTAGTATTTGCTTTAGAATGGCTTTAAACTACAAATCTAAAAGTGATTATTGTTTTTAGAGAAGAAATTTAATAAGTGGGATAGATATTCAGCTAAGACTTTGATGTACTAACATTTTATAGAAATAAAAAGTCATCTGTTCTATTTCAAATCATGTATAATAAAATTCTTTACTATAGTACACAACACTAGATAGTACCCAAAGTATGAATCAATTAAAAAAGATTTTTATGAGTAGGATGTAATTTTAAAAACTTAACCTGAACAAGGTTATAGGAGTATAGGCGATTAGCAATTTCTCCAAGTGAACTGTGTATGTATGTATGTGTGTGTGTGCAAATAAAACAGCTTGTTCTGACTAGAAAAAAAAAGTATCTTCACCTGCAAGTCAGAGCATTATTTCAAGATATTCATTTGCCTGTACTTTATTTGTGAGTGACATTCAGTCTTGGCAAGATAAATATACTTCAATTTTAACTGTGTCTCATTCTTTAAACAGGTGCAAATTATTAGTAAAATTATCTAAATGTGAAATGAATTTTAAATTTTCTTTTCGAGATTTTCTAAGGCATAATCTTTCAAATCTCACCTGGCACGCTGTTGAAGTTGCCACAAAGACCACAGGTTGTATACTGGCTATAAAGAATGAGCTTCAAAAACAAAGAACATTGGTATGGTCATATAATCATGAAAGTATCTCAAGACAATTTTTAACCAAACCCAAGGGCAGGGTCTCCTCCTGTGTGAACTTGTGTGCACTGGTCAGTTGGGATGGGTGCCTTTCTTAAAGAAACTCTGACTGGAACTTGGAACGAGTCTGACTCCACTGTTTATTGTGCCCTCAGGTAGATTTTATCTTTTTTTATTGAAAATAGATTTTTTCCCTCGCATAATATATTCATAATATAATCACAATCCTAATATATTCATAACATATTCATACTATATTCATAATATAATCATAATATATTCATAATATAATTGTAATATACTTATAATATAATCATAATATATTAATACTATATTTACAATATGTTCATAATATATTCATAATACAATCATAATATATTCATAATATATTACAGTTTCTCCTCTTTCTGCTCCTCCCATTTCCTCCCCACCTCCCCTCCCATCTAGAGTCGCACTCTGTCTCTCATTAGAAAACAGACTTCTAAGGGGATATAATATAAAATATAATAAATACAATGTTAAAGCAAAAACTAACTATTGAAATAGGGCAAAAGCAACAAAAGGAAAAGGACCCAAGAGAAGGCACAAGAAACAGATACAGGTGCAGAGACCCTGGGAACCCCACAATGGGAACCCCACAATGGGAACCCCACAATGGGAACCCCACAATGGGAACCCCACAATGGGAACCCCACAATGGGAACCCCACAATGGGAACCCCACAGAAACACTAGCTTTCCTTTACCTGCACATTTGGCTCCATCCCGGGCCATCTGCAAGGGATGCATATTGAGGTACTTTGACTATCAGGCATGAAAATGCTCAGCATGTAAAGATCCCTCAACAAATCTTACTTTATCCTTCCTTACGTGTTCATTTTTATGACTGAAAAAACAAAGATCGAATGCCAAAAAGTTCAGAGAAAATCGTTGGTCGACTTACTGAGAGTTCGGTCTTGCTCCACCTCAGAGACAAGATTCTTCTGCGGGTTTTGAGAACATAGTGACCCCTTTGTTCCTTAATATGAATCATCTTATTGCTGAATGGTATCTGCACCCTGGAACATATAAAAATAATTCAGTGGGTGTTAGTGAAGAAAACAGTATGACGGTGACAAGGGCTTCTGGGAAATAATATGGATGCAGCCTTGGCGTTTTTTGGAGAAATAAACAGGTAACATGTCAGTCTGTTGTCAGAAAACTACCATCAAATGATTTGAAATATTTACAAGTAGAATATCAATGCCACCTTATCCTAGAGAGAGGTCAAAGAGCCTGTCTCTTTGAAATCTGAATAGTTGCTTCTGAAAAACAATGGCCTCTTAGATTTTTAACTTGTGAAGCTTGAAGTTTGTCTTTAGCTTTCAACACATTACAAAAATGGCTTTTCATTCTAGATGGTTTTGTCTCACTCTCCAAACTATCCTTTAAATCATAGACAATATATTCTGTTATTTACCTTTCTTCATTGACAGTAATAGTATCACGCACAACCAAGATCCCAATATCATCGATCAGAGCTTTGATTTCTTCAATATCACCATTCTTGTGCCTTTTGATCTCAATATTGAAGTCTCCTCCAGACTCAACACAGTCGCGGCAGAAAGTGTACGCGCACTGGGACTCGAAGGAAAAGATGTGTCCATTGAAAGCTTTGTATGTGCCCTTGCCCCACGAAGCCGCTTCACCTACAGTGCAGTCAGAGGAAATTAACACTTGTTAGCACTGATAAGCATACCTTCTAGCTGCTTAGTCCCTTTATGTACTGAAACATTCTAATAAGGTTCAATTTGCTCAGTAACTAAGTGGGTTTTTTTGTTTATGTGTTTGTTTGTTTGTTTCTTACCATTACAAAACTGAAAGCAAAGCAACCACAGGTCCCATGGCATGCCTGAAAAGATCTGCTCTGGCTGAAACACAACGCTAATCAAAACATCTATTTTACCTTGGGGAAAAAGGATATTGTGTCTAAGTTGAGGTAAGAAGGAAAGGAAGCTGAAGCTTTCTCGTTCATTTTGCTTTGGGTAGAGAGATATTTATCCTGTGCAAAGGTGGCACCGTTCATATCGAACGACTGTAAGAATTAGATTACAATTTTTTTGTTTTGTTTTGTCGAGACAGGGTTTCTCTGTGTAGCCCTGGCTGTCCTAGAACTCACTCTGTAGATCAGGCTGGTCTCGAATTCAGAAATCCACCTGTCTCTTCCTCCCAAGTGCTGGGATTAAAGACGTGGGCCACCACTGCCCGGCTAGATTACAATTTTTAAGTATGAACGTGTATGTATGTGCACATAGATTACTTCACATGCTATATTCATGTGCACTAGAAACAAATAGTGTGAATGTGATGTCATTCAAACATGCAGAGGTCAAACAGGTGAAGGGTTTCTTTTTTAAAAAATTAGTTTCATGTTTTAGTTATCTTGTGAACTGTTAAAGATACTGGGCTAGGTCTGAACCTATGAATGGCCATCCGAGTTATGTTTACTTACCAGCAACTTCATTTGCTTCTGAGTATGTGGGAGTCGCTTCTGGAACATGGGATGCTTTTTCTATTCAATACAAGATATAAATAATATTTAGATTTAAGCACACACTGATTCAAAATGTACTTCCAAGGATATGGAATACTTAAGTGAGAAGTTACATGTTGTTTCCACTAGTGCAGTTCCCTATCCTGAATGGGTAAGATTATCCTTGAGAGCTAGGATTTGACAACTTCATATGCGTGATTATCTCTGGGAACTGCTTTTGTTTCTGGGGTCGAATCAGTCATTGTGTGTTCTGAAATCCGTTAGGGACGAGTCATTGAGATCATGCATGATCATTAGCTTGCCATATCTATTATAGAGCTGTCTACCCTGCTTGAAAAATAAAATATAAGCAAATCATTATCAGAAACCACAAAATAAGCAAACCCAATGCACAGTTTAGTCTGCCTCTCTGTTATTTCATACTATTAATGAACTCACGTATGTACATGGAAAAAGTAATTTTCCTAGTTCAAAGGGGAATTTCAGGTACCTTGAATTTCAAATCCACTTTTTTGTATTTCTAATAACCTTTTGAGATAGATAAATTAATTTGGTATGAAATCTCAGGGTCAGGCTTAAAACTCAGGATGATGCCTGTAACAAAAATTAGGTGTTTCAGGAACATTTTAAACATTATTCAGAATGTGATTATTATGCATTACTAGCCACTCTCTTTACCAGGCATTAACTTTACTCAGATTGTAAGGACGTCGTCTATATTCCTACCTTTTTTAGAACAGTTTATAAATGTGTCTTAAACAATAAAGGAGAAGTACTTTTATGCTTATTAAAATTCCCATAAAACATTATTTTTCTCTTAGTCATATATTTTAAGTATCTCATTGATCCCCTAAATCTTTTACTTGGGATGTGCTAAGAGCCTCAATATTGTAAACAGGGTAACATGTTATCCTGTCCCAGTAAGTTAGTAACCAACAGAAGCTTTCAAATTTATATTTACATGTTCATGTGTCTTTTTTTCATTCAACACCCAAAGCCACAAATAATTCTCCTGAAAGTAAATTACCTGAAGTACTGGGTGGTCCAGTCGTACTGTGCCCAGTTGAGCTTGCTCTACCTGTTTTAACACAGAATCAGATTTAATAAAATATGATTTTAAAAATCTGATGGATAAACCATAGATACAAACTCAGCAATCCCAATGCTAGGACCAGGAGACGCTATAAACAAAAAGTTACACTTTATCAACTCAATCTCCACTGAAGAAAAAAATAAGTATATGTCATATAAAAAGCTAACTTATTCTAGATACATCATTTTAGAATTTGCTAAGGGAAAGAGCAAAGAATTGTGCACAGAGGGATGAAAATATCTTACTTCACTTTCAGTGGAACCTGTTTCCACTAAGAGCTGGTTTACATTCAGGATATCTAGGTATTGATCCAAGATGTCAGTTGGACAAAGGATTCTTGCTCATAGGAAGTGGGACTATAAAAGATACTAAGCATATGAAGGGTGGCTTTACTATTGTGTCAAGACATCTGGGACCAGAGCCAAAAGAAGTGGACACACGCTCCCATCCCTAACTCAGAAGCTATCTCCAATTGATAACTTCCTGCAAATGAAAATTAGTTTTCACCAAGGGAGTCTCACTGGGGAATCACTCTTAAGAGCAGGCCTCATGCCCAGCAGCAGATGGGCAACACAAAAATGAACTCAGTGGCCGTCTGGGAGGTTCTTTATCTAATAACATTAACTCAGGGCATTTTATTTATTTGTATATTTATATTTAACCTCACAGGTTCTTTGAGTATGTATTATGGCTTCTGGTTCTGTGTTCTTATGGGACTCCTGTGTGTGTCTCTGCATCTCCATGAATTTCATTCATACTTTCTTTGGATCTCTGTCTTCTTTGGTTCTAGTATGTCCTATTATGATGTGTTTGTTTCTGTTTTATTTTATTGCTGCTCCTTAAGGAGTTGCTTGCTTGCTAATGAGAGACTTGGAATGACAGTGGAGGATTGCCGTTGAGAGGGGAGGTGAAAAGGAGAGGGAGAGCAGAAACTGTAATCAGATTATTTTGATTATATTTTTATTTATTAATAAAAACTAAACTTTGGGAGAAAAACAAAACATCAACAACAAAAGAAGGCTTTGGTATATTAAAGTCACACACACACACAGAGAGAAAGAGAGAGAGAGACAGAGAGAGAGACAGAGAGAGAAACAGAGAGAGAGACTATTTTCTAAAAGTCATCTTGTGGAGGAAAATTAAAGCAGCTGTATTTCAACATGTAAATGGAAAAATAGTCTCTAATTGATAATTTTCCCACAGCAGAAAATTAAAGGTATACTACCTTGACAAACCTATCCTTGTATGTGCACTGTCCTTTTCAGATGTGTGCTCCCCACCCATCCTCCTTCCATCCTTCTCTGCACCCATGCTCACCTCCCCCTCCCCCTCCACCCAAGCTCACCTCTCTTGCCCTCCCTCTCTCCCTCCCTCCCTCCCTTCCTCCCTCCTTCCCTCCCTCCATACTCCCCAATCCACCCAAGCTTATTTCTCCTCCTTTCAACATTCTAATCCTGCTGGAATCAATGGTGAAACACTTCTCTTAAAACTCCAAAACTACTTCACATTAATTCATCTGAAAAAAAATATTATTTATTATTTGGAATTTTAAAGATTCCCAGAAGCCACATCACAATTACCTGTAATTCCTGTTCCCAGGGATCCAATGCTCTCTTCTGGCCTTGACAAACGTCGTCGCACATGCAACACAGACACCCACACACTTACACACACACACAAACACACACACACACGCACCTGTAAATCTTTAAAAAAATAGAAATTCCTGGTTGTAAGAGTGTCTCCCTCTCTTGCTGAGTAGTTCTTCACAGAGGAAAAGCATTGCAGGGATGGCGGGGGTCACCCAGGGGCATCGCAGCCACAAAAGCATCTCCTGCAGGAGGACCTAATTGAGGACTGCCTGAGAGACCAAGGATTGCTGGCACAGACAATGCCAGCCAATCGGGAACTGCTGTTTTGAAGCAGTGCTTTCTTGGGACCAATGAGGGCGCGGGTGGAGGGTATTAAGGGAACTTGCCGCAGTGTTCAGTTGCGTTTGCTGCAGAGTTTCTCAGTTGCTCTACCTTAAGTCTTCATCACTAGCTTCACTTGTGACTGACTCTGTTTTTGTTAAGGCTTTACTAATGACAGCTTAAGCACTATGCCTTTTATGTGAACATTTCCTACCTGTCCTCCCTAAGAGGGATACCTTTGGAAGCACAGATTTGGAATGAGAGATTAAGCACCGTGAAAACTACAAGTCCAGGGTAGGGGAATGGCAGGACCAGGAAGCAGAAGTGGGTGGGTTGGTGAGCAGGGGGAGGGATGGGATAGGGGGTTTTCAGGGGGGAAACCAGGAAAGGGGATAACATTTGAAATACAAATAAAGAAAATATCTAATAAAAAGAAAAGAAAGCTACAAGCCTTTTTGATTTGACTTGTCTTAACGATTAGTATGCATTATCTGAAGGCCTGCTTTTGGTTGTTTTTGCAGGGTTCCAAATCAGCTTGTAAATACAGACTTACTTGATCCAAATTTTTCTCAAGCCATGGAACTTGAAAACATCTAACAAGTTAATTTAAACATGCTGGGCTGGGATGTAGCTTAGTTAGAGAGTGCTCTCCTAGTAAGTTTGAGGCCTTGGGTTCAATTCTCAATATTGTTTCCCACCTTAAAAAAATAGGACAAAATATTTCAACAAAAGATGACCTTCGTGACTAGTTTGATGGTACACGTGTGTGATCCAAACACTCAGGAAGAAAGGTGAGTACCTAGAATTGAAGACCAGTCTGAGGTTTTATAGCAAGTACCGGGCTAGCTAAGGCTACGTGGTAAAACTCAGCGTCAAAGACCAAAAATATAAACAAATAAATTTATCAGTAAGAGAAGATAGGAATTTCTACACTGCTGTTACTTTGTGTTTTCCTGTATTTATACCTGTTAGATGTTTACGATGCAATGCCAGCGTTTTCTATGCTTAAATATAGTTTCTTGGGTTTATATTAAAATAGCATGATTTTTTTTCTAAATTGAGAAATTTTGTAAAGGATAGTAAACTGGGAATGAAACATCAAGTAAGAGAAAGATAGGAAGAAATAGGTACCAAAATATAGTTTTGAAAAGTGTTAAGTAGAAAACAGAAATAGGCAGATAAGAAAAGAAAGAAGAAAAAATAACAGAGTATTAGCTTCAAAGGTTTGTCTGAAGGAAGAAGCCTGTTTTTTAATCCATTAAAAAAAATGTGTGTATGTCTAAATCGACTATTTTCAAAATTCTTTTTTAAATTGTTCTAAGCTCAGATATTGCCAGAATTTTTTTTTAATCAATCAGTATTCTTTAGACATTAGGAAGGAGGTTCAAAAGCAAACATTGAGGTACCTGGCTACACCTATGTCAATGTTTAAATGTGGCCTTTGAAGTATCAGCCACAGTGATACATCAAAAGCAAAGTGCCAGGGGAAATGGTAACAGACACAAAAATAAGCCCACAGAATAAACCCAACCACTGACAGAATGCCAATGGAGCGAATACATTTCCTGAGGCAACGAGATGGGCCCCTCAGAAAAACCCTGGGAAAATAAAGAAGTTTTTAGAAGGGTCAGTGCTTGGCATTGCTATAGAAAAGCAGGGTACTTAAACATAACTTCCCTGGATGGGTTTCTAGGAACCCAGGGCTTTAACCCTCCATAAAAGGGCAGTCCTTCACCTGCAAGGAAAGCTATCTTGGGAGACTACAGTTGCCTGATGTTTCCTATGGAAGCCTGCCTCCGTCACCTGTGTCAACCATTGAGATGCCTTGTGTAATTTCACATAGCTGCTAAAAGCATCTATGGGGGAATTATTTTCTGCTGTAACAGACAACCCAGGGCGACTCATTTCTAAATTAATGTACATAATAATCACTCTTGAAGGGAACACCCTAAACCTAGAGATTTACTGAACCTTTAACCTACAGATGTTTAAGGGAGTTACAATTATCAGCCCCGGGGTTCATGTATACAAAGGAAACCTTTTGCCTTCTCCATGGCAAAAAAATGATAAAGGAGTTGTATTCGAAGTCCTTGTTTATAATTGAAGGAATACCTGTGGGCCAACTTTTTGATTGGACTAAAAGTGGCTGTTGGAATCAAGGGGAATTATTAGATTCCGAAAGAGCCGTGGGACTCAAGTCACATAAAAAAGGAGTGCACTAAAACTATTAGATATGGCCTGAAGGAATGCAGGGAATGGTGACCCCACAGGAGGATCATCGGTGTCAACCATGACCCCTGAAACCTACCAGAGATGGAGCCACCAACCAAAGAGCACAAACCAGATGGTCTAAGGCATCCAGCACATATGTAGCAGAGGACAGCCTTGTCTGGCCTCAGTGTGCGAGGATGCACCTAATTCTGTAGAGACTTGATACCCCAGGGATGGGACATTCAAATGGAGGGGTGCATCCTCATCGAGGCGAAGGGGAGGCTGGATGATGAAAGAACTCTACAAGGGGAGACTGGAGGAGGGGATAACATTTGGGATGTAAATAAATAAAATAATTAATAATTTTAAAAAAAAAGAAAAAAGAATTGCTAAAGAGAAAGCAGTGATCTGGAAAAGAATTAAATTCTTAATAATAATAATAATAATAATAATAATAATAAATAATGTTAACCATACTTTAAAAAAAATAAAAGTAAACAGACTATCTGACCGCAGGTCATAGCCTGTCCACTATGTAATAACTCAGGATTTGGGAATAAACCACTGATCACTGACACTGCTTAACCTCCTACAAACATGCATATTCCTGGGTGGGGGGGAGGGGAGAATGTTGACTGTTTTTCTTAGTTTTATTTCTTTCTGTTTTTGTTTGTTTGTTTTCTCAAACACCTCTTAAAGGACATAAATATTTCTGGGTATGCAAAGGTTTAGCCTACTGGAACTACAATAATTCAGGGAGGTGTCTCCTATAACAAAATCTTCCCTTCTGAGTCTCCAGAGCCTCAGAAACATTCTGAGGGTAAAGTGACTGTACTAGGGAACTACTAGAAGACTTATTTTTTTATTTCAAACAGGAGAAAAGATATCTGAACTTCTTTCTTACACAAAGCTAAGCCCCATTTCCAAATCCATCAGCATCCGGTAACCTGACTTTAAGTTCTAAGTTGCCTCAGTTTTTTCTTTTAGGGATTGTTCTTATAATCAGATTATAGTCATATCCTCTGTCCCAATTCCTGGCTATTCAACCACTGAATTCTTTCCTGAAACTGCTCTTTTCTGTCTAACTATATTCTCAGTACATAGCCATGTTTGGGTTTTAAGGTTTTAAGCTTTTACTTTCTTTTTAAGTGATTCCAACAAGCCAAGTTTACCTTGAAAGTAATTCCATATTTTAGACCAGGCATAGCAATATTTGAGAGACATTAATGAGGAAGTCCGCTGGAGATACAGATTTCAGTTGCTTCGACTATTTCTGGTCCAGGGGCGTGTCGGCTTTATAAAGCTCATGACTGGCCATAGCAACTTATGTAGGATGAGTAACAAAAGACTTTTGTCTTTTAAACAGCTTCAAATTTTAATGTTTATGGCCAATAAATGTTAACGATTGCCAAACCAGGCACAGAGACATTTTTCTTTATCAGATTCACTCCCAAACAGGGGTTGTGGTTAAACCCCAATAAAATTAGTCTTCTAAATAGTATGCCAAGCTATACCAGATGATCAAGAAGGACAACTTGAGATTTAAGATGCTGACATGAGGGGTCCCCCCAAACTCCCCACCCCCGTGAAAGGGAAGCTCTGTCAAGTGGCTCCCCTTTGTTTGGAGTCAGTTGATCATTCACTTGAATAAACCTTTGTCCAACCCTTAGGATGGATCCCTGCCACAAAAATTAATTCACCATAATAGTAAAGAAAATATATTTTCTTTACTGACCAGATACAGAGATCTAGAATCATGTGGGTTGCTCCTGTTTTCACTAAGTGGTTTTTGTGGAAGCAATCTGATCAAGATTTGCCCCAGGGTGCATTGGTGAGAGTTGTACATTAGGATTGTTTGGGGTATAAGGAAAGATCGCTGGATGGAGACGACATATGATCCTGAAGGTTTTCTGATTTTTCAACATAGTTGGACAATATCATATATTTACTGATATTTAGCTTCCATTTTTTAATTCCTCAAGAAGAGTTTGTGGATGTTCAATAATAAATAAGACCTCTAACTGTGGCGACGAAAATAAACAGATAAAAGTCCCCTAACTTTAGATCCCAAGGGCTCTCTCCTAACCTCAGAGGTTAAACTGATGAGCACAGTACTCCCACAAAACAGGTGGCCTTGATCTTCTCACCACAACACAATGGAATCCCTGCCATTATTGTAATGGAGCTCTGTCTGTGTACAACTGGCACCTTGGGCAATGTGTTCTCAGTATCCCAAGATAAACACACTTAAAGCCAACCTATTCAATGTTTCTTGAAATTTTAATAGTTTTCTAGCAACATGTTCTCAGTCAACATGTAGTAGATAAAATCTTTCTATTTTGAGTGTTATTTTCAGGATTAAACATAATGATTGATTTATTTTGTTGTCATGTCTTCCCTAGAAGAGAAATGTCAACACTTTTGACCCCTGCATAGGTAACATCTATAATGATATACAGCCTTAGAAAGCTACAGGAAATTGAACTTCCGTCATCCATAAAACTTAAAGGAAACTAGAAAAGTTTGAAAGAAATGAAGGCAGGATGGAGTCACAGGACAAGTTAAAGGGACAGTGAAAAGGGTGAAGAAGCCTTCTGCTTGCTGAACATTGAGTCCCTCTCAGAAACAAGATGGTAAACCAGTATAAACCATGTTATAGCCCAACATATACTGAAAATTCCTTAGGCACTTGACAAACCATCTTATCAGTCTGTAATCCTATCCAATGCACCTTTAGATAACCTTATGTCACTTACTAAAGAAAATATTCATAGACAAAAATCATTTTTAAGGTATTTTACATGATCTTTGAAGTCTTTGAACACAGTAATTTCAAAAGCACAAAAATCATACAGGTATAGAGAGGTATTGATAGATTGATCAATCAATAGACAGAGATAGATAGATAGATAGATAGATAGATAGATAGATAGATAGATAGATAGATATAGACCTACTTAAACATCATCTTCTATTAAGATCATTTTACTCTCAATTGTGTATTCTTTCCAGGAATTATTCTTTTTCCCTTAATGACCACATTAAAAAATATATTAAAACTTGATCTTAATAAACTCAAACTTTGCTTTTAAAAAAGAGAGAGAGAGCAATTCAGAACACATGTCTCAACAACAACAACAACAACAGCAAAATGAAGCCTGAATATTTGACCTTTTTTCAACAAGTAGGGAATGCAAAACTCAGTGTCTCTTGACTACTTCCATAAAATGACAATTGAATAAAATCAGCAACAAAGAATAATAATTTCAATTTTATTAGTTTAAAATATGCGATGGCTATAAATTTTTATACCCAAAGATGAAGACCAACTAAAATACAACAATTTTATGGCTGTATGACAAAGCCATTTTTAGCAGATTAAGAGTCAATCCTGAGATTAAAGTCAACATTATTACAAAAGGACATTATCACTTGATTTTTAGATTTCTCACGGTAGCCAGATATTAATCCTAATATCGTGTTCCAATAAATGCTGAATTTTTTTCTGAACGCTCATTTCAGAAGCTCTAAGGGCCACATTGATGTGAGGAGGCAGTCTTTACTAATTCCTGAAAGTTAAAGGTAACAAAGTGGATGACCAATCTGTCACAAATATTATCTTAACAATTTGTACAATTCCTATGCTATTGCAAAAACAGATCAACATGGTTATACATCTCCGAAATGTATCTGCAAAAACCACCTAGCCAATCAACTCTACATCCAGGATATAAAGATTAAGCCAAACATATCCACAATGACACTAACTACTGCAGCAGAATCCAAATCACTTTAGAAAGAAGATAAATAAGGAAACAGACAACAGCCCTGACTCCCTACATGCCAGTGAAAGATAAAAGGTTTCTACCTGATACTAACTAACTAGATTATGATTCCAGAAACTGACTTGGTAGCAAATTATGAATATGAATGGTAATTATTTTCATTGTTGCTTTAAAAGTAGATTTCAAAAATCATGATTTTCAAATGAGAAATGATTCTAAATAGCTAAGCCACAGAAGAAGATCCAAAGAAGCTCTTCCCAGTAGGACAGGTAACTCTGCCACTAACACCAGGGTCAGCAGGTTCATTTTGGACAGAAGGATCATCATCAGTGGAAACTGTACTTCTTACACTACTTCCAGACCCAGAAGACAAATTATGGCTTCCTAGGGGAAAAATCAAACAAGATTAAGTATAATTATGAAGGAGAATATTTACTGGGACATTTTAGGAATGAATTGCAGGTCAAGATACCTGAGCCACTCTTATTTTCAGTATCCAAGCTTCCAGCCCCTAGAGATTCACTGATTTTATCTCCATTGCCCTCATGTCCTTGTTTATCATCCTGATTCCCAGGGTTGCCTGAATCTGTGGAGACTATAGCTGATGAGCTTGACCCACTTAGTTTATTGGAGTCACCTGGCAAAGGCAAAATGACAATCACAAGGATGACTTTGGCTATGCATTCTTCTTCATACCTGTACTGTGTGGAGACTAGGATGACCACAGCTAGATTATTAGAGATCCTAGGATAACTAGAGCTCTCATAACTGTGTCAGCCTTCTCCCTCAAAGTCTACACCACCATAACCAGGAACAAATGAGTTCATTTTAACCAGAATAACACCAAACAACAACAACAACAGCAAAACAACAACAAACACAAAGCATTTACTATTCATTTCTCTGTTGATGAATCATCACTAAACCAAAGAGATTCAAAGTTCAAATCTGAATTTCATTTCAACCTTGCTTTCATTTTCTAACACAAAAACAACCACACAATGAGAGCACATATTTCCTCCATAGGAATTTTAAAACACAATAAATGCTATAGGCAGGATATCAATGCAAAGGAATGCAGGCCAGGATACCTCCTTCACTGGAGGTCGCAGAGCCTGTAGATATACTGCTACTCTCTACATTCAGCTCATGTGTTCCAGATGCAGCTACATCTTGACCCTGGGATCTGGGTTCATCGCTTGGCTCCCTGGCGAGTTCACTTGATGGATGCACGTTCGGCCTATTGCTTCCACTTGAGGTTCCTGGGAAAGGTAAAATCTATCACAAGCATAATGATGATTTGAATTTACATCAGTCTTCAGATCTGCTCTATGTGGGACAAGTTTGTTCATGGTGTGATTATTGGAGACCTTGTGTTATCAAGAGTGCTTAACATCAAATGGTCCAAATTAATCAAGATCTATACAAACAAAGACAATATAACTAATCAGACCCTCTCTAATGGCAAAACTGGAGAAATAAATTCTCTCTGAGTTATAGAAAAGGAAACTCCAAGTCAAAGACAATGAGTTTTAAATCTCTTTCACATGCTCAGGAGTACACAGAGCAGTGCAGGGTGTATGCCCTAAGCCCTGCCACTGAAAGTCATGGGTCTAGTTCCAAAAGAATTCAAATCTCTCATCAATCCAGGTCACAAAATTCTTTTCATTAAATGCTGTGCACGGAATTCCTTCTTCCACTCACAGTTCAGCCAGTCTATTTCAAGGTTGTTAGCAGAGTATACTTGGCAAAGGTGATCAAAAGACACCTCCTCATGAAATATCTGACAAGAAACATCCAGAGTTTAGCTTATCAGAGAAATCTTCGTCCATGTTCACTAAAATCAACGTTAGCAATGGGCTTTGACCCAGACCATTGACCAAACACAATACTGTGCTGCACTTTACCAATCCTCTACCAAGGCATTAGACTACAACTGAACGCCAGGACAGAGTAACGAGAGGGGGTTGAATGGAGAAAAGAGGGAGGGAAGGGGGCTTATGGGACTTTCGGGGAGGGAGGAAACGGGAAAGGGGAAATGATTTGGAATGTAAATTAAAAAAAAAATAAAATAAATAATTTAAAAAAAAAAAGACTCTACAACTAGAAAAACAAAACAAGCCAAACTAAACCAAACAAAGCAAAACAAAACAAAACAAGCCATGGCAGCTGCCAACAAAGCAGGGATTTGGAGGGTCAGCTTTCACTGTCATACAGTGAACTCTTGACTACCTGAGACTCTGGCATTAGTGTTTGGCATTCCAAATTGTTCCACTAAATCCTTTAACAATAATTTCATTCCCTAACCACCTGTCACAACATAATCTACTACCTTCAAGGTCACAGTTCTTTGTTCTCACCAACCTGACTTGACCAAAAAAAAAAAAAAAAAAAAAAAAAACCAGCTACATACTACCTTGGTTCTTTGCCTTTTTGAACCTATGCCCTGAGCATAGATTCCCAAGAATATTTTAGCATAGGATATTGTCAGAGGATGAATTTAAACTACAAATTTCAAGGTCCAATGTAGCTCTGCCCTTCCAATAGCAATGCCAATTAAAGAACTTGGAATCTTTCACTTTCAGAGAAATGAATGCTCTAAAATATTGACTCAATTTAGAACTCAGGTGTCCACTTGCTTAGGCTGAAGACCTGATGACCTGCAGGAGCCTCTCCTTTTTATAATCCTATTTGACCTGTTCCTTTGTCATTCTCTTCAGTTTCAGTTTGCACATTCACATATTTCAGGATTCATATTTTAAGACAGTGAAGTTTGAAAACTAATCAAACCACATACTGTGACCTAAGGAAGGAAGGATCAACATTCGGAGGTCTGTGCATGAGTTAATCATTTAATTTATGTTTACAAATTCATCATCACCAAATCAATGTGATGCAAAATTCAAATTGACGTATAATTTTGACTTTTCTGTCATTCTCTAATCCATACAGATCCAGTTGATAAGAACAAGTGTTTCCTAAACAGGAAATGTAAAATAAAAGTGCATCCTAAAAGCAGGACATCCATGGAATAGAATGGAGGTCAGGATACCCAAGTCACTGATTTTTCCATCATTGTAGGTTCCAGACCCTGTGGAATGAGACCTAATCTCTTCACTCCAGATCAGGCTGCTTGTTTACCCTAAAATATCACAGGATCTCTTGACTCTCTGGACACTCCATCTGATGTATCAGCCTATGCTTTCACTTGAGTCACTTGACAAACTTAAGTCATAGCTATAAGGATGACTGCCTAAGCATCTAGTGAATAGAACTGAACTCTGGGGGGGGGGAGTATGCTCATATTGTGACTACTGGAGATCATGGACTAACAAGAACAATGGGAAGCCTATGGTCGATTTTCATTAAGGTCTACACAAACCAAACTAAAACATCCACTCTGATGCTTTTTTAAATGGAAAAACTGGAGAAACTAGTTCTCTGGCTTTTTTTAGGAAATGAAATTCTGAGAAGAATAAAAAGGAGGAGGAGGCAGAGGAGGAGCAAGAGGAGGAGGGGGAGGAAGAAGATTGAACCTATTGACAAGGACCCAACTAGCTAGAGAGGGTATGATACAGTGTCATCACTGAGACTCATGGATCAAGTTCCAGAAGACTTCAGGAATATCCCCTCTAACCAGAAATATCCATTCTGTAAATGCTCTACACAAAATGTCTTCTACCATTCACATTTCAGCCACATTATCAGAATGTTTTTGACAAACTGCATTATGGAAACATGATCAAAAATGTAGGATCATAAAATATCTAAAGAAGAAGAACAACAACTACTACTACCACTACTACTACCATCTTCATTGCCAGAGAAATCTGTGATGTTCACTAATATCAATGTCAGCAAATAATTCAAAATAGATGCATGACATCTCACAACTATGCTATTCAATCTAATAGTCATCTGAAAAGGGGCCAAGACTTTCCACCCGAATAATATTCAGCTGTCAAGAAAATAAGAGTTTGGAACCTCAGAACAATTCAGGTTTGACTGTCACACACTGACACTTGACTACCTGAGCCCCTGTTATGATCCAGGTTCTTCTTAAAATTTGGTCCCAAATCCTCTGAAGATTCCTTAGGACTGTCAGCTATGGAAGGAAAAGGATTTCATCAGAACATAAGAAAAATACTTCCAAAAATTTAAAGTCATCACCAGACTATGTGGTAATACATAAATTACCACAATTTCCACAAATTTTCTATATTCTCACCAGAACTGTTTTGGCAGAAAGAACAGTACCCAACCTAGGTACTGTTTTCTTATAACCCAGAAGAGAAGAACAGTGTAGTCTCGCCATGGAACGTCTGAATAAGATCAAGTTAGCCATTTCACCATATCAGTAACAGAGCTCAAAAGTCCTAGGAGAGACTACACTTATCATCAAGACCAGAACTGAGCAGATTCCCAAAGTTCTTTTATCCTTGGTTATTGTCACAGCATGAACTTCAATAGAAATTGCAAATTCAAATTTAGCCCTGCCCTTCCTTCAGCAATGACCAAGTGAAATACACTGAATTCCATCCCGTTCAGAGAATGTGATGACCTCAACTATTGACTGCATTTACATCTCACTGGTTCACACTGCTGAGGCAGATGGTCTGATCCTCTGCAGGTATCTCTCCGTCCAATGCTACATTGTCCTGTTCCCTTGTTTCTCTCTTCCTCTTACTGATGCACCCTGATGACGCTCAGGATTGGCGATCTAAGACAGTCAAATTTCAATAACATCACCTCAAATATTTTGGTTTGTGGAGAGAAACATCAACGCCCTAAGGACTGGAACTGAATTATGGAGATCCATTCAATTTAAGACTAGTGATTAATCCTCACTAAACCAACGTGACTCAAAGTTCAAATCTGAATTTCATTTCAATCTTCCTTTCATTTTCCAACACAAACACAATGAGAGCACATGTTTCCACCATAGAAATTTTAAAACACAATAAATATTATAGGTAGGATATCCATGCAAAGAAATGCAGGTCAGGATACCTCCTTCATTTGAGGTCGAAGAGCCTATAGATGAACTGCTACTCCCTACATTCTGCTCATTTCTACCAGATGCAGCTATATCTTGACCCAGGGAACTGGGTTCATCGCTTGGCTTCGTGGGGAGGTCATTTAATGGATGCACATTCGGGCTATTGCTTCCACTTGAGGTTCCTGGGAAAGGTAAAATCACAAGCATAATGATGATTTGAATGCACATAGTCTTCAGATCTGCACTATGTTTGGATGTTTATTCATGGACTGATTACTGGAGACCAAGTGGTATCAAGCATGCTTAAAATAAAATGGTCCAATTCACCAAGGTCTATAAAAAAACAGACTATATATCCACTTTGACCATCTCTAATGACAAACTGGATATATGAATTATCTCTATTTAAAAGAAAATAAAAATCCAAAATAAAGTGACTAAGTTTTAAATCTGCTTCAAACCCTGAGGAGAACACAGATTGGTGCAAGGAGTATGCCCTGGCCTTATCACTGGAAGTCATGAGTCCAATTACAGAAGAATTCAAGACTATGTTACAGAATTCCTTTCATTAAATGATCTGCATGGAATTCCTTCTTCCACTCACAATTCAACCAGTCTATTTCAAGGTTGTTAGCAGAGTATACTTGACAAAGGTGATCAAAACACCTCTCCTCATAAAATATTTGACAAGAGATAACCAGATTTTATCCTGTCAGAGAAATCTTCTTGCATGTTCACTAAGATCAATGTTAGCAATGGACTTTGACCCAGACCATTGACCAAACACAACAATGTCTTCCACTTTACCAATACTCTACCAAGGCACCCAGACTCTACAACTGGGATAAGACACAAAACGAAACAAAACAAAAGAAAACAAAACAAAACAACATGACAGCTACCAATAAAGCAAGGATTTGGAGGGTCAGTTTTCACTGGCACACAGTGACTGTTGACTACCTGAGACACTCGCACTCGTGCTTGTCTGTCCATGATTCTTTGCCAAGACCTCTAATATTCTTTCTATTGACTCTTCAAAATTCTTGACAGCTGAAGAAGTTAAAATTATATTGTCAGAATATTGGTCAAACATTTAATATTCATTCTTTGTTTTTGACAAATGAGCAATCTGCTCCTAGCCACCTGTCACAACGCCATCAACTACTTTTAAGGCCATGGTTCATTGTTCTCACAAACAATGATTGAAAAACTATACAGCTCTCAGGTTACATACGACCTTGGTTCTTTGCCTTTCTTGAACCTATGCTCTGAGCATAGATTCCCAGGAACATTCTAGTACAGGCTATTGTCAGAGGATGAATTTCAAGGTCCAATTTAGCTCTGCCCTTCCAATAACACTGGCCAATTAAATAACTTGAAAGCTTTCACTTTCAGAGAAATGAATGCTCTAAAATATTGACTCAATTTAGAACTCAGGTATCCACTTGCTCAGGAAACACAACCACAGTCTCCACTGCCAAAGAAATATTCTTTCACTTGCAATATGATCAATGTCAGCACATAGTTGGATCCAGATTCATGACATATCAGATGTCTTCCCTTGTGCTTAACAGCCTTCGAACAAGGCACCTAGATTTACAACAAGATAATATTCAGCTGCCAACAAACAAGCGTTTGGAACCTCAGAACAATTCAGGTTTGACTACCACACACTGACGTGTCACTCACTATCTGAGCCATCGGAATCACTTGCCATCTTTTCTGATAATGTATTCAAAGTTTCCATGAAAGCCTTCAGTGAATGGTCACTGTGTTTGTCAGCCGTAGGAGCGAAAGGGATTTCATTAGAATATAGGACAGACATTCAATATTCATACTTTGTATTGAGACAACTTGAAAGTCATCACCAGATCATATGATAATAAATAATTCCACAAATTTTCTAAGTTCCCACAAAAACTGACTTGGTACAAAGAAGATCATCTAAACAACATCCAGCCTTCTTTATTTTTTATCACCTAAACTGAACATTGTGGTCTCTCCATGGGAAGTCTGAATGAGATAAATTTAGCCTTTTCACCTTATCAGCAACGATTAGAATTCAAAAGGTCCTAGGTGAGATTACACCTATTGCCAACAGCAGAAATGAACACAGATCCCAAGGTCCTTTTATCATTAGTTATTGTTACAGCATGAACTCCAATAGAAATTTAAAGTTCAAATTTAGAGCTGCCCTTCCTTCAGTAATGACCAAGTGAAATACACTGAATTCAATTCCGTTCAGAGAATGTGATGACCTCAACTATTGACTGCATTTACATCTCACTGATTCACACTGCTGAGGCAGATGGTCTGATCCTCTGCAGGCATCTCTCCTTCTTCCAATGCTATATTGTCCTGTTCCCTTGTCTCTCTCTTCGTCTTACTGATGCAACCTGATTACACTCAGGATTGTCGATCTAAGACAGTCAAATTTCAATAACATCACCTCAAATATTTGGGTCTATGGAGAGAAATATCAATATTATAAGGACTGTAACAACTGGGATAAGATGCAAAGCAAAAAAACCAACCAAACAAACAAATACAACATGAAACAAAACAGGACAGGTGCCAATAAAGCAAGAATTTGGAGAGTCAGCTTTCACTGTCACATACTGAGACTTGACTACCTGAGTGACTGTCATCAAAGATTTTCTGTTGAATGCGGTAAGCTGTGTCCACTATGAGGGCTAGTAATTTCTTTTCATCAGGGTTGAGATCTGTAGAAGCTAAAATTATATCATCAGATTTTATGAAACATGTAATACTCATTCTTTGTTTTCAACAAATTAAACAATCTGCAGCTAATCACCTGCAACAACATAATCTGCTGCCTTTTAGGCCGTAGTTCTTTGTTCTCACAAACACTGACTTGACAAAAACAATAGTTTTTCAAGCTACAAACTTCCTTGGTTCTTTGCCTTTCTTGAATCAATGCCCTGAATATAGATTACCAAGAACATTTTATCACATTCATTGTCAGAGGATGAATTTCAAGTACAAATTTCAAGGTTCAATTTAGCTCTGCCCTTCCAATAACACTGGCCAATTAAATAACTTGAAAGCTTTCACTTTCAGAGAAATGAATGCTCTAAAATATTGACTCAATTTAGAACTCAGGTGTCCACTTGCTCAGGGTGATAGCCTGATGACCTGCAGGAATTTCTCCTTTTTATAATCCTATTTGACCTGTTCCTTTGTCCTTCTCTTCAACTTAAGTTTGCACATTGACATATTTCAGGATCGATATTTTAAGAGAGTAAGGTTTCGATAACAATCAATACACCCACTCTTGTCTGAGAAAGGGAGGATCAACTTTCTGAAGTCTATCCACGAATTAACAGAGCAATTTAAGTTTACAAATTCATCATCACCAAACCAATGTGATTCAAAATCTAAATTTGAATGTAATATCTACTTTTCTGCCATTCTCTAACACACACAGAACCATTTCATGAAAACAAGAGTTTCTTCAACAAGGAATGTAAAATAAAGTGCATCCTGAAAGCAGGACATGCACTGACTAGAAGGCAGGTCAGGATGTGACACTCCTGTTTCCATCACTGGAGGATCCAGATGGTAGACTGACTGCTGGTCACTTTGATCTAGATATTCTCACCAGACCCAGATGCTCATTGACTCTGGAATAACCCAGAGTCTCCTGACTGTGGAGACTGCATCTGAAAGATGCATTCTACAGATTTATCTTGAGCCAACTAACAAAGTTAAAGTCATAACCATAAGGCTGACAGCCTGGGAATCCTCATCATTACTGCATCCTGTGGAGAAAAGTATGTTCATAACTTGATTCCTGGAGATCATGGGCCATTAAGTGCTATGGGAATCATGTAGCCCATTTTCATTATGGTCTATACACTCAAGCAAAATATCCACTCTAGCCTTTTTAATTGCAAAACTAAAAGAAAAAACCTAGTTCTCTCCCTTTTATGGGAAATGAAAATCTGAGATAGATGGAGGAGAAGGAGGAAGAGGAGGAGGAGAAAGAGTAAGAGGGTAAGGAAAGAGAGGAGAAAAAAGGAGGAGGGGGAAGAGGAGAAGAAGGTGGAGGAGGAGAAAAATGTGGAGGAGGTGAAAGAGGAGGAGGAGGAAAAGGAAGAACAGAGGGCTAAAGAGGAAGAGAAGAAGAAAGAGAAGGAAGAGGAAGAGGAGGAGGAAGAGGAATTTTGAACCTATTGACAATTCTCAGAAAAGCCCAGCATAATAGAGAGGAGATGCCACAGTGCCATCACTGACACCCATGTGTCCACTTCCAGAAGACTTCAGGACTGTCCCTTTCTCCTGATCATAAAGTTCTGTTCTGTAAAGCCTCACGATGAATGCCTTCTTTCACTCAAAGTTCAGCCTGAATATCAGGAGGTTTTTGACAGAATGTCTTATGCAAATATAATCAAAAATACATGGTCATAAAAATATCTGACAGGAAACACAACCACAATCTCCACTGCCAAAGAAATATTCTTTCACTTGCACTATGATCAATGTCAGCACAGAGTTGGATCCAGATTCATGACATATCAGATGTCTTCCCTTGTGCTTAACAGCCTTCGAACAAGGCACCTAGATTTACAACAAGATAATATTCAGCTGCCAACAAACAAGCGTTTGGAACCTCAGAACAATTCAGGTTTGACTACCACACACTGACACGTCACTCACTATCTGAGCCATCGGAATCACTTGCAATCTTTTCTGATAATGTATTCAAATTTTCCATGAAAGCCTTCAGTGAATGGTCACTATGTTTGTCAGCCGTAGGAGCGAAAGGGATTTCATTAGAATATAGGACAGACATTCAATATTCATACTTTGTATTGAGACAACTTGAGAGTCATTGCCAGACCATATGATAATATATAATTCCACAAATTTTCTAAGTTCCCACAAGAACTGACTTGGTACAAAGAAGATCATCTAAACAACATCCAGCCTTCTTTATTTTTTATCACCTAAACTGAACATTGTGGTCTCTCCATGGGAAGTCTGAATGAGATAAATTTAGCCTTTTCACCTTATCAGCAACAATTAGAATTCAAAAGATCCTAGGTGAGACTACACCTATTGCCAACAGCAGAAATTAATACAGATCCCAAGGTCCTTTTATCATTAGTTATTGTCATAGCATAAACTTCAATAGAAATTTAAAGTTCAAATTTAGTGCTGCCCTTCCTTCAGTAATGACCAAGTGAAATACACTGAATTCCATCCCGTTCAGAGAAATGTGATGACCTCAACTACTGACTGCATTTACATCTCACTGGTTCACACTGCTGAGGCAGATGGTCTGATCCTCTGCAGGCATCTCTCCTTCTTCCAATGCTACATTGTCCTGTTCCCTTGTCTCTCTCTTCTTACTGATGCTCCCTGATGATGCTCAGGATTGGTGATCTACGACAGTCAAATTTCCATAACATCACCTCAAATATTTTGGCTTGTGCAGAGACACAACAACACCCTAAGGACTGGAACTGAATTATGGAGATCCATTCAATTTAAGACTAGTGATTAATCCTCACTAAACCAGAGTGATTCAAAGTTCAAATCTGAATTTCATTTCAATCTTCCTTTCATTTTCCAACACAAACACAACCATACAATGAGAGCACATGTTTCCACTATAGGAATTTTAAAACACAATAAATATTATAGGTAGGATATCCATGCAAAGGAATGCAGGTCAAGATACCTCCTTCATTTGAGGTCGAAGAGCCTGTAGATGAACTGCTACTCCCTACATTCTGCTCATTTCTACCAGATGCAGCTATATCTTGACCCAGGGAACTGGGTTCATCGCTTGGCTTCGTGGGGAGGTCATTTAATGGATGCACATTCGGGCTATTGCTTCCACTTGAGGCTCCTGGGAAAGGTAAAATCACAAGCATAATGATGATTTGAATGCACATAGTCTTCAGATCTGCTCTATGTTTGGATGTTTGTTCATGGACTGATTACTGGAGACCAAGTGGTATCAAGCATGCTTAAAATAAAATGGTCCAATTCACCAAGGTCTATAAAAAAACAGACTATATATCTATCCACTCTGACCACCTCTAATGACAAACTGGATATATGAATTATCTCTATTTAATAGAAAATAAAAATCCAAAATAAAGTGACTAAGTTTTAAATCTGCTTCAAACCCTGAGGAGAACACAGATTGGTGCAAGGAGTATGCCCTGGCCTCATCACTGGAAGTCATGAGTCCAATTACAGAAGAATTCAAGACTATGTTACAGAATTCCTTTCATTAAATGATCTGCATGGAATTCCTTCTTCCACTCACAATTTAGCCAGTCTATTTCAAGGTTGTTAGCAGAGTATACTTGACAAAGGTGATCAAAACACCTCTCCTCATAAAATATTTGACAAGAGATAACCAGATTTTATCCTGTCAGAGAAATCTTCTTGCATGTTCACTAAGATCAATGTTAGCAATGGACTTTGACCCAGACCATTGACCAAACACAACAATGTCTTCCACTTTACCAATACTCTACCAAGGCACCCAGACTCTACAACTGGGATAAGACACAAAACGAAACAAAACAAAAGAAAACAAAACAAAACAACATGACAGCTACCAATAAAGCAAGGATTTGGAGGGTCAGTTTTCACTGGCACACAGTGACTGTTGACTACCTGAGACACTCGCACTAGAACTTGTCTGTCCATGATTCTTCGCCATGACCTCTAATATTCTTTCTATTGGCTCTTCAAAATTCTTGACAGCTGAAGAAGTTAAAATTATATCGTCAGAATATTGGTCAAACATTTAATATTCATTCTTTGTTTTCGACAAATGAGCAATCTGCTCCTAGCCACCTGTCACAACGCAATGAAAAACTGTACAACTCTCAGGTTACATACGACCTTGGTTCTTTGCCTTTCTTGAACCTATGCTCTGAGCATAGATTCCCAGGAACATTCTAGTACAGGCTATTGTCAGAGGATGAATTTCAAGTACAGATTTCAAGGTCCAATTTAGCTCTGCCCTTCCAATAACACTGGCCAATTAAATAACTTGAAAGCTTTCACTTTCAGAGAAATGAATGCTCTAAAATATTGACTCAATTTAGAACTCAGGTGTCCACTTGCTCAGGCTGATGGCCTGAGGGCCTGATGACCTGCAGGAATCTCTCCTTTTTATAATCCTATTTGACCTGTTCCTTTGTCCTTTTCTTCAAGTTAAGTTTGCACATCGACATATTTCAGGATCGATATTTTAAGAGAGTAAAGTTTCAATAATGATGAATACATGCACTGTGGTCTGAGAAAGGGAAGATCAACTTTCTGAAGTCTATCCATGAATTAACAGAGCAATTTAAGTTTACAAATTCATCATCACCAAACCAATGTGATTCAAAATCTAAATTTGAATGTAATATCAACTGTTCTGTCATTCTCTAACACACACAGAACCATTTCATGAAAACAAGAGTTTCTTCAACAAGGAATGTAAAATCAAAGTGCATCTTGAAAGCAGGACATGCACTGACTAGAAGGCAGGTCAGGATGTGACACTCCTGTTTCCATTACTGGAGGATCCAGATGGTAGACTGACTGCTGGCCACTTTGATCTAGATATTCCCACCAGACCCAGATGCTCATTGACTCTGGAATAACCCAGAGTCTCCTGACTGTGGAGACTGCATCTGAAAGATGCATTCTACAGATTTATCTTGAGCCAACTAACAAAGTTAAAGTCATAACCATAAGGCTGACAGCCTGGGAATCTTCGTCATTATTGCACCCTGTAGAGAAAAGTATGTTCATAACTTGATTCCTGGAGATCATGGGCCATCAAGTGCTATGGGAATCATGTGGCCCATTTTCACTATGGTCTATACAATCAAGCAAAATATCCACTCTAGCCTTTTTAATTGCAAAACTGAAAAAAAAAACTTAGTTCTCTCCCTTTATGGGAAATGAAAATCTGAGATAGATGGAGGAAGAGGAGGAGGAGGAGGAGAAAGAGTAAGAGGGGAAGGAAAGAGAGGAGAAGAAAGGAGGAGGGGGAAGAGGAGAAGAAGGTGGAGGAGGAGAAAAATGTGGAGGAGGTGAAAGAGGAGGAGGAGGAAAAGGAAGAACAGAAGGCTAAAGAGGAAGAGAAGAAGAAAGGAGAAGGAAGAGGAAGAGGAGGAGGAAGAGGAATTTTGAACCTATTGACAATTCTCAGAAAAGCCCAGCATAATAGAGAGGAGATGCCACAGTGCCATCACTGACACCCATGTGTCCACTTCCAGAAGACTTCAGGACTGTCCCTTTCTCCTGATCATAAAGTTCTGTTCTGTAAAGCCTCACGATGAATGCCTTCTTTCACTCAAAGTTCAGCCTGAATATCAGGAGGTTTTTGACAGACTGTATTATGCAAATACAATCAAAAATACATGGTCATAAAAATATCTGACAGGAAACACAACCACAATCTCCACTGCCAAAGAAATATTCTTTCACTTGCACTATGATCAATGTCAGCACAGAGTTGGATCCAGATTCATGACATATCAGATGTCTTCTCTTGTGCTTAACAGCCTTCGAACAAGGCACCTAGATTTACAACAAAATAATATTCAGCTGCCAACATTTGGAACCTCAGAACAATTCAGGTTTGACTACCACACACTGACGTGTCACTCACTATCTGAGCCTTCGGAATCACTTGCAATCTTTTCTGATAATGTATTCAAATTTTCCATGAAAGCCTTCAGTGAATGGTCACTGTGTTTGTCAGCTGTAGGAGCGAAAGGGATTTCATTAGAATATAGGACAGACATTCAATATTCATACTTTGTATTGAGACAACTTGAAAGTCATCGCCAGACCATATGATAATAAATAATTCCACAAATTTTCTAAGTTCCCACAAAAACTGACTTGGTACAAAGAAGATCATCTAAACAACATCCAGCCTTCTTTATTTTTTATCACCTAAACTGAACATTATGGTCTCTCCATGGGAAGTCTGAATGAGATAAATTTAACCTTTTCACCTTATCAGCAACAATTAGAATTCAAAAGGTCCTAGGTGAGATTACATCTATTGCCAACAGCAGAAATGAACACAGATCCCAAGGTCCTTTTATCATTAGTTATTGTCACAGCATGAACTTCAATAGAAATTTAAAGTTCAAATTTAGAGCTGCCCTTCCTTCAGTAATGACCAAGTGAAATACACTGAATTCCATTCCGTTCAGAGAATGTGATGACCTCAACTACTGACTGCATTTACATCTCACTGATTCACACTGCTGAGGCAGATGGTCTGATCCTCTGCAGGCATCTCTCCTTCTTCCAATGCTACATTGTCCTGTTCCCTTGTCTCTCTCTTCGTCTTACTGATGCACCCTGATGACGCTCAGAATTGTCGATCTAAGACAGTCAAATTTCCATAACATCACCTCAAATATTTTGGTTGGTGGAGAGAAACATCAACACCTTAAGGACTGGAACTGAATTATGGAGAACCATTCACTTTAAGATTACTGATTAATCCTCACTAAACCAAAGTGATTCAAAGTTCAAATCTGAATTTCATTTCAACCTTGCTTTCATTTTCTAACCCATATATAACCACACAATGAGAGCACATTATCCCTCATAGGAATTTTAAAACACTGTAAATGGTATAGGGAGGATATCCGTGCAGAAGAATGCAGGCCAGGATACTTTCTTCATTGGAGGTTGCAGATCCTGTAGATGAACTGCTACTCTCTACATTTAGCTCATGTGTTCCAGAAGCAGCTACATCTTGACCCTGGATAGTTGGGCCATTTCCTGAGTCCATAGATATTCCATTAAGTGGACTATTTTTTCCACCTGAGGTTCTTGGTAAAGGTTAATTCATAAACATAAGGATAATTTGAATATGCATCAGTCTCTAGATCCGCACTGTGTGGGGTTCAAGTTTGTTCATAATGTGATGAAATTACATTATGGAATTTATGGTTCTTCAAACTCTATAAAATTATGGTTCTTCAAACTCTATAAAATCAAAGACAATATATCCATTCTGACTCCCTCTAAATGGCAATACTAGGGAAACAAATTCTCTCTCTTTGATGAAAAATGAAAATCCAAGATAAAGACAATGAGACTGGAATCTGTTTCAAATCCTCAGGAGCACACAGCTTACTAGAGTGTGTATGCCCTAGCCTCATTACTGAGAGTCATTTTATTGCCATTCCATAAGATCTCAGGTCTTGTCCTTGGTCCTGCCCCCAAATTTCTGTGTTGTATATGCTCTTCACATAATGCCTTTTTTGCACTCATGGTTTGGTCAAACTATTAGAAGTTTTGTTGACAGACCATATTATGCATAGGTGATCATAACACCTGATTATGAATTATCTGACAGGAAACACACCCAGGCTCTTCATTGTCAGAGAATTCTTCTTGCATGTTCATTAAGATCATTGTTAGGAAAGAATGATGACCCCCATCTCCGCCCTTCATGTTAGTCATCCTCTGTCAAGGCACCTAGGCTTTACAAATGGTGAATAACACAACTGCTCATATAGCAAAGGATTGCACGTGCAACATAATTCAGATTTTAATGCCACACACTGACACTGAACTATCTGAGACACTGGCATTGATTCTTGGTCTTTGAAATAGTCTTCTCAAATCATTTATTTGCAATGCCATTTTTCATGCTATATGAATATCAGCTATAGAAGGAAAAATTATTTTCATCAGAACCTAGTTCAAAATATTTAACTCTGTATTCCAACAAATTAAAAATCACCCCTGACCATATGATACTACATAAGCTACCATCTTTTAGACAATGTGTCTTTATTTTTCTCATAAACACTTACTTTATGGAAAGTTCAGCATCCAAACTAAATCTGTCCTTGTTGTTTCTTCTTACCCAAAACTTAACACAGTGGCCTCTGCAAGGAAACCTACAAGATCTATCCCTGTTTCTTTCCTTTCCTTCAAAAGAGAAGATCAATATGGTCTCTCCAAGAACAGAAGATCAATGTGATCTCTCCAAGGAAAATCAAACAGATTAATTTAATCCCCAGACCATATGCAACAATATTTAAGTTTCAAAAGATCCTAGGCGAGACCATACCTATTATCCACACTTGCCCTGAATGCACATACCTACAGAACTTCCAGCACAGGCTATATTCAGAGGACAAAATGTAACAAGATTTGCAAGTTCATCTTTGTCTCTACCCTTCTTTTAGCAATGGCCATATCATATAACTTGGAATGTTTCACTTTTAGCAAAACACAATGCTATAAAATACTGAATAGATCTAAACCTTACTGGTTCATACTGCTTATGTAAACTACTTGATCCACCGCCAACATCGCTCTTTCTGAGCCCAAAATTATCCACAACTTTTCATCAAAGTCTGTATAATGCAACCAAAACATCCTCTGTGTTTGTCTCCATTGAAAAACATGTATTAACTATTCTTTTCCTTTGATGGAACATGAAAATGCAAATTACAAAATAATGAATTTTAAACCATTTGAGAGCCTCAGAAGGATCTACCTTAGTAGAGGTCTGAGAAATAGCATCATCCCTGAGTCTCAAAGGTCCAGTTCTAATAGACTCCTATCCAGTCAGTTCTTGCCCTTCCATTCCTTTCATGAAATGCTCTGCACCAAATCTCATCTGTCCATGTTTTTCACCCACTTCTTCCATTCAAAGTTCACCCACATATCTTAAGCAGCCTACCTGACACACTGCCACCATGTCCACTGATTTTAGTTCCTACACCGATATCAGCATGGACACCACCTGCAGAAAGTATGTCATGTGAATCATTGTCACATGCAGACCTCAAGACTCCAATAAATGTAAATTCAAAGGGAATAGAAAGACCTACAACACTTTCATTTTATCCTTCAGCATTATTAATTCTATCATCACTAAACTCATTAATAAAGAGGTCAACTTTTAACTCCAATCTTCTTCCTCCACTTTATCAAGAATAGAGTACCAAGTGTTACCTCCCAATATAAAAGCAAAATAAATGAAATAAAGAAATCTAAAATTAAAGTCTCTGATCTTCCTATTCACATTAAATTAAAATGTTACTCCCACATAACACAAAAAGATATTTGAAACTCCTTGTGAACCCCCAGGAGCTGAGACCTGGTAAAATACCTCCTAATCCGAACAGAGATGCAATGCCACTAAGGAAAGGGAAAGCAACTCCCGAATCCATTTGATTTGGATGAGTTCTGCTTTTTCCAAGACTGTGTGCATCAGAAGTTTCTAAATTAGACTGTTGTTTTACAGAGCCACCAATACCAAGTTTAAGCTCTTTTCCCAAGTTACTTGTACCTGCAGAATATAAAAAGAATGTCATAGAGAATAAGGAAACAGTTCTGAACTCCAATACTTTATGCTCAAATATTAGAAAACAATATCTAAATCACCAAAATCATATCCTCCACAACAAATTATCTGACTCTAAGTATTCTTCTAGTAAAAGCATTGACAACAAAAGAATTCAGGCTACAAATTCCAAAGCCAACAGCAGAACCTTTCTTCACATTTTTTGAGTTACAAACCAGCAGTTCCCATTGCAAATAACAAAATAAAATAAAATAAATAAGACATTATTGCTTATGTAGAATTTGAAAAAAGACCTTCTCCCCCATACATTAATTTAAATAATTCAAGTCTAAGTCTTCATTGGAAAGCAACAGTGACCAGATCCAATGACTACAGTTACCTCGATCAGACACATTGTCATTTTGGCTCTCACCAGAACTCTTGGTATTTGGACCCTTTTTATTAGATGCTGACAATCTCAATCCAGTGACTGTGGCAGCACGGAGCCGAGCTCCATTTCTGAGAATTGCAGCTGTTTGAAACAACAACAATATTGTTATGAGAGAATGGACACATCTTAACTTTTCCCCTTTAACAAAAATGAAGAGAAAAATATAGAAAATTGAAATGTTTTGAGGATCAATAAACAATGGTTGACTAAATAAATGAGGACATGCATGTTGTTTGTTTTGCATCAATAACCTCCATCAGCATTCTTGGTCTAGTGACAGACAACCCTCTCCAGAGCTTTGTCAAGCTTCCTGATGTTTTACTGGTTCAGGCCAACATCCACATCTTCTAAGGCCAATGACTCTGTCTCAAAAAATGCTCAGAGTCACAGAATTTTATTAACCCTTGCTTCCTTCACTGCCTTTGATTTCTGAAGTTAAGAATCTATGAAATTCTTAGGCAAATGGATGAAACTAGAAAATATCATCCTGAGTGAGGTAACCCAATCACAAAAGAACATGCATGGTATGTACTCACTGATAAGTGGATATTCGCCCAAAAGCTCGGAATACCCAAGATACAATTCATTGACCACATGAATCTCAGGAAAAAGGAAGACCAAAGTGGGACTTCGGTCCTTCTTAGAAGGGATAGCAAAATACTCACGGGAGCAAATGCAGAAACAAAGTGTGGAGCAGAGACTGAAGGAAAGGCCATCCAGAGACTGCCCTACCTGGGGATTCAACCCATATACAGTCATCAAATGCAGACACTATTGTGGATACCAAGAAGTGCATGCTGACAGGAGCCTGATATAGCTGTCTCCTGAGAGGCTCTGCCAGAGCCTGACATATACAGAGGTGGATGCTTGCAGCCAACCATTGAACTAATCTAGGGGTCCCCAATGGAGGAGTTAGAGAAAGGACTGAAGGAGCTGAAGGGGTTTGCAACCCCATAGGAAGAACAACAATATCAACCAACCAGAGCTCCCAGGGTCTAAACCACCCACCAAGGAGTACACATGGAGGAACCCATGGCTCCAGCCATATATGTAGCAGAGAATGGCCATGTCGGGCATCACTAGGAGAAGAGGCCCTTGGTCCCGTGAAGGCTTGATGCCCCAGTGTTGGGGGATGTGGGGGGGGCAGGAGTGGGTGGGTAAGTAGGGGAGCACCCTCATGGAAGCAAGGGGAAGGGGATGGGATAGGGGGTTTCTTGGGGGGAATTGGGAAAGGGGATAACATTTGAAATGTAAATAAATAAAATATCCAATAAAGAATAGTTTGAATACCCAAAAAAAAAAAAAAAAAAGAAGAAGAATGTAACTACCCTTCTGCAAATTTACCTTCTTTTAGCTTTCCTTTTGTCCCTAAAGAAAACTACCTGGAGAATAATAAAAACCCAATCATTAGCATTGTAACTGCCACAGAGAAACAGAGCTGAAAAGCTTTCTAGTCTGTGAGACAAAACGATAAAAACAAACAAAAAAGCACCGCTTAAATGATTTTCCCAAAATCCACAATGGATCAAAGATGGCATCTCTTTCTTCCAGACACAGGGTCCTTCAGCACAGGATATTTATATTTCTGCTTTCTTTGGAGAATAGTGTGGTTCTTTAATTCTAAACAGACAAATTAGAAATCTTCTCCATTAATTCATCCACCACTAAATTCGTATCCATCACAGACCACAAACCTCTATTTTACTAATAAATATAATTTTCTAAGCCCAAATTCGCCATGTTTTTCCAACATAAGTTCTAGGCTTATGATCTGATACTAACCAAAGTTCTGGAAATTGGGATTATTTCTGGAAAACATGGGACTCAAAGTGAACAGACTTCTCTCCAACCTATCGACAGGCATATATTAAGACAAACAGGAAAGCAGTCCAATTAAACAGAAAACTTCCCTCATGTGTTCTGATACCATTTTTATTGATTGACACCTGAAAATACAATCAAGAGTATTCAGCCAAAGGCCAGGAGGAAATGGCTTACAGATGTGATTCCAATACAACATAAATGTTTTTAAAAAAAAAAAAAAACAAAAAACTTAAGCACTATCATTTTCTGTTGTCATGTAAATTACTGACAATTATGAAATATCAGAAATGTAGTTTGCAGATAAGAATTTGTTCCTGGGTCCCCTTTAGGCACATGGAGATATCATAAGTGCCATACTTGAATTCTTGCTTCTTTGACTTGCCTATTAGCTAAAACCCTCACAGCTCATCTGAGATGTGCATTCCTGCCAGACAAATGAGCTGAAGTAGCCTGGGTCAGTTGCCATTTGAGTTTCTGTAAGCAGTAAAAAGGGACTTGGGAGCGGACAGAAGACGTTGCCCTTCCACAATGCAGAAACTGTATTAAATTCCAGCAGCAAGAGGAAAGAGCTACCAGTCCAAAGCTGGTGAGACCTTCAGAAGCCGTCTCGAGAAAAAGAGAGCTGTGCTCAAGTTGAATACTCAGTGTGAGCTGAGTACCTGCTCTTCCTTAGTCACAGGATTTTTGGGGTTTTTTTTGTTTGGTTGGTTGTTGTTTTGTTTTTGTTTTTTGTTTTGTTTGTTTGTTTGTTTGTTTTGGCTTTAGGAAAACACTGAAATCCCAAAACAGCCTGTCCTGAGGAGTTCAGATCAGACCCGAGGGGTGTGTATAAAGGAGGAGCCAGGTGACATCAGCACAAACCCAAGAGGGTGTTTTCTGTTTCCTTGGGTAGGTAGTCTCACAAATTAAAGACCGATTTTTCAGAGATACTGAAAAACAGTCCCTCCATTTTAAAAAACATAAGAACAGAAATAGTATAGTGTGTTTAAAGAGAATAAAATACTTTTACTTCAACTCTTCCTTAAATTTTATTGTGGAAAACCCCTCTTTATATGTGATAGCTAATATTCCAATGCTAATTTATCATTTTGGAGCTTTCTTCTTGAATAAAATGCCCTCCTGTGATTAGGGGAAACATTGGCCCATTATACCTAAAATCACACTATTCCAGGGCAAGTCAGTCTTGAAAATGCAGAGGCCAACAAAACTCACCAATTAATATTGGTCAATACACTACTTCTTTTTTCCATAAACAGTCTTGACCTAAAAGTTCTCAATCTAAATTTTTCCTGATTTTATTTTCCCTAATATTTTCTTAGTAATGTATTAGTTACAAATGAGAATAAAAATATCCTAATCTATTTTATTTTAGTGAGAATGAAGAAACTAAAAAGACTTATGAGAAATATATGCATACATGTCAGATCTAGAGTTTATTATAGATTAGATGGTTACATACATATTTATATGTATATAGTTTTATATGTGTGTGTGTATAACTTTAGTTGTAACTAATTCTTTTCTGTTTATCCAGGACCTTTAAATTTTTTCTTGTTTCTGTAAAGTCATGACTGGTGAAACCATATAAATTTTATTTTGGTTGACTATCAAATTACTGCTTGTTATATTGTTTTATTTTGCTCAGTCTTTAAATTAACCAGAATGCTTTCAATAAATCTGGGTCTTTTTTTTAAATGTCCAAGAAATTAGTTAGTTCCCTAAATGTTTTCCCTGTGAAACTGTGTTTGAAAGATAGACTGATCTTTTTAGAAGTGATGTGATTTGCGAATACAGCAACTGTCAGTGTAGCATTCTAGACTTAATGGGAATGAAAACTCAAAACAGTTTATTGCCAATGCATAAACTGTGATGAGAATGAGCAATGAACCTTAAGGGTAACACACACATACACACACACACACACACACACACACACACACACACACACACCTCTGAGATCACCTCTGAATGCATAAGTAATATCTGCTGTAACAGAATCTCGGTATCCCTGCATACTATCCTACTTTGTGGCACAAAGAAGAAGTGGAGAACACTAGATGTTAAGTATACACACATTCACTAAATTAAAAAGGCTCAAATTCTTTACCTTCGCAAACGGTGCAGAGCACCACAGCCAGGTACAGAAGTATCAGCTTCATGGTGACGATCTGGGACCTAAGCGTAGAGACCGTTCATGCCGGAGATGCAGGCCCATCGTGGTAACTCTAGTCTGGGTATTTATAGGCCATCTCAACACTGGCTCTGCTCAGCAGTTGAAGTGACAAGTCTGGTGGTGACAGCACAGGTAAACATTGCAGCAAGGCAAAGGCAATCTACTGCACATCATGTTAGTATCCAATTTCTCTGACATCTTCTGCCTTGGTCCAAGTCCAGTCTATGCCAACCACAGAATATGCCTTCTTGCCACCCTGTGCAAATAGCAAAGCCAGGAACTAAAAGCCTGAGGATTAAAGCTCAAATATGCTGATGACAAGCCTTGATCAGCACCCTGTCAATCATCGCAGATGTCTTAATGCTTCAAGGAACTCAAATATTATGATATATTAAAATTGTCCTTCTTTTGACAATTAAATGTATTTTAAACATTGACTTACCTTGAAACAAAGAAGCCTTTGCCTTTGCTTACTAATATGAAATAGTTAGTTCTTTAGAGATATACATGTAATTATCATCTAGGAACAGACATACTACAATACAGGAAAGTATCCTTGTCATAACCCTAACTTTATTATTGAAAAATTCCTTATATTTTAATTACACATCTTTTACATGCACTTCACAATCAGATAGATACATAAGAAGAAATATATAGAAATGTTGACATGAGAAAAAAATGGTTTAGAATAAAAATAAGATTAAATAGAAAGTTCAAGTTTGAGTGCAGGATGAGGGCTGTTTCATGCTTAACAGCATAGAGGGAAAAAAATCAAGATGTCTTTCACGCTACCCAATAGATGTGAACCCTGGAGAGCCAGATGTGCAGTCCTAGTGCTGCTGTCTGCTTCTCCTTGATAACCAGTTGCTACCAAGAAACCTGCAAAAGTTAAAGGATAGAGAAGAGTTTTACTATTCCTAGAAAAGCAGCAAATTTGTGTAGGATGATAAAAACTTCCTCTTTCTTTACATTCCTGTTACCTTCTTCAATTATGTACCCACTCTTCACTCCACCAAAGATTAAAATACTTTAAATCTTTTCTATATGTTTAGAGTAACACATCTGCCGAAAGCCATGCGAGTTTTCCCCTCTGGATCACAAATGTGGTAATTGTGTGCACATGGAAACATCAGAGCTAGAGCAAAGGCCTACTTCATACCAGTGAAGGAGAGAGCTCTGACTGGGCAAAGTGGCACCAGCCTCTAATTCCAGGGTTTGGAACGTAGAGACAGAGGATGCCTGGAGCAAGTTGGGTAGTTCCATATTCAACTAAGAGACCCTATTCAGATGAATAAGGTGAAGAACATTCTGGAAAAACAGCCTTAAATCTCCAAACACACAAGTGTATCCACACACAAGGAAATATTCATAAACATATGCACACACAGCACATATACAAGCATACAAAGGGAAGGAAAATGACTTCATAAGGCTTCCAAACAGCAATTGTAATTTTCTTCATTAATTAACAACTAAAAACTTTAAAGATGAGGAGGGGAAATTTCCAATAAAGGAAAAATCATATCTAAGAGGGAACATTGCTTGTTGAGGCATAAGACTCAAATTAACCACTACCATTTATTCTGCAGTTTTCTTCATAATAGACAACTTTGTTGTAGAGGGGAGTTGATGCCAGAAATCTCATTCTTATATCATCATTCTGATGCAATTATTCTGTTATGAGCTTAATAGGTGGCTGAGATACACAGAAGGATAGAATGAATCACAACTTCTTGGGAACTTCTGGGGACTGAGAGGAGACATGAGGCATAACCTGTCAGCTCCACTCAAGAACAAACCAAGAGAGTGTGTGAGACCAAGAGAAAGCAGAGAGCAGGGTCTCATGCCTGGACAATGGAAAGAAGAATTGGGCATGTCAACTAGGGAGGGATTCTAGGTGGTAAATACATCATGGACCAAGTCAAATGCAATTTCAAATGTTCTAAATCTTACGAAGTCTTGCTTCCTGTCTTTCTAATAGTGTATCCCCACATTCTTCAGAGACCTTACATCCTTCCTCCTACCATCAGCAACACCTGCTTCTGTTGTGTGGTCAGTCATCACCATTATTAGCTTTCCTTATCCCTCACTTTCCTTAGGTTCTTCACGTGTTTAAAAGCTCCAAATAAGGCTTTAATTTAATTCTTTCCTTTCCTCTACCTATGTCCCGCAAATGAGCATGGTTGGATAAGGTTGTGCACTCAGACTAAACTTCCTCACCACATGTGAACATGGAATACAATGGAACAGTTCTAGCTCCTACCCACGTTGTTCTGATGTTCCTCTATTTTATATTCACTGCCAGCATACAGCACCTTTCTAGTCATTCCTCAGAGTTAATGACATTGTGTTCAATTATTCTGGGAAAATAAATGTTATCAGAAGAAAAGTTTCCATACTCCATATTCTCATCTACTGGCATTTGTACTCAAACTCTACCTGCCTCTGTATTGATTCAGATAAACTCCTGCATCAGGATCCGAGATTTCAATCAGGGACATCTTGTCAGTAGTTCTTTCATCTTCTATTCCAAGACAGTACACTTTTGGTCCTCTTTTGGATTGTTATTAACACATCCCCCACTCTATGCAAGGTTTTATTTTTTTTAACTTCTTCAAGGTATTTGTGATGGAGATCATTGTAAGAGCAAAAGACATCTACATATAAGGTTATACTGTTAATTTCTAATAAATATTAGTACGTTTGTTAAAGACTTTTTGTAGGCTATAGACTCATTTTGGTCAAGAGTTTACAATTGAGGCACATCAGTTCTACAAGGATCTTTAAGGACTTTTAAATGTTTCACAATATGATAACAGTAAAATAATAGTCTCATAATGTGAAACTATGATACACATCTTAAAGGAATGCCCATCAAAAAGAACAGTAGGCAAATGTCAATTTTGTGATTCAAAAGGATGTGGCTTAAGTCTATAAACTTAGCACTGTACTTTCAGAGAAAGTCAACTGTTGGGAGGACAAAAGCTTCAGTGTGGGCAAGACAGTGTATTTATATAACAAGGCTTGTTCCAAAAGGAAACATGGAACATCTTAAACAACATCTGCTTGGGCTGTAGAACAAGAAGTTCTCTGTTGTCATACACATTATGATCTAAAATCTGGAAGGGTGAATTTCTCATCATTAGAAATGTGTTATTTTATGAAAAGTCTTATTCTGGAAGAAATAAAAATTAAAAATTAGGGAAACTATTCAAAAAACTCATGCAACTACGTGAAAGCTAAATAGTATTTAACATTCTGTATAGACAGCATAATCTTGTTAGTGATATAACACCTTCAATTCAATTTCAACATTCTCTTAGGCTGATGTTTAGAAGGCATGGGAGACTGACAATACAGGGATGGACTTCCAGAGTGTGTTCAGAACTTCTGTTCACTACCACCTCAGATCTCTGTAGTATCTTCACCAGTGGGGAGGCTCCTCACCCACCTCACTCAGAAACTCACTCCTACTCTGTTTGCAAACTCACGTGCCTTTCATCCCAGGTAGATCTTTGCTAAATGCTCTGCCATTTTCTAAATTACTGATCATCTTAAGGCTGGCCCATTTTCTGTATGCTGATCATCTTAAGACTAGTCCATTCTCTGCTCCTGTCTTCCTAAGGCTAGACCATTCTCTGCTCTGCCCTCCTAAAGTTAGTCCATTCTCAGCTCCTATACTCCTAAGGCTAGCCCATTCTCAACACCTGTCTTCCTAAGGCTAACCCATTCTCAGCTCCTGTACTCGTAAGGCTAGCCCACCCTCTGCACCTGTCCTCTTTTCTTCTGAATAAAGATATTTTCTGTACTTTGTCTTCTCCATGTGTCTTGCATATTAGTATCTATACCAAAATAAACAGACAGAAAATACAGCGCTACCAAGGATGTTGACTTCCATATCCACAATGCCCTTTGGAGGTTTGGATCAGCATTCAAAAGTGCCAGGAAGTATTTTCACCTGTTTGCTTTACAAGGGGTTCGAGCCAACACTACAAAAATTCAACAGTTTGCTGAGCCACACTCAGCATGCTTCTCTGCTTTACATACTGAGCAACATGCAACATTGTGCATTCAAACTTTCACTTATCTTGCATGCACAACCTTAATCCATATTTTTAAACCAAATAAGGTATGCTATACTGACAGAACAATAGCTTATTCCATTACCCACTGTGAATTCCATTATCCATTGTGAATTCCAAAAATTCATGTTTTACCCAGGAATATATGACTTTTAACCTCTTACAGGCTAAAGGCCAGAGACTCACAGAGACCACTTTCAGTCTATAGGGAAAACTTCATTTCAGAATAAATAAATTAGGATATTTTATTCTTAATTTGAAGCTGTGCATGACTAAGAATTTTTTTTAAATATGTAACCAAAAGAATTATTTCATAAACAAATACCCATGTAACTAAGTCGAGAAATAGAAGATTAAAGGACACAAGATGGCACATTAGATGCTTCTAATGCTCAGGAGGCTTTTTAGGAGATGCTGTCAGAACAGGGCAAACACTTTGAAGGACGATGACAGTCGTGGAGTCATTGAAGTTTAGCTGTGAACAGACACTAGAAAAGTCTCTAATGTTCAGAAACAGGAACAGGTGATCAGGGAAGCATATCCAACCATTATACTGTTGGCATCACTGCTGAGGGTAGAGCAGAGACAAATTCAATAAACTAGGTTTCTTCCTAGAACAAACCCACCAGGCTACGGCACGGTGCCGAACTATAGACTAGACAGACTGGGCGCCTGCAAGCTGCAGAACACACCCTTACTGTGAATTTCTCTTTCCTTCCCACGCAATAATCACAGGGCAGTGTCAGGAGCCCCTATTGAGAACCTCACCATTGACTCTTTGGAAATCAAAATGGTCAAATTTACAGTTGTGTTTCTGGGAACTTTCCACAAAAGCCATGCACCGATCCAGTATGAGCCGCTTACAGGACCAGTCTGGCAAAGGGGGCAGGACTGGGACAAAAGTGCTGGGAGCTCCTCTTGGTGGGAAAGCCAGTCTGAGCTTCTGGAGGGGCTAGCAGAAGGAAAAGATAGAAACAAGCACTCTCTTCTGGGAGTAACCCAGAGGGCGGAAGACAGCACTCACCCTACCTTTCCGCAGTGTGGATGGGTTCACACCTGTCTACACCCTAAGCAGACACGATAGAAGTGCTCAGGTCTGCACCTACCCATCAAAGGTCTGCAGGGTGAACAAGAACAGAGACAGCTAGCGCTCGAAGCCCCTTGGTGGTTAGACAATACAGAGGTTAAAAAAAAAAAAAGAATGAGGTAGACAAAACACAGCCTAACTTCTCTGCTGAACCGCATCCGGAAAACTTTACTACCTAGGCTGAGAGCCTCCGCTCCTGCCTCACATCTTGAAGGAAGGCTGGTCCTTGTTTATTTGAGTTGGATGGACAGAGTTTTGGTTTTCTGTTCGTTTTTCGTTTTGTTTTGTTTTTGTAAAGACTGTGCCTACTCAAAATTTACATATGAATACTTCTTTTTCATTATCTTTATGCCCTCTTCCATCTCTTTTCCTTTAATGTTTTATTTTTAATCTTTCCGTTCCTCATTTCTTTGTCCCTTGCTTTATATTTATTGGATCATTTCCCCTTTTTGTTTCTCTTTCTTCTTTTACTTTTTTGAAATTTTCCTTTCCCCTGATTTTTTTCACTATTTAACCCTTTAACTCTTCTCTTGATTCTCATGCACCCTATTTATTTACTGTTCTTATTTTTTCCTTACTTTTGTATCACTTTTAAAAACCGCTATTCTTACTCTTACTTTTACCTAGTACTATCTTTTCCTATCACTCTCTACTACCTTTGCACACCCAGCTGCTTCTTGGGTTGTGGTGGTAACTGTTCTGGAATGGTTACTTTATTCCCTTTGGCTTGCTTACATGTTGCAGGTGGATACTACAGTTCTCTTCTCCATGGGTGGTTCTGGACATGGACTTCGGTGTCTAGAGGTATCAGGGAAGTGCTTATCTACTGAGACATACCCCTAGCCAAGTTGCTGGAAACTGTACCATAGTCTAGCTACAACACAGTCACATCCTAAACCTCAGTAAAGGCCATAACATAAATGAGAAACTATAAACTAGTAACTAATATAACAATCCCAATATGGGAAAAAAATAAATATAAGAAAACAGGGCAACACAGTTCTCTGAAAATCAAGAATCCTAATAGTAACTGGAACCAGTGATATCAAAGTAGAGGAAATACCACAAAAAGAACGCAAGGATTATTTTAAAAGTAGCAGTGACTGAGTAGTCAAGATGTATATAGTCACATTAATAAAACATAAAATGATAGGCAAGATGTTTAAGCGGAGTTCAATAAAAAGTGGGTATTCTGAAAACATGAAGCAGAATTCTTGATAATGAAAAGCTCTGTAGGTAAAAGTGAAAGCCAGGTGAACATCAAACAAGTACAAGGAACCAGGCAGAAGACGGACCTTCAGAACTCAAAACCTCAGCTGAGAATTAGAGCAGTCATAGATAAAAGACTTTGGTACATGAGCAAAATGCCCACTTAGGAATTTTCATATAGATGGGACCACTAAGGTAAAAGACACAGAAAAATCTAGTCAGTAATATATTAGCAGACCTCCTTCCCCAGATTTTAGAAGAAAACCCAGTTGTATGAACCACTCAAGTCTCAAAACAGATAGGACATCAAGACACATGCCATCTCTTCTTAGAGTCAAGACGTCAACAAGATCATATAAACATAGAAATTTGAAAGCTGTGAAAGAGATGTACCAAGTCACTTGTAAAAGCAAAACTATCAGAATAACAGCTAGGCCATTAGTATAAAGTTTTAAGGCAGGAGAACGTGGGTTTATGTATTTCAAATACCAGAGGGGGAAAAAAAAATCCCAACCCAGATCACAAAGCCCAACAGTCGTCTTCAAAATTAAAGAATAAATAAAGACCTTCCACAGTCACCACAAGCTGAAAGAATTCACACAAGAAAGTCAGGATTGCAGAAGATACCTAAATAAATGCTGAATATAGACAAGGGCATATATTCACAAGGAAATAGGTAAAAATGAATCTCACTAAAAACAGATAAATAGAACTAATCCTACGTTAGGAAAGCACCAACACGAAGAACTAGTGCATGCTTTTCTGTAATAATCCTGGTTATAAATGGTCTAACTCTCTAATTAAATGGCAGGGACCACTTCATTGGATTGAAAACCACAACCCAGGACTTGGGTATACAGGTGTCACCATTAAAGGGTGGGCAGCTGTCTTCCCCTAAGTAAACCATACAGATTTCTCTCCCAAGTGCCAAGATTGTTCACCTGGCTGAGGAATTTGACTTGCACAAAGTTGGATGTCAGATTGTGTCATACAGAGAATCACCGACTCAAACAAGCAAAATCAATATTTTCTAAACCCCAAACTTGCTGAGAGTCCCATGCCCCCACCTAAGCCCCAGGGACACTACGGAGACCAAGTGATGGCAACCCTGACCCCCTCTAAAATATAATAATAACTTCACAGGCCCCAGGATTGGACCTTCTAGTTACCAGAGAAAGGGGAGAATAACAGACCAGATCTTTTGGGTTCAGACTCCATCTCAGAGAAACTGAGCTAAGGTTAAACTCAAATTAACTTAACAGGCCAGTACCTAGCGCCAGTTTCCAGGCTACCGGAAGACTTGTGTCTAACACTAGTTTCCAGGTCATTCCCCAACAAATCTATACAAAGCCTGCCCCTGACACTTCACTTCCTAACAACCACCAATCAAAAACAACGAAACAAACAAACAAAGAAAACATTAGTTAAGTTTTCAGTTTGACTCCCAACATGAGCCAATTACGTTAAAGGCCCCCAATCATATGTGTACCAGGCTAGATACCCCCTTTTTGCCTCTATAAATGCTTGCCTAAAACTAGACTCAAGGCTCCACCTTCCTGCTACGTCAGGGTTGACTGGGAACCCAAGCTCAAGCTTCAGTAAAAAGACCCTAATACAATTACATCAAAATCAGCTTCTTTCCCTTGGTCCTGTGAAGGCTCTATTCCCCAGAGTAGAGAAATACCAGGGTGGTGAGGTGGGAGGGGTAGCATCCTCTTAGAAGGAGGGGGAGGGAGGATGGGAGAAGTGGGGTTCCAGATGGGAAACCAGGAAAGAGGATAATATTTGAAATATAAATGCATAAAATATCCAATAAAAATAAACAATTTTTTAAAAAGTTATTGAATTTCATATTACAATAAAAATTAGTCTTCTTGGTGGTCTTTTGGGGTTCGCAAACATTTTCAGACACAACTGCTCCCCTCATTCCTGGTTCTGGTGCTCAGCCCACCTCCTAGGGAACTCAACAGAATATTGGCTCTGCAGATGAGCTTCAAGGTTTGAAACTCTTTCCTCTTATCAACAAAAATAAAGCTCTAAAGTCACTTTGGGACTGAGGAAAAAAAAAGTGTTCCTCTCTACTTCACCTGTAAATATCTGTATTTGCATATGTAACTCTAACTTTACATATTTAATATTTGCATATTTAACTTTTTAACTTCCTCACATAACTCAAGAATTGCATGGAGATTTGGAAACCCAGAGCCTCGTTAACCATTTTTTTAAATCTTGACATGCCAAAGTAAAAGAAGAAAAACTAATTCTTTTGTCAACATATATTACTAGGAAGGCATTTTTCCCAAGGGAGTTTATTAATTTTTAATATTTAATTTTATTTTATATTTGGGTATGTTTGCACGTAGAGGTTAGAGAAGACCCAAGTCACAGAGCTGAATTTGGAGGAAGTAGTGAGCAACCTGGTACATATGCTGGCAACTAAACTCTAGTCGTCTTGAAAGACATAGAGAGCCTTTAGCTATCCCTGCAATGGTGGGGCTCCTGAGATTTCCCTCTTCTACTCTTCCACATTAACACTTCTACTGGTGTTATTGTATTCTGGTATCCTGGTATTGGTTGGGCAACCACATTGCTCTGATATTATAAGTGTAGCTTCCTTATCATTTCTAGAAGATACAACCATATAGGCAGACTTCCTGGGTCTTAAGAGCATTTCACACTTTCTTCCATCATGCTCCTTGTACTCATTTTCTCAATTAGTGATCAATGGGCGAGGGTCCAGTCCATTGTGAGTGGTGTCATCCCTGGGTGGTGGTCCTGAATTCTGTAAGAAAGAATGTTGAAGAAGCCAGAGGAAACAAGCCAGTAAGCAGCACCCCCCTCATGGCGTCTGCATCAGTTCCTGCCTCCCTATTCCAGCCCTGCATGAGTTTGTCCTGACATACTTTGGTGATGAACAGCAATGTGAAAATGTAAGCTGAATAAACCCTTTCCTCCCCAACTTGCTTTTTGGCCATGATGTTTTGTAGTGAGGTTGTGTTATAGTCGTATTGACTAGTCCTGGGCACCTCATGACAAATTGCTTTCTGCCTTTTCTTTTTTGCCAGATGTGGCTTTCTGTAATGGTCCTCAGCTGTTACAAATAAGGATTGAGAGCTACATTAATTGGTGAATATAGAGATAAATATTTAGAATACAGATAGGAACAGTACTCACTTACTGAAGTAGTACTTGTAGGTTCTCCTCTAAGATCCAAGAGACTCCTAGTCCCAGGTAGTTGATTAGGTGTCCAGAACTAGAATTTCTCTCCTGTGGTGTAGCCTTAAGTTTGATCAGATAGCTATTGGCTACTGACCGTATACATGCTACTACGTCTGTATAGACGGCTAAACTAGCATGTAAGATGTATATTCTGATGCAAGCTAAGAGACTGAGGACAGTGTGGCTGGGGGTGACCTAACTAGTTTGGAGAAGGAAACAGGCTAGTTCTGAGGATTTGGGGAGTATGCTTGGCCTAGGTGCCAGTCATAGAAGCTGGAAATGGCCTGAGGTTGTGTATGATCCATGCCGGATCCTAGTTAGTGTCTTCTGACATATAGGGTTCTAATGACTAGTTAAAACATATTATTTCCTTACATTTTCCATAGTGTAAAATTGTACCCCAACATCTTAGTGTTACAAAGACAATTTTTCTATTTACGTTACTTTTAAAATATAAAGTTATTTGAAGTAATACATTTTAGACCAATTTATATGGAGACAGAAACTAAGACCACCTGAAAAACCATTTTCTTTAGTTTAAAGTCAATATTCCTCCGGGGTGGGGGGGGTTGTTAAAATATAGACTTCCAGCAGCCAATGGGTGGGCTGGGCAGATAATTTTTCTGTAATTGACTCATAGTAATTATCTTTATGGAAACCAGGGTGTAGAAAGTAATTTAGAGAAGCTATATGAAATGTGATTGAATTGTCTGGAAAGCATAAAAATTTAATTACAGTATTGGTAGCATGTGTGTTTAGCTTTGAAATATATGTATATATAAATAAAAAGGCATCCTATTTCAAGTGGCTACAGCTGGTATTTATCTTTGACATAAAATACTTCTTGCTAAACAGTTTGCTAAATGTCAACGAGATACCCAGGTTTACTCAAACCCAGAGGCATAGAAAATTGAAATGTGATCTAAATTATCTTATAATTTACTACTTCAAGAAGAAAGAACTTTCTAAAAATGTATACAAAGCTTTGATGCAAATGTTCACATATAAAACCTTGTGTCATGGATATGGGGCTATTCATCAGACACAATGGACAGGAAATAAATGGAAACTTACTGAAGGGTGAGGCAGGACAGGTAAAAGAAGAGTCATGAGCGCACGTGTGACATATGCAATTTGCATAAAGAAAAACTCATTGTCTTGTGCTAAAGCAATTTCCATCCAATGATCTTCAATATTGATGTTGCTCTCATCTGCTATTTACCTCCAACAATTAAAAACAAAGCAGAACAACAGAAACAGAAGACTTTTTATCCCTCTGCTGTAGGAACATGTATCCTAGTCAGAATAAAGCAGACATATTGGAGATGTAGCTTACCTAGTTGAGGGCTTCTTAGCTAGCAAACATAAAGTCCTATATGTGATGCCCAGCACTACACAGAACTGTGGATGAACAAGGTCACCCTGGGCTGCTTGAGCAAAGTTATTTGGGGCAGTCTATATATGAGCTCTTTGCCACACCCTCATATATTATTCTGGGAGGGATTGAGGCATGATGAGACAAAGTCAACGTAAACTGTCATACAATGGGAATAAGTCTGTGGGAAGCTAATCAAACAATATTGCACAAGGGAACACAGACTATCTCAAGAACATTACTACAGCCTGAGCATGAAGCAGTCTTGGGACTGATCAGCATAGCCCCTGTGATGGGAAGAGTTGGGTTCTCAGGGTCTGAAGTCATAGTTCCCTCAATGCCTTGGCACAGGCCATTGCTGTCTCTACCAAGCATGTTCTCGGTTTAGCAAAGAAACTGTTTCTTCCAAACAGCAAAGACTCCGAGAAAATAACTCGAGATCCTGACTCCAACCTGTAACTGGTTTTAGACAAGGAAATATATTCTCTCTCCATATACCATATATTCTCTTATATATCTCCATATATAAGAGAAATCTTTAGTTCAGCCCAATCCTTATCAGACGTGCCTGAGAATAAATTACATTTTATAGCCAAGTGAATCAAGATAAAGATTGAGGCAATGAAATTGCCTTTTTTATTTTTTTAAAGTAAACTAACCGAGGAAATGGGCTCTTGTCAAGTTCTTGTTTGGAGACTGATTTAGGGGCTGTTTATACAGAAAATAGGTGATGGAAAACTGGTGAGGAGAACTTTCTCCCAAGGCAGAGTTTGTGGCCAGATGCTGCACACCTGATCCTAATATCCAGTTATGAAGAAGTTTCAGTTCTAGGGATCTGAATAGAGTGTCATTACTTCCTTTGGCTATTCTTCTGGATGGTTATTTTGCCATGTCAGTTCCTTACATGCTGCACAAATACTGAAAGGCAGAGGTTAAATAGGGAGTATAGTGGTTTATATAAAAATGGCCCCCATAGATCCATAGGGATTAGCAGTATTAGAAGGTATGGCCTTGTTGGAGTAGGTGTGGCCTTGTTGGATAGGTGTGGCCTTGTTGGAGTAGGTGTGGCCTTGTTGGATAGGTGTGGCCTTGTTGGAGGAGGTGTGGCCTTGTTGGAGTGGGTGTGGCCTTGTTGGAGTTGTAAGGTGGCCTTGTTGGAGGAGGTGTGGCCTTATTGGAGTGGGTGTGGCCTTGTTGGATAGGTGTGGCCTTGTTGGAGTGGGTGTGGCCTTGTTGGAGTAGGTGTGGCCTTGTTGGAGTAGTAAGGTGGCCTTGTTGGAGTGAGTGTGGCCTTGTTGGAGTGGGTGTGGCCTTATGGGAGTAGGGTGGTCTTGTTGGGTAGGTGTGGCCTTGTTGGAGTAGGGTGGCCTTATGGGAGTAGGGTGGCCTTGTTGGGTAGGTGTGGCCTTGTTGGAGTAGGGTGGCCTTATGGGAGTAGGGTGGCCTTGTTGGGTAGGTGTGGCCTTGTTGGATAGGTGTGGCCTTGTTGGATAGGTGTGGCCTTGTTGGATAGGTGTGGCCTTGTTGGAGTAGGTGTGGCCTTGTTGGATAGGTGTGGCCTTGTTGGATAGGTGTGGCCTTGTTAGAGGAGGTGTGGTGTAGCTCTGTTGGAGGAAATGCATCCCTAGGGCTCACATTTTGCAGTCTCAGATGCTGAATCCTGGCCTACTGTGGCTTTCTCTTTCTGTTGCCTGCAGGTCCAGACGTAGAGTTGAAGAGCTCTCAGCTACCTCTCTAGCACCATGTGTGTCTGTATCCCGTCATGCTTCCCCCCATGCTGATGATGGACTAAACCTCCGAAACCGTAACCCAGCCCCAATTAAATGTTTCCTTTCTAAGACTTGCTGTGGTCACGGTGTCTCCTCACAGTAATAGAAACCTTAATTAAGACAGAAGTTGGTACCAGGAGTTGGGTATTGTGATAGGCTGGACCATTTTCTTTTTAAAGGTAAACCCATGTTTTTTGTTTGTTTGTTTTTTTACTAGCACTTTTAAAACATTACACAAAACACATTCAAGAAGCAAGTGATTACAATACAAGCTTCTGCATAGCAATCCAAATTTATTGACCGATGGATGGGAATTTATACAAAATTGTACCAGTTTAATTAGTGTTAGGGTTCTGTCTAAGCTCCACCCCACAATTACCTGGCAACAGCCAGGTAGGCCTAGCCCACTATAAAAGGGACTGCTTGCCCCTCCTCTCTTTCTTGCTCTCTTACTCTCTCTTTCTCTTACTCCCCTCTTGGGTTCTCCTCCCCTCCCCCCTCTCTTCACTTGGTCATGGCTGGCCTCCACTTCTCTACTCTCTCCCTCTCTCTGCCTTTCTCTGCCTCCACTACCCCATTAACTCCCATCCTCTGCCTTGAATAAACTCTATTCTATATTATGTCTGTGTGTGTCTGGTCCCTTGGGGGGAAGGTGGGGAAGGGATGCCTCAGCAAGGGCCCGCTGGGGTACCCCTTCCCCCACACTACTGTTTACCAGCTTCTCTAAACCCCTTCTCTTTTTATGGTTGTGACATTGGTGCCCTATGTGTATTTGGCCACCTCAAAGTTGTCCTAACATCAGGTTAATATACCTAATATCAGGTATATTAAAAGAATGTGGTTCCTTTTGAATTGTTATACTCAAACGTTAATGCATACAAAGCAAAAAGACATTGTTAAATAAAACAACAATAGTTACTGCAAATTAGGTCTTGTGACCAATTACACATGATTAAAATTACTTCCGGAATTCACATCCACAGTACTCGTCCACCAGTGAACATCTCAGCCAAAATGCTACACTTGGGAAACAACCAGTAACCAGCACAGATACTAAACCTGTATATTTGGTATTGCAGATGCACATCTGCATGACGAGCAAGGGAGTCACAGTGAGAATCTACAGCTGCAGAAGCCTGAAAATGATTTACAAAATTGTTAAGTCATTAAAAGATATGTTTGAAAAATATACACTTCTTGTAAACTTTTCACTGTACACACAACTATAAACATTGTTCCCTATGTAAGCAAAAAAAGGAAACAAATTAGGAGATTTGAAAAGTCTGGATATTTCTTTCTCAACGGATATCAAAGGCAATGTCTTTAAACTAAGACATTATACTCAAAGGATTATTATATTTTAAAGACAAGATGACTATCTACATATGTTTTTGAAAAATCAAAAAAAAGCTATGTAGCTGTGTTAATCAAGGTGCTTATTTACATAATATAACGGAAATGACCTTGAATTAACAAAAATTGCAATAAGCTAAGAATATCAAAGACACAAAGTTTTCTGGAATAGTCTACATAGGAGCTTTTTGGACTTTCTGCTATTATGCTTCCAGGATTTATATTATTGTATTCTCCAATACAAAGTATGGGGTGTGCTAAAGTATACAATACACCAATTTCATACCTGTGTAGTGTAACTGTCCTGCAGCTTTGGTCAATCGGGGTACCTGGAAGGAAAGCTGGGGGTAGATGGGAAGGATGATGAGGAAAAGAGTGAAGCCAAGACAAAAGTTATGATCAAGGCCCAATGTTCAATGTTTAAGTCTGAGTTTAAAGAGAAGAAACCCATTCCCCCAGTATGCCAGAATCTGATAAGGAAACAACAGACTTAGCTGCTCAGTGGATCCACGCTGGAAGCTGGAAGAACAATAGGTCTCACCAAGGTCAGAAGACTCCACCCTATGGATAGATGACTGTGGCAAATAATAGGTCTGCATTCGCCCGCCCAAGGCTGGGGGAAAGGCACAGTAGAGCATGGGCTCATGAAATGGGTCTCTTAGCAATAATACTGGATGTAGCCTCTGGTTTTACCAACTGCATACTCTAGAACTATTATATAAGTAAAAATCTCTCATGATACTGGAAAAAGATTAGAATGTGCGAATTGATAAGAGTGGCTTTCACTTGCCTCTTAAAGGGTACCAGACCAGAAAAATCCATTTTAAGATGGTGGTAGATCTAACAACGTTGGAATGCTGGCACTGTTGAATTGGGAAGTGCTTCTTCAGACATAGCTCAGAGCTACAATGCATCCAGTACATTAAAGCAGCTGACACGGTGAGGTTTCTGGGTTGTTTTTTTGTTTTGTTTTGTTTTTTTTATACCTATCTAGGCACTAGATTTTTTTCTATTAATCTACTGTACTAGGTCCTAAAAGATTTCATTAACATTTATTTTGGATTTTGAGGAGGATTCTAGAAATGCACAGTTGCTCCGTTGCATTATTAGCTTTTGACCTTGTTCCTTTCCTACAAGTCTTCCATCTTCCAAGTCACATTTATTACCAACCAGAGTCATTGGAACTGCATCGGTGTCTTTAACCCAAAGAATCTGTTCTCTCAGATCGTGTCAGTCTTTAAATGTGCACTGTGCTGCAACAGACTACACCAAAGCAAAGCCTTGTCCAGTCTTCATGTACAGTTCTCCCATTGTTGTACATTGTTCTGTTCCTGCAGTATCCAAGATTTCAAGCATACACATCTACCTCAACATGCTTTCTATAAGAATCTACTATTGTACAATCACATTTTTCAACAGAAATTTCTTGAGTAAACTATACAGTCAGAGCCGACGTCTCAACATTTTCCAAGCCAAAAATCACTAGCTTATATTCATGCCCAATGCATCCTTATTGCATTTAGTACCTCTTGTCACTGGGTCCCACCATCACCCTTGCCCTGTGTTCCCTCCCTTTCTGGTCACTGCTACCAATTCCTTGACCAGTTTTTGCCTCTGCTAATGCGGCATGCCGCTGCCCCGGCCAGCACCACTGCAGCTCAAGCTAATTTTCATGCCCGACTCCTGGACCATGATGTTGCTTGGAGGAGTTTAGGTTTTGGATTTCTAGGTTAGGAAAGTGATAGAATGCTCTAAGCATGATTTAGTGGGCCATACTAGGAGGAACATGGAAGACAGTGGTGCTCTTGATGATTTGAATCATTAAAACCAAGTGATTTTTATAAAAGAAAAAACATTTAAGTATGTAGCCAACAGGACTGGTCTTGTATATTTTGGTGAAGAATGTGGCTGCTTTTTGCCCTTGTCTGAATAGTCTGCCAGCAGTTAAATTGAAGAGTTTTTGCATTAGTTGCATTGGCAGAGAAAATTTCATAGCAGCCTGGTATTGATTTTATTGTACAGTTGTTAGTGTTCCCTCCTATGAAGATCATAATGAAAAGGAGAAAGCGTAGCAATATATATATATATATATATATACAGTTCAAGGATGAAGGGGTATCAGGACGTAGAATGGAGCTAATTCCTGTGTTCTAGGAGATAAATAGGTTAAAGAAAATCCAAATATTAAATGGAATAAAAGGAGCAGTGACCTCATAGCAAAATCCCACCCAGCTAAGCTTTCAACTGGTGAAAAGGAATTAAATCAAAACCAAGAGCTGGGCTGGTGGCACTTGCCTTTAATCCCAGCTCTTGGAAAGTAGAGACAGGTGGATTTCAGAGTTCAAGGCCAGCCTGTTCTACAGAGCAAGTTCCAGAACGGCCAAGCTTAAGCAGTGAAGCGAACCATGGAAAACAGAAAGCTGGTAAAAATGCCATTAAATGAGGGGAGCACATTCTAACCCCAGGAAGCAGCAGAACTTGGCAGCCTCAGCATGTGCTTCTGACTTTAGAGTCAAGGATAAAAAAGGGCTTATGGATTCTCCTTCTGCAACTAAGGAAACCCAGCGATGTCTGGGGTATCCCTGCATGGAGACCTAGAGAGGCCATTATGTGAAGCTACAAAACTGAAGCCTAGATTGCCTTGGAGACCCCAATGTGTTGGAAAAGCAAGAGCCATAGGATTCCCAAAAAGGAGAGCTGTTGGTGGGGAGTAGAACCTGCCCAAGAGAAAGAATTGCATTGGAGTCAATACAGCTGAAAGAGGTTAGAAATCTGAAGAGAGCTTTGACCTCAAACACGGAGATGGAGAGTTCGAAGCTTGACTAGCCAGTGTTCAGTCTTGCTTTGGGCCAGCTTTCCTCATTATGCCCCATTTCTACCCTTCTAAAATGATAATGAATATCCTGTATGATTGTGTGTTGGACGTATGTGATTTGTTTTTTTATTTTGATCTTACTGGCCATTAGAGTTAAGAGATTCCATGAGTCTCAGAGGGCACTTTGAACTTTACTTTTAAGCAGTGGCAATACTGCAATACTGTGGGGACTTTTGATGTAGGAGTAAATGCGTTTTTCACTATGATATGGCTATAAGTCTATGGGGGGGGGCAGGGAGTAGAATGTGGTGGTTTGAATAAAAATGACTCCAATAGGTCCTTAGGGTGTGGCACTGTTAGGAGGCGTGGCCTTGCTGGAGTAGGTGTGGTTTTGTTGGAGGAAGTGCATCACTAGAGGGTGGGCTTAAGGTTCAGATACTCAATTTACTCTCAGTGTAGCAGTCTCCTCCTGCTGCCTGCAGATCAAGATATAGAACTCTCAACATCCTCTCCAGTACCATGTCTGCCTGTGTGACATCATCCTTCCCCCATGACGATAATAGACTAAACCTCACAACTATAAGCCACCACCAATAAAATGTTTTCCTTTATAAGAAACCTTAACTCAGACAGGGAATCAGCATAAAATAGGGTCTCAACACTTGACTTCCATCTCTGTATGCTTCCTTCCAAACACACTACTCTGGACAGTCTACAGCTATGAAAAAGCTTAGTCAGCTCTTTGTGTGACTTAATCCAGCTGGATGAGCCCACGAATAATAATTACTCCAGGACATAGATTAAGGTTTTTCCAATTCAAAGTTTCTTTTTCTCCCTCCCTCTCCCCCTCCCTCCCTTCCTTCCTTTTTTCTTTCCTTTCTACTTTGATTTTAAGGTAGAGCTGAAGGCAATTTTAGTATATTGGATTGCTACCATGTATGTTTAATAAATAACAATAGAAAGTGCTTTGAATTAACTTGCAGGGTACTCTTTCCAATGAGATGGGTGAAATCTTTTGTCATTTACATCAAGTTCTAGGTTCCTTTTTACATTTTTTTTATTGAATATAATCTTCATTTACATTTCAAATGCTAAAACCTTTCCCAGTTTCCCCCCTTCCCGAAAACTCCCAACCCCTCCTCCCACTCCCTGCCTCCAAGTATATGCCCCTCCACCCCACCCACTCCCACCTCCCGCCCCCTCGATTTTCCTTTGTTGGGGCATCTATTGAGCCTTCACCAGACCAAGGACCACTCCTCCCACTGATGGCCGACAAGGCATTCCTCTGCCACATTTTTGACTCGAACCATGTGTACCCCTTGATTTAGTCCCTGGGAGTCCTGGGGCATCTGGGTGGCCAACATTGTTGTTCTTCCCATGGGGCTGTAAACCCCTTCAGCTCCTCTGGACCACCCTCCAACTCCTCCATTGGGGACCCCATGCCCAGTCCAATGGTTGGCTGCTAGCATCTGCCTCTGTGTAAGGCTCTGGCAGGGCCCCTCCAGAGACAACCATGACATGCTCCTTTTGGTATGCACTTCTTGTCATCCATAATAGTGTCGGGGGTTTGGTGACTGTTTATAGGATGAATCCCTGGTAGGGCAGTCTGTGGGTGGCCTTTCCTTCAGTCTCTGCTCCACACTTTGTCTCCATAGTTGCTCCTGTGAGTATTTTGTTCCTTTTCTCAGAGGAACCAAAGCACCCCCGTTTCAGTCCTCCTTCTTGAGCTTCCTGTGGTCTGTGAATTGTAACTTGTTTATTTTGAGCTTTTGGGCTAACATTCACTTATCAGTGAGTGCATACCATGTGTGTTCTTTTGTAATTGGGATACCTCGCTCAGGATGACACTTTCTAGTTTCCTTTTTCCGTTTTATTTTTTTAACATGGAAGATAAACTTATTATTTGAAATATCCTTTCTTCCTAACATGTTCTCCAAGTTCATTAGCCTTCTGATTTATTTTATATAAATGCTGTATCTTTCATCTTTACTCAAGTGCTTCTCATACATTAGCATCAAGTTGTCAAGGAATGGGAAATTGTCACAAATGTCAGTATTTGGCAATTTACATTATTAAAAGGTATGTGCTCCAAAGGCAGTGTACATGGGTGTGTGCAGTCTCATTGTGGAGAGTGTTGCCTGTTCATCCCCAGAGTCTCTGCCTGAATGCTAGCTTTCATTTGTATAGTTTTTTCCAGGATCACCCAATTTATCACATTCTTCTATATAAATGGGGACCACAGTGTTTTATGGGGTTAGAGTGCACAGATTCAATGACAATCAGTTGAAGTAACTTATATGGGGTACTGTGTAGAGTTTAGGTTTTCAAAGCTGAAGAGTAAGTACAATCTTAATGCCTTGAAAGATCAGAAGAACCAAGGGTGGCATCTTCGAGGTACCTGCATCTTATGTTGTTACAGAAGCAATGGCTGGACAAAGGGAGACCAAGGTTTCCATTCCTTCGGAGTTAGAAAATTTAAAATCTTATTGTATTGCTTCAGTCTCCAGGCAAAGCATTTGTTCTCATATTCATTCTTACAATATGCATGGCTAAGGCAGAAGAAAAGGACAGAGAACATCTTGGACATACAATAACCAGGAAAGATGTCCCTCCGTCTTGATCATCAAAGTCAATTTTCAGCACAAGTAACAACTGCTTGAGGCCATTCTCTCATCCCTGCCCAAATCCTGAGTTTTGTAGGAATCTCACTAAAGACCTCATTCTCAGGAAAAGGATCTGGACTAAAATCCCTTCTGGTTTTAATTTGTCAGATCATAATTTCTTCCACAGCATCTCTGGGAACTGTTTCCTCTCTCTCTCTTGTTCAAAAAAAAAAAAATCTTCCTAGAGAGTCACTGAAAGGGCAGAGATGGTGAGGGTTTAAAGAATTTATTGCTTCCTGTCCCTTGAGGAGTTGGTGCTTATACTTGGTTACATCCTACTCTTCCTTACTCCCCCTTGGGAAGCCTAAATCCCCACCTGGATATGTCTTGTATCTTCTGCGTGCTCCTTTCTCATCTACGTACTTAAGCCTGTATTAGAATGTCATTAATACACTCCCAAGTGTACCATGATAGCAGCTATGCCTGAAATCCGTGTCTGTATTGAAGGCATGAATCATATCTTTGGCTTGAGTTGAAGTCCTTAAAAATCTGGGAGAACTCAGGCTAGTGGTGTCAACAATGTGGAGCTGACATAATCCTCCTTCACTCCTGACAAAGGGATAGCGACATAAAGAAGCTAAGCGCCAACTCCTGCTTTAAAATCTGAATATTTGTATGCTCACATTGGATGTAGAGAAGCTGGCATCTTTCTTATTACTTGTGTTTAACATTGATTAGTTTAGCTTTTCTGAGGAAAATTAATTGGCTGTGTGTGTGGTGTGTGTGTGTTTATGTGTGTATGTATACATGTGTATGTTTGTGTATATATGTGTAAAAGTGTGTATGTGTATGTATATTTGCTTATGCATGTGCGTATGTGTGTATGTATGTGTATGTGTGTATGTATATATATAAGTGTGTATGTGTGCATGTATGTGTTTGTATGTTTGCTTATGCTCATGTGTTTGTATGTGTTTAAGTGTGTATGTGTGTGTATGTTTATGTATGTATGTGTGTGTACAAGTGTGTATGTGTAGGTATGTATGTGTGTATGTGTCTGTATATGTGTATATGTATGTGTAGGTATATATGGGGGGGTGAATGCCAGAGGCCATCCTTGGGTGGCATTCCTCAGGTGAAGTCACAATTCCGTTATCTGAGGCAGGATGACTCCTTGGCCTGGAGCTCACTGAGTTGTCTAGACTGGGAAGTGAGTGAGCCCCAGGGACCCATCTGTCCCCTCATCAGCAGTGCTGGCATCAAAAGCATGTGATACTATTCAGCATTTTTTTTTTTACATGAGATCTGGGTTTCCTAGGGAACTTCTGTCTGCCTGCTTGCAAGGCAAACACTCTTATCTCCCCAGTCACAGACTTTTGGCTATAAAGTAGTTTATAGACAATCAGTAAAGTGTTGGCCAAAATTAGATTCAGAGTGTTTTGAAATTTTTTTCTAATTCAAATTTCCTACATTGAAAATAGAATTTTCTGGGTTTTCTGTTATTCCAGATGAATTTTTGAATTGCTCTTTCTAACTCTATGAAGAATTGAGTTGGGATTTTGATGGGGATTGCATTGAATCTGTGTATTACTTTTGGTAAGATGCTCATTTTTACTATATTAATCCTGCCAATCCATGAGCATGGCAGATTTTTCCATCTTCTGAGGTCTTCTTCAATTTCTTTCTTCAGAGACTTGAAGTTCTTGTCATACAGATCTTTCACTTGTTTGGTTAGCGTCACGCCAAGATACTTAATATGGTTTGTGGCTATAGTAAAGGGTATTATTTCTCTTACTTCTTTCTCAGCCTGCTTATCCTTTGAGTATAGGAAGGCTTCTGACTTGCTTGAGTTGATTTTATATCCGGCCACTTTGCTGAAGTCGTTTATCAGCTGTAGGAGTTCTCTGGTGGAGTTCTTTGGGTCGCTTATGTATACTATCATATCGTCTGCAAATAGTGATAGTTTGACTTCTTCCTTTCCAATTTGTATCCCTTTGACCTCTTTTTGTTGTCTAATTGCTCTAGCTAGAACTTCAAGTACTATATTGAAAAGATATGGAGAGAGAGGGCAGCCTTGTCTAGTCCCTGATTTTAGTGGGATTGCTTCAAGTTTCTCTCCGTTTAGATTGATGCTGGCTACTGGTTTGCTGTAAATTGCTTTTACTATGTTTAGATATGGGCCTTGAATTCCTGATCTTTCCAAGACCTTTAGCATGAAAGGATGCTGAATTTTGTCAAATGCTTTCTCAGCATCTAATGAGATGACCATGTGGTTTTTTTCTTTGAGATTGTTTATGTAGTGGATTACATTGATGGATTTCCTTATATTGAACCATCCCTGCATCCCTGGGATGAAGCCTACTTGATCGTGGTGAATGATCGTTTTGATGTGTTCTTGGATTCGGTTGGCAAGAATTTTATTGAGTATTTTTGCATCGATATTCATAAGAGAGATTGGCCTGAGATTCTCTTTCTTTGTCGGATCTTTGTGTGCTTTTGGTATTAGTGTAATTGTGGCTTCATAGAACGAGTTGGGTAGTGTTCCTTCTGTTTCTATTTTGTGGAACAGTTTGTAGCTAAAACTATTCTCACGAGTAAAAGAACCTCTGGGGGAATCAGTATCCCGGACCTCAAGCTGTACTACAGAGCAATAGTGTTAAAAACTGCATGGTATTGGTACAGTAACAGACATGTAGATCAATGGAACAGAATTGAAGACCCAGAAATGAATCCACACTCCTATGGTCACTTGATCTTTGACAAAGGAGCTAAAACCATCCAGTGGAAAAAAGATAGCCTTTTCAACAAATGGTGCTGGCTCAGCTGGAGGTCAACATGCAGAAGAATGCAAATTGACCCATCCTTATCTCCTTGCACTAAGCTCAATTCTAAGTGGATCAAAGATCTCCACATAAAACCAGACACACTGAAACTAATAGAAGGGAAACTAGGGAAGAACCTTGAACATATGGGCACAGGGGAGAATTTCCTGAACAGAACTCCAATAGCTTATACTCTAAGATCAAGAATAGACAAATGGGACCTCATTAAATTACAAAGTTTTTGCAAGGCAAAAGACACCGTCAAAAAGACAAAGCGGCAACCAACTAACTGGGAAATGATCTTTACCAACCTTACATCCGACAGAGGGCTAATATCCAAGATATACAAAGAACTCAAGAAGTTAAACTCCAGAGAGGCAAGTAACCCTATTAAAAAATGGGGTACAGAGCTCCACAAAGAGTTCTCACCTGAAGAATATCTAATGGCTGAGAAGCACCTAAAGAGATGTTCATCATCCTTAGTCATTAGGGAAATGCAAATCAAAACAACCCTGAGATTCCATCTCACACCAGTCAGGATGGCTAAGATCAAAAACACAGGAGACAGCAGTTGTGGGCGAGGATGTGGAGAAAGAGGAACACTCCTCCACTGCTGGTGGAATTGCAGGCTGGTACAACCACTCTGGAAAGCAGTCTGGCGGCTCCTCAGAAAACTGGGCATGACACTTCCGGAGGATCCGGCTATACCACTCCTGGGCATATACCCAGAGACTTTACCTGCATGCAATAAGGACACATGCTCTACTATATTCATAGCAGCCTTATTTATAATAGCCAGAAGCTGGAAAGAACCCAGATGTCCCTCAACGGAGGAATGGATTCAGAAGATGTGGTATATTTACACAATGGAATACTACTCTGCAATTAAAAACAATGAATTCACGAAATTCCTAGGCAAATGGTCAGAACTTGAAAATATCATCCTTAGTGAGGTAACCCAATCACAAAAGATCACACATGGTATGAAGTCACTGATAAGGGGATATTGACCCAGAATCTCAGAATACCCTAGACACAATCAGCATATCAATAGATTTCTAAAAAGATGGAAGGAGAGACCCCTGGTCCTGGAAAGACTGGATGTAGGGGAACGCCAGGACAGAGTAATGAGAGGGGGTTGAACGGAGAAAAGAGGGAGGGAAGGGGGCTTATGGGACTTTCGGGGAGGGAGGAAACGGGAAAGGGGAAGTGATTTGGAATGTAAATTAAAAAAATAAAATAAAATAAAATTAAAAAAAAAAAAGATAGGACAAAAAAAAAAAAGAAAATAGAATTTTCTCAAAATTAGATAAGTTGTTAATGGTCTTTTTTAATGTTTTTATAATGATTAGCAGTTTTCTTTAATGTCTATATTGGTCCCTTGAAAAATATTAGTTTTAGAATTTGAGCAGGTATTTGCATTATAGAAAATGGAAGTTCAGTGTCTCCTTACATTCTCACGAAAAAGCCTTGCTTTTTCCTACAAGTAGTACCTACACATAGCTGAATGCAAGGCTCTGGAAGAGATAGTGCTACTTCTCACTCTTCAGTCCCCACCTATTTCATGATGTTATGTTTGTACATAACTATTCAATGTTCTTTTACATATTTTTATACCTACCTGGTTAAAATATTGCATCCACAGAGAAACAATGAGAGAAATTATCGCAAGATAGGCTTATGATGAATAAATTCATCATGACTGAATTTCTGTTGTTAATTATGTAATGAAGTTAGTATGTGTGTCTTAATTAGTGTTTCTATTGCTGTGACAAAACACCCTGAAGAAAAATCAAGTTGGGGTAGAAGGGGTTCATTTGGCTTCCACTTCCAGATCGAAGTCTATCATTAGAGGAAGTCAGGATAGGAATTCTAACAGGGATAGAACCTGGAGGAAGGAGCTATTGCAGAGGCCATGGAGGAGTGCTACTTACTGGCTTGGCTTCACTGGCCTTTCTTATAGAATGGAGATGCCTAGGGAAGGCTCCACCCAAAATGATCTGAGCCCTTTTCCATCAACCACTAATCAAGAAAATGCCTTACAGCTGGATTTCCTGGAGGCATTTACTCAACCGAGGCCACTTCCTCTCTTATTATTCTAGCTTGTGTCAAATGGACACACAAAAACAGCCAGTACAGCTGACCCTTTGTCAACTTGACACACAAACACATCACCATTAAGCCACAACTCTTCATCTTTCAAGATCTCTCCTTAAAAATGTAAGTAACTTTAAAAGTCCCACAATCTTTACAAATTCAAACACACTAAAATTTTTTATTTTCTTTATAAAAGAAAAATCCAATCTCTCTAAAAATCCAAACTCTTTTTTTTTAAAGTTCAAGATCTTTTATCTGTAGGTGCCTGTTAACTTTTTTTAAAAAACATAAACCAAATGCTTTCTTAGTTTAGGAAAAAAAAAGTCAGGGCAAAGTCACAATCAAATCAAAGCAAAATCAAACGCCAACCACCCAGTGTCTGGGATTCACTCATGATCTTCCGGGCTTCTCCAAAGTTCTTGGGTCACTCTCTAGTTCGGCCTTCCTAGCCCTCACAGCTTGTCTTTTAGGTTCCAGCTTCACTTCACTGCTGCTGCTGTTCTTGATGCTAGGACTTTCTGCTGCAACTGGACTGCACATTTACCAATAGCCTCTCACAGGTTCTCTTCGTGATGTCAAACCTCAACTTCTTCGCATGACCCCTTCTGTTCTGGACCTTAAACTGCCACTGAGGCTGTACCTTCGCCAATGTCCTCCCCTGACCTCTCACAATGCCAAGCGTCAGGTGTCCTCCATGAACCCCTCCATGACTTCGAACCTAGCTAGCAGAAGGTACAACCTTGGCTGCCTCTGGAACACAGCTTCTCTGGACTCTCAGAAAACCCTTCCCAGAAGGTTTTACCTCAATGAATCTGGTCTCTTCTTAATCCCATGCTAATTTCTCTAGCTAACAAGTATCAGTTGTCCCAGTAAAAAGACTTCACTTCAGGAGTTCTAGTATCTTTTGAATCACAGCTGATTCTTCAGCCCCAGTTGACCAGAACCACAGAATCTTTTATTCAAATAGCAAATGGCACTGGTAGAATCTTTAATCTTCCGTCTGAAAAGTCACAAGGAAAGACTCCATCCTTTACACTGCTTTCAACATTCTTTCCATTCAAGCTCCTACAGGACATCCCATAGATCTCTTAACACCCAATGACTCTTCTAGCCCAAAGTTCCAAAGTCCTCCAAAATCATACCAAAAAACCTGGTCAGGTCTGTCACAGCAATACTCCTCTACACTATCGCCAATTTGTGTTAGATAGGTTTCTATTGCTGTGACAAAACACCACGACCAGAAAGCAAATTGAGGAGGAAAGGGTTTATTTGGATTACACTTCCAGATCATAGTTCATCACCAGAGGGCAGGGCAGGGACCTAGAGGCAGGAGCCGATGGGAAGGCCACGGAGGGGTGTTGCTTACTAGCCCTCTTCTCATGGCTTGTTCAGTCTGTTTTCTTAAAGAACCTAGGACCACCAGCCCAGGAATAGCTCACAAACAACAGGATAAACCTTTTCCCATTGATCACTAATTAAGAAAATGCCTTACAGATGGATCTCCTGGAGGCATTTCTTCAACAGAGGTTCCTTCCTCTCTGAAGACTCTAACTTGAGTCAAGTTAACACATAGAACCAGCCAGTAGGGTCACTCTGAAAAGTGAACATTCTTCCCAGGTTAAGAATTTGATTAAGCCGGGCAGTGGTGGCACACACCTTTAATTCCAGCACTTGGGAGGCAGAGGCTGGTGGATTTCTGAGTTCGAGGCCAGTCTGGTCTACAGAGTGAGTTCCAGGACAGCTAGAGCTACACAGAGAAACCCTGTCTCGAAAAACCAATAAATAAATAAATAGTAAAATAAGAACTTGATTAAACTTAACAGAAAGTATTTTAAAGTATTCACAGCTAAAACTCTGGCCAGTTCTGTTTGTTATCCTATAGTGGGGATTAACTTAAAAGGATGAGTATCAGCCATGGTCAGTGGCCTTACCACAAGTATCTTTCCTAAAGTGGGAATGTTTCTCAAGTTATTACATTATGTACTAATACCCCCTGTAGGAAGTCATCTAATCAGAATGGGTCTAACTTAAATGAGTATATGAGCGGTTATTTTTGCTCTGCTGCCCTAAAATTCCTTGCTCAGGAAACCTGTAAGTTATATATTTGTCTCTATGGTTTGGTGGTAATTGTAGAATTATGTAATTCTGATAGTAAGATTTTATATGTGTGTGTGTGTGTGTGTGTGTGTGTGTGTGTGAGATGAATACATTTATATATGTAGAGTCACAAACATAAGTAAAATATAAGTAGATGCATTAGAACAAAATCAAGTAGAAAGGAGAAAGCAAGTAGCTGGAGGTGTATCTTAGTACTGAGAACCACAAACAGCCCCTGGGGACAGAGCCAAGAAAACTGCTCAGCAAGTAAGGTCGTGCTGAGCCTGATAGCTTGAGTCCAATCGCTGGCATCCATATGGTGGAAGGAGACAGCCAAATCTTGCGCGTGGTCGTGACCTCCATTTGGGTTCATGACACACACACACACACACACAATAATAATAATAATAATAATAAATAAATAAGTGCAAAAGAAAGAAACATACCACACTAAGCCATGAACACTGTATTTACATTAATTATATAAATTTTAGGGCATTCACATTTAAAGGTGGAGTAGAAATAGAGAGACTGTCTGTTGGGCCTTCTTAGGGCCAGAGTAAGGGCCTTGAGGAAAGACTCGATTTTTGAGACCTGTCTCACTCACTTCCGCTTAAGAGTGACTCAGCACGACCTTTGGGGATACTCCTGCCTAGCTACCACTGACATAAAATAAATTCATTGGTCCCCATAGCCCTCCTCCCCTCACTCCACCCCTTCGGCCCCACCTCCCTGCCTTGCCCATAAAAGGGCAAGTTCCTGATTCCCTGATTCTATTCGACCAGACTCCCGGCTCAGTGTGGTCATTCTTGGGACTCCAACCCTCACCATTCTGCTCAGCCCCAGAGAGACCCGGCAGGTCTGGGCTTCTCTCCTCGCAGCCATCTGCCAGCAATGAACCGACAACTGTCATCCTCAGACAGGAGGCCTCCATGTTTATATCTCGGCTACTTTTAAACAGTTTTCACTAACTTTCCTATTGGGTCTTGGAAACAAGGCCTTTGCTCACACACTGTGCTACATTTTCTAGGCAATTTTAACGGAATTGTCTTTTAGATGAAATTATGTTAGCTGCAGTTTGTATCAGTACCCAAGATAATTCCCGACCTAACAAAAACCTTTATTAGTGAAAATATGACAGTTTACATTTGTGATAATTCACTTGAAAACAAGATATGAGTCTCTTACACCGGAAGTTGCCCAGATATTTTTATTTTACTCTGCAGAGTCCATAGACAATCAAGCAACATCTGTGTCTTAATCAACAATTTAAAATAGACTTTATCTTCACAATACATAGCAAAACAGACATGATTTTTTTATTAATTTTAGTATAAATACTGAAATTAAATGCTTTGTAGATCTCTTTTGCTTATCCCTTCAAATTAGTTAAGGAGTATAGAAAATATAGTACTAAATTAAATAGTTCTTTAAAACATTTGCTGATAAATATTTTTACATATATTAAATTAAACGTAAAACATACACATTCCTTCATATACATATGAGCTTTGTAAAGAATAGGCATACGCTTTTCAATGTAAACATTTAAAAAATATATTTTAAAAAGAAGAGTACGTTTTCTAATATAGTGGCAAGGATGTCTGATATCCTTTTCAGTATAGTGATGAGGATGTCTGATGTCCTTTTTAATATAATGACCAGGATGTCTGATGTCTGATGTCTTATTCAGTATAACATCAAGACTGTCAGATGTCTTGCTATTCAACAGATGTTTTCCTCATTTTATCAGCTAATTCCGTTCTTACTTCAATGTGTTTTTCTAAATTTTGCACTTCGTGTGGAAGATTGAGGTCCCAAATAGACAAACAAGATTGTATCTCTGTAAGGAGAAGAGAAATTATATTTCAACAATCCACTATGAAACATTTTTATTTATGTATATTATGTTCTGAACAAATGTATACACATAAATTTAGCCTAAACAATGTACTAAGTTATTGCTATTATAAAACAAGTTCCCCCTTGGAAATGTTAATTGGACATTAAGAAGCTCCAAAATTTCAAGAAGAGCATTTTATAACCTAGCATTTCATGTACTGAAAGAGACAGAATTATTTTAAATATCGTTCGATATTGGACATCACAGAGACAATCCTATGAAATAAATTGTGAAAATATTACACTTAATTTAAATTTGATTGAGTTGCTAAAATTTAATTTTGAAAATGTCTGTGTTATTTACATTTTAAAGAGTGAATTGAAATTGCTGATGGGAGCCAACAAGATGACTCAGTAGCTCAAGGTACTTCCTGCAAAGCCAGATTTGAGTCTGAATTCTGGGAACAACTTGGTGGAAGAATAGAGCCAACTCTTTCTTGCCATTCTCTGACATTTGCACATGCGCTCATCTAGGGCACACAGGCACACACACACACAAGCAGTACAATTTAATGAAGACATTGCTAAGTGTCCAATGTAATACACTAGCCATCATCCTACAAAGCAGAATGCTGTCCCATCATGCCACATTCTCTTCAGCACAGAGAATGATGTTACCTTTTTGTTCTTGGGTACCCTCTGTACTCTTCCGCTTGTACCCCAAAACCAGCATGACATTTTTAAGGCTTCCTTTACCAAAACAAAACATAAAAAAACATTTCGTTAAAATAATGCATTAAATTCACCCTTTAAAAGTTCAGCTACCCACATCTTAAATATACTGGACCTGAGTTACCACTGCTACTTTTCTCCTTTTAGATTTATTTATTTTATGTGTGTAAGTACATGGTAATTGTCTTCAGACACAGCAGAAGAGGGCATCAGATCCCCATTACAGATGGTTGTGAACCACCGTGTGGTTGCTGGGAATTGAACTCAGGACCTCTGGAAGAGCAGTCAGCAGTCAGTGCTCTTAACCACTGAGCCATCTCTCCAGCTTCACACTGCTGCTCTTTAGGACACACTTCAGTTATATAAAACCCTCTTCAACAGATCAGCAATTTTAACCGAAAACCTAGGCTATTTATAAGAACGTGAGACAACATAATAGCTTGATATTTACACTTAATTCCTCCCCAGAGTTAGGACGTTAAATGAGAAGAAGCTCAGGAAAGGGCACTAGTCAAATAGAGGCATGGACATGAGGTACCTGGAAAGCAAGGTGGGTGGAGACACTGAGAGCCTATAATCTCACAGGTTTCTCTCGAGCCATTTGCTAATATATTTGGCAATGATCCATCGACAGTGTGGTATATACTGGGTCTTTGGCAGGGTCCTAATAATACGGTATGGATGAAAACATGCAGACCCTCCTAATCTACGTGGAATTTATGCTCTAATGAAGACCCAGTCATTAAAGGGGGGAAATCAAAACTGCCCAATGTTACGTCAGCAATGGCACTCAAAAACCTAAAGAAGGGCCTTAACTTCATCACCCCCAGCTTCTTTGAGGTATAACACCTTAGCTACTGCTACACAAAGCAAGCTGAGACAGACTAACGTGACTAATTAAGAAAAAGAGTCACACATGCCAATGCTTCAGGCATGATAGAGTCCTGTGAGAGACTCCACTTTCCTGAGTCAGAACCAATAAGTGCCCAGCCATGGAGACGGACAGGTACCTGAAACACTAGCAGACAGTCTATGTCACAGCTCACCTTGACTTTAAGATCACTCACAACTCACTGTACTGACTGAGACTCCCCCACCCCACTTGGATATTTTCTTTATTTACATTTCAACAGTTTTCCCCTTTCTAGAAACTCCCTATCCCATGCCCCCTCCCCCTTCCTCTATGAGGGTGCTCCCCTCCACCCACTCCAATCCTGGCATTCCCCTACACTGGGGCATTGAACACCCTCAGGCCCGAGGGCCTCTCCTCCCCCTGATGTTCAACAAGGCCATCTTCTGAGACTTTAGTGATAACTAACCACTTAGATCCCAAAACACATACAAATCAAAGGTGAAAATTTAACACAGTTGATAAATAGTGGCTGTGCTATCTCCCTCCCTGGTTGTTTAACACATATATGACAGTTTAAAAATCCCAGACCACCTAATTCTAGCTCATACATGCAGCTCGGGTGAGTATCCAGAAATGAAAAGTTCAAGTCAGGTAAGGGAAACTCCTTTCAGTGCTCACAAGCCTGCTTTTGGGGTGCTACACCCTACTGAAATATTTTGTTGTTAGGTTTGCGTAACATGGGGCGATTACTGTCTTCCAAATAAAATTATTCGTCAAACGAAGACACTGAAAAATATAGTCCACACAGTACCCTAATTTATTCACATTTAAGTGGAAAAAAATTCCTAACAAGAATATAAACCAAAGCCTGGGTAAAATTGAAAAGTTAGCAAAGCTTGTGGACTGGGGAGTTCATTGTGCATTGCTCTAAGAATATAAATTTATTTAAAGAATAAAACCCAAGCAGGGAGCTGACAAGGTGTGAAACTTACACTAAGTTCAAAATAAGCTTTCGTTTGACTCATTTGATGAAAAGTGAAATATACCCAGTATGCATTTTCTCTTTTGCCTTAGATATATTGAAAAGAGCTCCTTTAAGAGCTAAATCGGTTGCATCTGAGGTTGCCTGCCTCTCTGAGACTAAGAGCATCTATTCCTTCCAGTGTATTTTTTTATTTTTTTGTTTTTTGATTTTTGTTTTATTGGATATTTTATTTACATTTCAAATGTTATCCACTTTCCTGGTTTCCCCTCTGTAAGCCCCCTGTCCTATCCCCCCTTACCCTGCTTCTATGGGGTTGCTCCCCCACCTACCCACCCACTCCTGCCTCACCGTCCTGGCATACCTCTACACTGGGGCATCAAGCCTTCACAGGACCAAGGGCCTCCCCTGCCAATGATGCCAGATAAGGACCCTTCAGCTCCTTCAGTCCTTCCCCTAACTCCTCCATTGGGGTCCCTGTGCTCAGTCCGATGGTTGGCTGCAAGCATTTGTCTGGCAGAGCCTCTCAGGAGACAGCTTGTATCAGGCTCCTGTCAGCAAGCATTTCTTGCAATAGTGTCTGGGTTTGGTGTCTGCATGTGGGATGGATCCCCAGGTGGGGCTTAACTGGCCCTACTCAGAGGTTCGCCCAGTGTTGGCTTTATCATGTGACCCTTGAAAACACTAAAATGGCGTCAGAAATTCTCCTTAAAGAGATTTTTTTTTTAAATGGTATTTTGCCATCATAAAAAGTATGGATTTAACCAAAGGAAAGAAACTTGCCTAATTGGGCCGTGGCCATGGCTCTCACAGAATCACAGAAATTGTGAATGGTGCGGATAACTCGCCGAGTAGAAAGATCCAGGAGTAGGATATGGCCTCCTCCAGTTCCGATCCAGAGGGCTGTGTTCTTCTGCAGGCAGAGGGCCTTCACCCTCCCAGAGTAGGACAGCTTATGTTTCGATTCCTTGTTTATTTTTACCATCACCTCCCTAGAACCATAAAGAACGTCTTTATTCACAGTTCTATGGGCACTTAAAGAGGCTTGAAAGATTTACCTAGGCATGTACAGCTTACTAACATTTTAAACCATGAAGGTGTCAAGGCAGTCATCTTGAAATTCTGAACACAAGTTCCCTGGCTTTAGTTACCAAAATCACAGGACTCATAATTCTTTATTTCAAAACAGCACAATCTCCACAAAGCTTTCATCCATCATTCTTCCAACTTTAAATGACTCATTGTATTGATGTAATGCAAATTCTGTGTAAGTAGCTTTTGGGCTGTATTGTTTAGGGATTAATGACAGGAACAGAGCCTACACATACATGTTCAGTAAACATGCAAGCATCAGGGTTCTGCATGGGAAGGAAAACCTGGAAAAATGGAGGGCTGGCTTTATGCTCCAGGTAGAATTAAAACCAGTAGAACTCAGTTGTTTAACACAAAAAGCCAGGAAGCACATTCCTTCTCTTGAAGTCCAAGCTCTCAATGATACGAACCATCGCAATAATCTCTCAACTTAAGAAATCCTCAAGTAAATAAGATGGATAGTCATTGTTTTGTAATGAATATTATAACTTGTAAATATTTACTATAAATATAATGAAATTTCCAAGTTTTAATATAAAGGAATTAGTTTTAATGCTCTCTGTGAAACCCAAAAATTACAAAAGAAAAACAAGTCACTCATTCAGATAGATAGATAGATGATAGATAAAGATATATATGATCTAGATTTAGATTAAATATATAGAGAGAGATGATATAGAGATATAATGTGTGTATAAGAAAATATATAAGATGTGTTAACAAAGAACAACTTTCTGCAAAATAAAAAATTTTTTTTTTAAATTTCCCTAGAAGACAGGAATAAAGAAAAAGAAGCCACAATTCCTTTCTCTGTGGACCCTGACTTATAAAGCCAGAGGTAAATTAACCAGTGTACTTACTTTAAGAAGTGCACACAGTCTATTAATTCACAGAGCTTTTCTGTTTTCTTGTCCCACACCTCTACCACAGGGCTGTTTTTCTTGGCAATATAGAGAGCTGTGTCTACTGCCACGGCTATGATGTTAGAATCGCTGAAAGCTGTGTAAGAAAACCTAGAGGGGGGAGAAAGGTAGAAAAAATATAATCAGAAAGTTAACGCTATTTTCAAAATCAAGCAAGTTGTGCTATTGTAATTATAACATATTTGGCCCTCAACCATTTTGAATAACTTTGCTACTTAACCTCTTTTGGTTAACTGTTTTGGCTGTAGTTGACTATAGAATAAACAGTATAACTCTTGGCCATTTCTGGGTTGATTTTACAGTTTAGGTCTACCTGATTCTGTATAGAATGTTACATGACCTCTTAAATTCTAAAAGAAATATAGTATCTATAAATTTTAGACATTTCAACAGAATCCTTGTTGCCATGAGTGTTTGGAAGACTGAAAATTAGCTATTTGTACCTAGAATCAAAAAGATGTGGAAATAAATTACAGTGGCAATGTCTCCAAGCATAAAAGAACCCCTAGCTTTGTAAATATAAGTCAATCAAATATGAAAAAAACAAAAAACAAAAAACCAAACCTTCCACATAGATTCAAATGAGTACAACATTCACAGAGCTTGAAAATTTAGACATTTGTTATTTATTCTCTTTGAAAACAGAAGAAAATAGAAGGCATTTTCAAATATTGCTCTTTTAACTTTACATATAAGCACCATATATAGCTCACAAACAGATTAGACTGTAGGCTCCGTCTGCATGGTAAGCTCCAGGCTCGAGGTTTCACCTAAATGTCAGCTTCTCTGGAATTCTTCCCTGACCTCTAGGAGAGAATAGGCCAACTATTTCCTTCCCCCTGATTGCATAGCTGGAATCTCTCTCATAGTCCTATTAAACATAAAGTCTCACTTGTTAGCGTGTCCCCCACACTAGACTGTCAATATAATGACCTAAAAACAAATGCCAATCTTTCCTATATGCCCACAATTCAGTACAGCATTATCATACATAGCTAAGTGTCTTCGCTGTGCTAGCCCATTTGTCTCAGTGACTGGACAGAAGGATGGATCGACAAAGAGTGAACTAGCAAGGTGAATGGACATCTGGAAAAAAAGTGAGAAACTTCAAATTTGTGATTGACTTGTACGGACTATATAAAAATGTCAGGGGAATTGAGAAAACATCAGTATTTCTTATAATAGGCAGGAGATTTCTCCTCCATTTTTTTCTGTACTTTAAAGAAGATAAAATATCACCTCCTGCCAGAGAGTCATTGTTTTCAGTGTCTTTGCTGAGGTGTCTGCTGTGTCTACTATAAAGACTCCCATGAGCATGAACATGTATGTACATAGGGTTTTAGAACTACACAACAGTTTCCTGTGGTGACTTGTTTAGTCCTTAACCATAAAATTACATCTCTACAGACATAATTTAGTGATAGAGAAGTCACCTAGCATTCACAGGGCCCCATGTTCTATCCTAGAATAATAAATGCAAATGAGTTTATATTTAAAAAAAAAGATGAATCTCAATGCCTAGAAATGCAAAAACAAATGGTAAATAATTCACCCCAGGCCACATGACTGACATGTTGCAGAGTCAAAACGCAAAACAAGTCTCATAGGCTCTAAAAGCAGACATTTTCAGTACTACATATATCTTCCAGTCACCGAATGCTATCCCTGTTCAGTGCTCTGACTGCTGTGTGTGTGGAAGAGGGGAGCGAAACAGTAAATACTCTTCTAGAAGAACTGTTTCCCCAAGCCTCATGTGATGTGATTCTTCATCTCTCTGGGAAAATGAACCCCTGGGTGAGGCCGATCTTCATGGCTGTTTTCCAGTAACCATCCACACAAGGCACTGATACATATCCATGATGCCATCAAGTGCTCTATATCAAATGGATGTCTCTGCTTCTAAAATATGTAAGGATTGTATAATTCTATAAAAAGTGAAAAGTACAGAAAAGGGAGGCTATCCAAATACTTACACTTGCTAGTAAACACATCCATAATACAGCAAAAATACTATACTGACTTGTGGTATACTATAGTATATCTTAATGCTGATTACATTTTAGAATCATCTAATACAATAATAATAATAATAATAATAATAATGCATTGAAACTGAAGCCAGGACTCTCTTAGTTGTCTTGATTTCATTGGCATGAAGCATGAGACTGACTGAGCTACATAGTAATTTTTGATCACAGGTCAGGGAGAACTGCTGTGAACAATGGAATTAAGATAGTACATTAAAAAGCAATAGGGTAACTGCTGTGAAGGAAAGGCCTGAAGCAGTGAAAGCACAGACAGAAGCCAGGAAACTTCCCTAGGTGGAAGGAGAGCCGCCACCCAGGAGGCAGCATCTCGACTGAAGCAGACAGAACAAGAGCTCAGGGGGGATGCAGACACACACACACACACACACACACATATCTATGACATATATCATATATATATGATCTTTGAGAATGGAGGTGATTTCAGTTTAGCCAAAGCACACGGGCAGCAGTAAAATTTGAATCCAGACAGTTGGGATGAACTAAATGACGGATACGGCACAACAGGGAGAATCGTCGGAAGACTTGCAGCAGGAGAGTCTATTTGGCTTGCATTCTTAAGGGTTCTGTTTCCCATGTAGAGACAGACGGGAGAAAAACGTATGGCTAGATGCTGAGAACTGGATAGAAACCACCTACTATTAACACAGCCATAGACAGCCTGGGCCATGGTAACAGCAGAGAGGTTCAAGGGTTTGAGAAACCATTGGGAAAGTCAAGTCACTATGAGAACAAAGATCAATGCTGTTAAGGGTTAGCCCTAGTTTCAGCACTAAAGATCCAGACAGACACGCAACTAGCAAATTTCCCAGAAAGAGAGATTTGTGACCAAGGTAGCTGTCACATCACAGTTTGTGTACTTGAGAACTCATCAGGTACTGAGTGTTATGTTAACATCCTTACACAAATGTTATTTAACCTTCTAAACATACCTTTGGGATGAAAAGTAGGACAATACTTGTGTGAGAGTGAAATGGATACTCATAGGTTATTGTCCAAGTTAACAAAGCCAATATCTGACTTGTTTTTGCTTTTGCCTCCAGCCTACACTGCCTAATACTAAGGAGAACAAAAAGAAAACGTAGATGTAGTTAAAATCCAATTTTAAGTGGAAACCATTCACTAGAGGCTATTGGACGACTTAGGGGAACTCAGTTGTAGACAATGACTAATGTCCTAAGGAACCCACCAGTAGAATATAGTTCAGTGGGTAGGAGCCAGGACCCATGGACTCCTCGCTAATTCAGGAATGGGGCTAGTCTTAGGTAGGCCTACTGTAGGCAATCAGATTTGCTATGAGGTTTTGACTATATTGCATTGTCTTTGCCTTGCTCAGAGGTCAAGATTTCAGCTATGAGCTCTGAGGTGTAAATGTCCTGTTTAGGACTGAGCACTCAACCATTAGTTACTCTCAGAACCCCCATGGCTGAACAGATAATCCTGGTTAAATGTAGTCAGGGGAGAGAGAGACAGAGAAAGAGAGAGAGACACACACACAGAGTTGAATATTCGATAGGAAATCTTAGGGAAGAGGGAATTACTTAGGTGGGAGGGAGACTTGAGAGCATGTGGTAACAGTAATCAGAATGTCCTTTATACATGTATAAAATTATCAAAGAACAGATTAAAAACCAGAAGATTTTGAAAACTTGAGCAACATACTAATTCAAGGCATATATATATTTATTCTTGTCTGAAACTGGTATCACTAACTTGGTCATAATTTTGATAACCAATTATTGAATCTATAGATAATCATCCTTTAAAAAACTAAGTTTTGTTATAATTGATAGTTAAGATAATTGTAAATAACTGAATATATAAAAATCCACAACTTCAGTTAAGTAGGCATTATTGCCTCCTGATTACAAATTTCTAATTTTAGCAATAATTAAATAATACTTTAATGTTACTGTGATAGCTAGAATGTGTTAAATTTTCCATTAAGGTTGTTTCATCATTTAAATATTGCATTTCAGATGATATTTAGAATCAATATGGTCTGTGAGTAGTTTATTAATATAATTCTAAAGAGAGAAGTGTGAGTAAATGGCAAAATGGCTGTATAGAATGAAAATGACTTACAGCTGGTTGGTTCTTGTCTCGATGAGTTTCTGAACGGTGAAGTCATTGGAAAAGGAGAAGATCTTTGTGCCACACCCTCCCCATGTGATGTGTCTTTCAGATGAATTCATGGACTCGCTCAGGCACATCAGGGGCGTACTAACATTGCCTATGCGTAGTGTCTTCAAGGGGGCAGCTCCTTGACACTGAAGAGTCAAAGAGGAGGCTGAGCATGCGATAACGAGGCTGGGCAACATTCCACTCTACAGAAATGGTTTCTATTTTAAATGACATTGAATTTATAGAATTTCCAAAATTTCTACAAAGACAGAGCTTGGTTAAACCAGCATACGAGTTGTAACCTCATGATCAAACTCTTCTCTTCCCTGTGCAAAGACCATTCAGGAAAATAGCCTGTTCATCAGAGCTACTTCTATTTCTCTCTCTTTTTTTCTTTATTGCTTTTTCCCCCAATTAATTAATTAATTAATTAATTAATTTTACTTCCCAGTCAGAGCTTTCCCCTCTCTCCTCTCCTCCCAGTCCCTCCCTTTCCCTTCCCCTCTCTTTCTTTTCAGAGAAGGGAGACCTCCCACAGATGTCTTATAAAAGATATATAGAATATCTGATATGTGACCCCAAAGGGGTTGCGACCCCCAAGTTGAGAACCATTGTTTTAGATGATTAAAAAAAATGTTGGTATCATGAAGTGGAAGCTGATTGAATAGATGGGACCATGATGAATTGATGGAGGAATAAATACTGCAATGACTAAAGGAGTCATTACAGGAAGTTGGATGACATCTTTAGAACTGAAGAAGTGTTTTCATGTGGAGGGAAAGGAGGGAGAGGAGGAAGGGAGGGGAGTCGGGCTGGGGAATGAACCCAAGGCATCCCGAAGGTTCATTGCATTCTTCCCTGAGCTGTGCCTCCAGCTGCCCACCCACGAAGTCAAACTCCAGTGTCTTTTTTTTTCTTGAATGCTTTCATAGAGTCTTTATTCCTACAGATGGAATTATCTCCATTTCTATCATCTCAAATAGGATTTCATATCTTGTTACCTTCAATTCATTCATATAAAGTATTGACTCAAACAGCGCTGTATTCTATGCTAAATGTATGGAACAATAGATAGTTAACAGGAGAAATATATGATGCTTCTTATCAGGAATCTAATAATCACATATGGGGAGAGATATGTAAAACACACTCATTAAAAATACACTTTTATGTAGGATGCATTCAACATTTACCTTAATGGCCTTATCTTCAAATATCACTAAGTTACCATCAGCAGTTCCCACCAAAAGAAAGTTGCTTTGCTTGCTGAAAGGAAAAAATGTCAAAATTGTTACAAAATAACATTGTTTTGAGTAACCTGGCTTTTAAATTCTCCCATTTTGACTAAACTTGAGACAGGTGCCTTTCTGGCCACACCTTCAGCCTCCCCTCCTGAAAGCACAGAGATATGTATACATTTTCCAGTCCCTGGGAAGAAAATAGGAACCTAGCTTCAGTAAGGGACAATTAGAAAAGATATTTGGTGGATTCACAAGAATACCCTGCCATTGTCTACAATATCTTTCAATATTTTCCACAACTGTAACCCATCCCTGTGACTAAAGCTCTCCCACTTTTCTTTCAGTGAGACTGAGTTTGCTATCTTTTTCCAGTGATAGCATCAAATAAAATCCTCTTTGCCTTTGTAATTCAACCCAATGAAAGCTTTCTTCAGCACTATCCAAATAGTTTCAACTCCAAAATTTATAATGCAGTTCATGTCTCAGGCTCCCAAAATTCATATTTTACATTACTTTTTCCAGTATTGCCTTAAAACAAAGAAAGAAGCATATCAAGTATAATCCTAATGGTTCAAGGAAATTATCCTGTCTTCCATAATATATCTTCCAACCTATGATTCATGCCTAAACTTCTGCTACTTAGATATGTTGATTATGGTGAATACACAGCTCAATGATACAACAATTGCCTAAGCACTTACATTTCTTTGGGATATAATCCCTATAAATGATAAGAATTAAGAAAAATTTTAAACCTATATTACCTATTAACAGCTTAAATTTATTACAATTTATTTTAGCATGGGGGATGTAAGGTGTACAGGAGACATGGAATGGGTACAGAGGACAGAGGACACTTGGAACACTCAGTTCTTTCCTTCTACCATATGGGTCCCAGGGATTGAAGTCATGATTTCAGAGTTGGGAGCAACTTTGCTCATTATCTGCTGAGCCACATCACAAGCACTTAAAAAAACCAACCAAACAAAAATACCCAACCTTTACATTTTACAAACAATGCAGATTATTTTGCAAAGCAGTAGTTCAGTAACTACAGTTTCAATGCATCCCATTGAATCACCAAGTTGCTGCTATATTGATGCCTACACTCAAGAAAAAATTAATAAACACTCAGCATCACACACATACACACACACACACACACACACACACACACACACACACACACCAAAGCAAGCTGACCAGAGTGGAAGTAATAGCACAGCTACAGTTGACCATGAGAAATAGTTCACATGTCATTACCTGCCTCAGCTATATCTTCATATAGGAAAGGCAAACGTATCCCACTGTGGTCCTTCATAATTCTCTTTAAAATAAGCAAACCAACAGCAAGCAGCAGAAGTCAGGAAATTTTTACTGATGTCATTATTTTGCAAATGATTAAAGCACCTGTAATTTCTATAATATCCTTCAACTAACTAATAAACGTACCTCTGCTTGGCAAAGGAATTGCAGTACAAACAAGTAACAGAATCAGTCATCTTTTCAAGTGTGTGTCTCTTTGTCTCATCTTCAGCATTGATGACCAGGAGAGCCCCAGACTGTGTCCCACACACAATCCATCTCTCTTTCTCAGCAGCAAGATGCACCAAAGCTAAGCATAGTATTCTACTATCAGTAACTTCCTGTAAAGAAAAGAATGTTAAATCTAGGAGACATGACTTTAAGTTACAAGATCATGGATACAATGAAAATATCCCATTATCAACATCCTTAAATATGACTACCTTTGTGCACTTACTTTTAAAATCAATGCCTATTTTATTCACTTTTCAACAATAGATGATATATCTGGTAAAGATTTTTTTCTACACAGTTTCAGAATATATCTGAATCTGAAATTAAAGATTGAAATTCACTTTTTTCAGAATCAATTCTTACTTCATCAAGATCATATGAAAGGCTTCGTTCACCCTGAGCATATTTTTTGGCACAATATTTCAAGGCAATAGTCAAAATATCAATTTTAACTCTATAAATGTAACTGTTTGTCAATGTATTGATCTATCTTGTAGGAGTCATATACAGACTCTTTTGCTCATTCTCCCACTGCTGGGAGTATTGGCTGGCAACAGACCCAGAAATGTGATTACACAGCCCCAATTCTAAGGCTAATGTCCAACTGACATTGGAGAATGAATGTCTCATCTTACATGTAGATACCCGAGGACTGTCTAACCTATAGTATGTACCCTTTGATGACCATCTGACTCCTATTATGTAGACAACACACAAAGACCATTTGGCCCTTTTGTGTGGACATTCAATGGACATCAGCTTTTGTGTACAGGCACCTGATGACAACCTGACCACTTGTATATGGATATCTGATGATAGTCTGACAGTTGTATATGAATACTTGGACATCTGGATTTTTGTGCATGAACAGTTCACAGTTCTGGTCAGACTCCAGAGTCCTTGAGAGACTAAGGATCATCTTCCTCATAAATCACATATTTTTTTCTGAGATTCCTTACTCTATTGTCTTCCTTTTTTTCCTACCAAGCTTCTTATTCCAAGAGTCATAATAATAAAATAGCTGTTACATACACAATCATACTACACACATACCACACCCCAGACACACATGTATGCATATATATATATATATATGTATATATATGTTGATGTATCTATATGTACATGTGTACATACATACATATACTGTGATGTTAAAAATGAACTGATTGCACAGGCACTTACTTGTTCTAAAGGAAACATTTCTATTTGATTTCTTCCTAAGTAATTTTTAGCTGATGTAGGCTTTAAGTTACTTTAAAGTATTCTGAAAGATTTCTACTTTAAAAAGAATTCTTATTTACCTCATAGCTGTATCTTTCCGTGTTTAAGTCAAATAAGGAAAGCTGTCCTTTTTCAGTGTTCCCACAGCCCAACCAGAGAGTCGCATTCTTGCTATTGAGATTTGTAGCAACCATGCATTCAACAGTAATGTTCTTAGGTATTAAAATGTGTCTCATAAGGCAAATTAATTCAGCTGAATTCAAAATGTCAAAGACCTGAGAAAGTTTGAAAATAACGAAACAGCATCCATCAAGTTAACATTTCTTCATGAATCAAATGTGTCCTAAAGCTGTATTAAACAAAACCTACAGTTCTCAGTTAAACTTTGACTTGATAATCTAGATCATTAAATATAATAATCCAAATTACAGATAAAATTACATATAAAAACAAGCACAATATATACTCTTTGTATACTGTGCATAATATGTACTCTTTGTATGTGTGCTATGGTACTTCTTTTAACATGGGAAGTTCAAAAGTGTTTAGTAAACCAAATTTATATACTCAATTCTATATTTCAGAGTCAATCAATTGGGAAAAGAAAAAAAAATAAAACATCAAACAGAAACGAAGTACATCTATCAGTTGTAGGAAGTGAAATCCATATTTGTTTAACAATTCAGAAACTATCTCTAGATCTGCATTGGAGTTTTGCTTTAAGCACAAGAGAACAGTGAACCATTGAATACACTATAAGCAAATGGAAGCAAGAGCCAGGATGCTAGGAAGAAAACTAGGCCAACCTTTCCAACACACAAGACCTCAAAAGAGTTCTCTATTCTCTCTATGCCTGGCTTAGATAAGCTGGTGAATTCACCGTCTTGCCTAGAACAGACATGTTGTACCAAGGAAAATTCTGTAGGTCTAAGCTTTGAGAAGCTACCCTACATTTTAGAATCTCAGAGCTGCTCCAGAGTTCATAAAATACAAATAGAGAGAAATGGTACATGTGCTATGGAAAGTTTTCCTATGATAAAATAAGTGAGCCAGATGGTTGAAGTAATTGTGGAATGTTTGACATGGTCATTGTTTCTGTACTGAGCTATTTCTGATCAAGACATTGAAAGTTGAATAAATCTTCAAATATTAACTGTAATTCAAAATCAACACAGCACAACAGAAGAACCACTTTCATTGTGATTTATTAAAGGTCACACCAGACTGAAGTATAGCAAGAGTCTCTTTTCAGATATTATGCCAGAAGATATAGCTTTGCACCAACTTATAGCTAAAAACTAACTTAAAATATTGGATGAATTTTAAAAATGCATTGAATCCAATCTGTTAGTCTGTGTCTTTTTATTAGGGGAATTGAAGCTATTAATATTGAAAGGTAGCCAAGAGCAGTATTTATTAATCCTCATTATGTTGTGGTGGTGTGGGCTCCCCTTGCCACTTTTGACTAACTGTTCTGGGATTATTCATTCACTGTATTTATCATTTTGGGTGTAGTTAATCTTATCTTCAGGCTGACTTTTTCTCTGTAGTGCCTTCTGTAAATCTGGATTGCTACATTTATTTTTACTATAAAATGCTTCCTTTCTCTGGAGATTGTGATTGATAATTTTGCTGGGTATAGTAGCCGGGGTTGGCAGAATTTTCTCTGTAGTGCCTTCTGTAAATCTGGATTGCTACATTTATTTTTACTATAAAATGCTTCCTTTCTCTGGAGATTGTGATTGATAGTTTTGCTGGGTATAGTAGCCGGGGTTGGCAGCTGTAATCTCTTAAAGCTTATAGAATGATTGTTCAGGCCCATTTAACTTCCAGAGTCTCCATTGAAAAGTCGGGTATTATTCCAATAGATTTGACTTCAAATATGATTTTGTCTTTTTCCTTTGAAACTTTGAATATCTTTTCTTTGGTTTGTATATTAGATAATTTTTATTATGTGTTGTGGTAAGTTTCTTTTCCAGGCCTGTCTTTTTAATGTTGTGTATGCTTCTTGTACCTCCTTAGGTTGGGTAAATTGTCTTCTGTGGTTTTGTTAAAAAATATTTTCTATGCCTTTGACCTGGGTTTATTTCTCTATGCCTATTATTTATAAGTTGATATTTTCATAGTGTCCCAGATTTTCTGGATGTTTTGCACCTGGGTTTCTTTTCTAATTTAAGAGTTTATTTGAGTGAGCTATTCCTTTTATCTTGTCTTTAAAACATGGAAATCTCTCTTCCACATCTTTTAATCTATTGGTAAGTCTTGCCTCTGATGATTTTGACATCCTTAGATTTTCATTTTCAATTTTTTTATTTGGTTTTCTTTAGTGATTCTATTTCTTTGTTAAATTCTATGTTCATTTCTTGAATATTTTTTATTGCTTCATTCAACTGTTGGCAGTTTCACATTGCTCATTGAGATAGTTATCCATATCTTATATAAGGTTCTTGTGCATATTTACAATTGCTATTTTGAAATCCTCGACTTGTACTGCATTTAAACTGCTTTTCTCAGGTCCTAACACAATACAATTGCTGGTCTCTGGAGAAGGCATATTGTTTTGGTTGTTCATGTTTGTTTGTTTTTGTGCTGGGATCTAAGCTTCTAGAATTAGGACATTTGGGGCATTTCTTGATGTAGATATCATTGTTGGGTAGGTATTCTATCCTTTGGTTGCTGTTGCCCAACTATAGTGGCTATAGACTCTCCAACTTCCAGTCAACTATGCTGGGTATGGGTTCCCTCATTAGACCTGTTCTGGAGGTCTGTGAGGAGTCACAAAACAAAGGAGCTGGGCTAAAAAGAAAGGGTGAGCAAGGCAGTGGGGGAGAATTAAAGGACCCTGGTGGCAAGAGGCAAGTCCCTGGAGCATAGAGATGAAAATGGAGTAAAGGTTCCTATGGCAAGCTGCAGCAAGACTAAGGGTAAGTCTGGCGATATCAAAATGGAGGACTGGAAGGAAGATATAAGTTCCCCTACCTAAGTTTCTAAGTCTACATTGGCAGTTTTGGGTCCCTAATAGAGGCACTGTGAATCAGTGGAGACAAAGGGAACTGGAGCTGAACTGGAAGAAAAAGCCAAGGGATCTCTTAGAAGAACTAGGAAATCTCTTGTTCCTCACAAAGAGGCCAAGTCCCTAGGAGACTTGAGTGAACTGAAACTTTAATTAAAACAAAGAAAAACAAAAACAAAACAAAACAAAAAACCTAGATATTTTTATAACCTTGCGGGAAAGAATCCCTTAAAATGTGACCTAAAAAGAAACAAGTATCAAAAGATGTTAAACATGTCCTTATTAAAATGAAGACATTATGTTCATAAATATATCCAAAGAGAAACTGTTGTGTTTTATTACAAAAGAGAAAGTCAAGGATATGTTTTGTAGAGCCAGGTATGGTGAGGTGGGAGGGATGCCTAGTTGGGACCATGTTGAGGCATACCTTCCCCTTGAGGTATCAGCCATACAAGGGGTATAGTATAGAATAGAGTTTATTTACAGCATGAAAAGGGAAACTGGGAAGGGAGTAGAGACAGACAGATAGACAGACTGACAGACAGGCAGACAGACAGACAGACAGGCAGGCAGGCAGGCAGACAGACAGACAGACAGACAGAGGAAGAGAGGAAGAGAGGAAGAGGAGAGGTCAGCCAGAAACACATGGAGAGAGGATGGGGGAGGGGAAAGGGGAGTGAGGGAGAAAGGGATCACAAAAAGAAAGGAGGCAGAGAGAGTAAGAGAGCAAGGAGGAGGCAAATAGCCCCTTTTATAGTAAGTCAGGCATACCTGGTTGTTGCCAGGTAACTGTGGGGCGGAGCCTAGAAGAAGTGCTAACAGAACTGATAAAGGGAGCCACATAAAATCAAAAAGAAATCTTTACTCTAGATATCCAAGAAAGAATAACATATATGAAAAATGTCTTTTTCACATGCAATTTGTAAGTAGATAATTGAGTAGACAAATGGACACAGCAATAAAAACACATTTCATAAAAAGATATACATGTGTGTATCCATATGTATCAGCAATAATAGATACAAACACAAAGAAATATGTGAAAATATGTACCTACAATCAATGATGGTGGCTCTTGGGGTGTTGGGGGTCACAGTGTGTGTTAGAATGACAGAGATTATGAAAATCACATTTTAAAACTAACACTATAAATACATATAAAACATTATAACATTTTACTCTATATATGTGCATGTTAATTTATGTGTTTGAATATATATTTGAAAAATATATGCATATATTTATAAATGTACAAAAGAGCATGATGTTTGGTAAAAAATATTTAAAAATTTTTAGCATGAGTATACCTGGGCAGAAGTGGGTCTTTCTTGAGGATTTTCTTTCAAACACTTTGTAATTAACTTCTCAACCATAGGCCATGGGGCACAGCCATATTCTTTAACTGGATCTGAAATATAAAGATGATCATTCCAGCACACTAAACAAATCAAAAGTTCTGTGCTTACTATCAACATATATGAGTTAAAAATGCAATGGAAACTCTGATTCATAATTCTAAGTTTGCTATGACATAGTTGATTTTGTTAACTTCATCTTCAGTAGAGCCACCCCAAAAGAGTTTCATCCTTGTAATTCCACCAGTTAGGAGGTAGATGAAGGATGATCTGAAGTTCAATGTTAGTCTCAGCTACATATCAAGATTAAGATCAGCCTGGGCTACATGAGATCATCTCACTACCACCAACCCCAAAACAAACAAATAAAAGATCTGCTGACTTTTTATGGAATAAAAAGAAATACAAAAATCAAATGAATGTAATAAAGGCATTTTATTTGCTATTTGCACAGAGACTTTGAAAACACTTTTGCTCACATAATAAATAGCTTCTGAGAAAACATCTTTATTACTCAAAGAGAGCAAGCATTTAGAGCCACATCTCTGCAGTTGGTTTGTGTGCATTTAATATTTTCTCTAGAAATGCCACTCTTCAAGTGGGTGTACAACTGAGGCCAGGGCTTTTATACTGGAAAGCTAACAGGTATGATAAGGAAAATGGCTAAGTGGCATCTGAGTTGAGTTTGACAATAATCAATTTCCTTTTCCCAGAGTCTTTAAAGGTCCTGAAAGAATAGTTGATGCCATAGTGCCCATAGCAGCCCTAAGTGCATACTCAGAAGCACATCTTGGGGGAGAAGGAAGTATTAGAAATAGCTACATAATTCTGTATTAGCAAATGAGGTAATAGTCAAGAACAGATGAAAGAAAGGTCATGAAATGCCTTGGAGCCACGAGACACCCGTTCAAAATGAAGCTTCTCTCATTAAATACTCATTTACATTAATATTCATAGCAAAGGATGTTATAAATTATTAAAAGATTCTTCATGAATATGAATTACTTTGCTCAAAACAAATGAAAACATCCAAGGCTATGATGTATTCTGTAATTGTTATCAGAACTACAAACACAACCCTGATTATAATGGTAATCTTCCTTTCCCAAATGTCCTCCAAAGGTAATACCAAACATACCAATACTTACTTTGGATTTCATTAAGCCTAAAATAACTAGGTTTTTTTTCATGTGATCTTTATTATTGTATCACAAAATTTAAGATCTATGCATTCAGCCAAAGTCATCAAACTCCAAATGATCATGCTGACATTAAGAATTCTTTCTTGTAGATAAAAACAGAACTTACCTGGCAATTTCCCTTGTATCGCTAACTCATCAAACTCATTCGGGAACTTCAAACCCTCCATGATCCTACTCCCAGTTGTCCAAATATCGTGAAGTAGTAAGCCAAAAGAATAAACATCAGCCTGTTGGTTATAAATGACATTTCCTCTGGCAACTTCAGGTGCCCGGAACCCTTAAAGGAAAGATATACAGCAGTAAATGTAGCGAGCACCAAGGCCCACATATAGACCAACTGCTAAGAAACAGGTCAAGGAGACAGATGGGGTCTAAGTCAGACCATGTCATCGCTGTAGTAAGAAACCTGGAACAAGTCAGTGAGCACCAAGTGACCTGTTTCAGGCACCACACCACTGCTGATCTTAAAGGACAGATCTTTTGATCTTTACTATGAAACCTTACACTCCTACTATGATATCTTAGTCTTAAAAGATGATACTGAAGGATAATATTGATAAATATTGAATAATAAATTATTAAATAGAGAATAACTTGCAGGCACAATGTATCTATTTTATTGGATTCTTTTTTAGTTCCATTTATTTATTTATTTATTTATTTATTTATTTATTTACTTTACATCCCGATCATAGACACCCTCCCCCCCATAGGTGGTGGTTCTGATGCTAAGGTTCTATTCTCCAAATGGTTCTTTATCTGTCAGTAAAGAAAGCCATGGGACAATTTCTGGGTGGAAGGGACAGGTGGGACTTCCAGGTCCCTGGAGGCTGGAAGGGAGATGCAAAGAAGGAGAACTGAGTTCACCATACTTTGGAGAGGGAAGAACCAGGCAACCATGTGAGGTCTTGGGAGGAGCTGTGACTGCCCCATAGGTGGGTGATGAGATGTTTAGCAGGGACTAGACCCAACTGACCAAGTGAGAGCAGGTGGGAGGTACGGAGCTAAGGGTAATGATAAGGGTGCATTTTCCAGGTGGTAGATAGTATTGCCCAGCAACTGTGCCAAGAAGGCAAGTTAAAATAGAACAACTGTGTGTCTGTGTCTTTTATCTGTGGATTCAAGGGAAGCTGGGTGGGGGCTGCTACCACAGCCACTTTTTGGAGCAAAGGCAGGTAGATCAAAACTATATGCAATACACCTCTCTTCCCAGTACCCCTTTCATATAACTCCTACCCTATAACCCCTTCCTTTCTCCTCTGAGAAGAGGGTTCCCCACTCCAGGCAACAACCCACCCTGGTACATCAAGTCACTAAGCACATCCTCCTACACTAAAGGCAGAAAAGGCAGCCCAGCTAGGAGGACAGGACCCACAAGCAGGCTGCAGAGACAGCAAAGACACCCCCTGCTCCAGTTGTGGGGAGTGGGGGTGACAGAGACACACCCACATAAAAACCAAACTGTACATCTGCCACATGCACATCAACCACACATGTGCAGGGGGCTTAGGTCCAACCCATGCATGTTCCCTGGTTGGTGGTTCAGTCCTCAGGATCCCCCAAGGGTCCATGCCAGTTGACTCTCATGGAGTCCCTATACATTTGGGGTCCCTTAATCCTTGCCCCAACTCTTCCACAAGACTCTCTGAGCTGTGCCTAATGTTTGGCTGTGAGTCTCTGCATCTGTTTCAGTCAGCTGCTGGGTGGAGCCTCTCAGAAGACAGTCATGCTAAGCTCCGGTCTGCAGAGCATCCTTAATAGTGTCAGGGATTGTTTCTTGCCCGTGTCTCAAGTTGGGCCAATCATTGGCTGGGCATTCCCTTAGACTCTGCTCTATCTTTGTCTCTGTACTTCTTGTAGGCAGGACAGATTTTGGTTTGAAGGTTCCATAGGTGGGTTAGTATCCTTATCCTTCCACTTGGAGTCCTGCCTGGCTACAAACTAACAATCAAATATATAAAAATCTCACAGGAAAACCAAAAGCCTTTATCAATTTTCTCTTTGTTTAATGCAACTGTTACCAGCAAAGCGGGTCATTTTATAGGCTCAAAGTCACTAACTCGTCTAAAATTTCAGTGGTCTCATTAGTTCCAGAACTTAGGACTCCATTTTTCCCAGTGAAATTAAAAACTACAGTTTTTTTTTTCTTAAAAGAAACAAACAAAAAACAAAACAAAACAAAAAAACAGCTGAAGTCCAGAAACAGAGCACTTGCCCTGTTTGCCGAATGCAACAGATCTTGGGTTTTATCTTTGTTACCACAAATAAATTTATTAGCCTATTAAGTCAAATCAAAATGCTTTCAGAATTATGTCTGAAATTTGCGCTCTCTCTCTCTCTCTCTCTCTCTCTCTCTCTCTCTCTCTCTCTCTCTCTCTTTCTCTCTGTCCGTGTGTGTATGTGTGTGTATGTCAGAGCTAATATTAGATATTTTCCTTTAGTGTCCTTCCATTGGTCTTTGGCCCATTGCCTTCCACTGAGCTTGCTGTTTCAGCTGGGTGTATCTCTCCAATGCTAGGGCTAGAGATGAATCTTGTCACCACTCGCTTCTCCGTGGGAATCCAATCTCAGGTCTGTGCTTCTGCAGCAAGCACATAGGCCTATCTCCCAAGCTTTTGAATTCTTTTAAAGAAGGTTCAATCTTTTACTCCATGGGGAAGACAAATAAATAGCTTTCAATTTGTCAGGATAAAATGAATATGGAAGACTGTTGATAATGGTAAAGAATATTAACCATCTAAATAAATGCAACGGCCAATAGAAAATTGTTCAATAATAAGCACTCTGCAGCAAATTAAAATCATTTTTAAAGGAAATTCTTCAGCAAAATGAAGAGAAAATATGGGATATAGTGTCAGGTGACCAGTTAGCAAGTAAGTAGAAAATTAAATTAATTTTCTTGACTCCGATAATGGTGTTGTTATGATATAATTAGCCTCCTTCTAGGAAAGTGCATGTGAGTTTATCTGATAACAGCAGCATGTTGCATGAAACTTCATCTCAACACTCTGACTCCAAAAGAGAAGAAGGAGAAGGAAGAGAAGAAGGAGGAGGACAAAGGCGGGGGAGGGGGAAATGGTTCCAACCACTGAATCTGTGTGGAAGGTAGATGGGGATGCAGCTGGACTGATCTTCCCCTTCTCTGCAGGCTTCAATGTTGCTAGGAAACACAGGACATCTAGAAAGGACCACGACAAAACGGTTATAGCATATATCCCTTCTTTTTCATACTTGCAAATTCTTAGTAACATACATGGATCTTAAACAATGAAAATACACTGCCAGATGGATACCATGATGTAGGAGTCCACTGCCTTCAAGGGACAGTTCTAAGATGCTGAGTTGAAGGCTCAGTAGCTCTTCAGTAGGCTGCAATTGCATAAAGAATTAAAAGGACCGGGACACCAAATACATACCTGACAGCTCCTATTTTACTAATGACTAAAATCCGACCCTTATAACTAAAATTTCTTAAACTGTGGGTCACAACCCCATGTGGGTTTGCATAACTAGAGGTGAAGGTCATGGAAAGTCTGAAAACAGGAAAAGAGTTCCACGTATGTACATATGTGTGCATGTGTATGTACTTAGGAATGCCAGTGGTCTATGTGTGGTGTCCTTAACATTTTGTTTTTTGTTTTGTTTTCTGAGACCAGTAATCCCCAGGGATGTGTCTATCTATGCCTCTCTAGCCCTGTGACCACAGGTATGCACAAGCACACCCAACTTTCTTAGGTGTGTAATCAAGATCTAAGCTCAGGTCCTCATGTTTGGGTGGCAAATACTTTACTGAAGCAGCCATCTTCACAGTTGTCAGTAAAAGATTTCTGAGCTTGCAAAAAAGCAAAATGGCTTTCAAAAGCAAAATGGCTTTCAAAAGCAAAATGGCTTTCAAAAGCAAAATGGCTTTCAAAAGCAAAATGGCTTTCAAAAGCAAAATGGCTTTCAAAAGCAAAATGGCTTTCAAAAGCAAAATGAAGCTTATGCTTCTGAAAGCTCTTGTGTTGCATTATGGAACTTTATAGCCCTGGTTCTTAACACACAACATGCATGTCTCCCTGTACATGCCACACAATGCTAGCATGAGCTGGTGCCCCAAACACCTCCACACCATTCAACAGTACTATGTGCTATGAGTTGTACTGTTATGTAATACATGCAATGGCTTGCACTCTTCTGAGAGCTTAATGGTTATTTGAAGAAAGTGAAGACATCATATGTTCCATCTCCATTCTTCAACATGTATAAAGTTAGTATCTTTGAACTTGTTTGTGTTAGACAAACAAGCACAGATTCATCTCATTAGTATGCAAGTGAGATGTCATTTATAATGAATTATAATATTATGTGCTTACCAAATGACTGTTTAAAATTTTAATTGTTTATTATTTATTATCAATACATGTTTGATTTGTATAACTGTTTTATGTGCCTATAGATCCTCGGTCACATAAATATCTCTAGAACATAAAATGGTCATGAGTGGAAAAAGTTTAAGAAGCATTGCCTTTAATATTATATACAAATACATATATGTATATATACATTTAAAACTGTAAGTTTTAGATATTCTTGTATTATAGATATATATTTCTGAAAGTATTATGCATTTATTTAAGGCAATGATATTTTTCGATTGTTATTGCTTGGCTATGAGTTGCCCCTCAAAAATTCCTGCAGCAGTGTTTAGAAGGAAATGGATCAGGAGGGATCCTAGCTCAGTGATGGATTAAGGCATTGATAGACCTTACTGTTGAAAAGTTGTAGAATCTACAGGTGGTGCGTGACTGGAGAAAATCAGTCACTAACTGGTTATCCTAACCCAACCTTTCTTCCTCCCAACCCTCCCTGCTTCCTGGCTTCCAAGAAAGTGGGCAAGCACTCCTCTGCCACTTGCACCCATATGGGTTTTGCTTAACTTCATCCTAAAACAATAGAGGAGCCCACACACATCTTCCTTGACACAGATTTTTCTGAGGAATTTTATCAAAGGGAACAAAAGCTAACTTCCACATCTGTATAACTGTAATAGCATAGTAACACCCTGAGCTAACAAAATGTGACGCAATTAGGAGCTCTAAACACAGTACTAATAAATTATACATACTATGACATGATGCTTAAAACATCACAGTAGCTCTATTGCAAATCCTTAAATAGCATTTTTCAGATACTTCCTAGAACATTTCATTTGACCTATATGCCTGTAACCAGTTAAGAGACTTTACAAATAGTACAAAACCTGCTATGATCCCTTCTTGTTTTTAGGGTTTACATTATTCATTTGTGTTGGGGGAATGCAGGCACACGCCAAGGTATGTGTGTGGAGGCCAGAGGACAACTTGTAGGAGATAGTTCTCTATTTCTACCATATGAGTTCCAGGAATCAATTCAGGTCTTCAGGTTTGGTGACAAGCATCTGAACCCACTGAACCCTCTCACTGGCTCCTATATCATGTACTTTCTTAAATCCACAAACACAATCAAAGTCAAGAGTTCTTAAACCCACAAGCTACCCACATAGCTAATTTGCTAACAATCTTTATTATGCTTACATTCTTAGAATTTAAAAGAGATTTGGGTGGCTGTTTAAAGTATTTCCCAGTTGCTATTATTCATCCTCACACTCATTGTATATTTATTAAATCAAGCTTCCATGTATTAAATTGTCCACTATCAAACAATATGCTTTGTGTTTATTTTCCTGTAAATTCTCCAATATAACCTTAAACCATGGAATCATATATCAAGAGGAGACCTGAGAATGCTATTTGGACTCATCTATCCATTTTTATCAAGTATGCACCAATTTAGTCACAGCCACTCAGTACTTTGGAAGATTTTACAATTATTGATTATGATAATCAAGCAGGGAATATAGATACATTTTTTGAGTGTTAGCATAGCACTCATAAATCTCTGGATTTGATCTCTAGTACCAGGCACAACTACAATCCCAGCACTGGAGATTCGGGCAGGAGCCTCAGTTCAAGATCATCCTCAGCTCTATCAAGGTCATTCTCAGCTCCAGAGTTTCAGTCCAGCTTGTGCTACATGATATGAGAGCCTCTCTCAACAAAGAAAAATTTAAAGAGAGATGGGAAGGGAAAGGAAGGAGAAAGAGGGGTAGAGGAAGGGAGGGAGAAAGAAAGAGAGGTAGAAAAGTTAAGAAAATCATGGGGGGGAAAAGGAAAAAGAGAAAGAAAGTCATAAGTATAAAATAATAAAAGAAAGGAATATTCATGGAAATGTTTTTCATTTTTATCTTCACCTTTCCAGAGTCAATATCTTTAGTCACATGATCCCAGTTGTAGTAACATAATGCCATTTGTCTATTTAGGGGTATCTATGCTATGAAATTGTTGAAATGCTTGTTTAAACCCTCAATGAGTTTCTAGTGACCTTAAAAAGTCATATAAGTTGAACCTTGTCCTTACCATATAATAGTGAATAGTTACAGAACATTTAATTTGTCCAGTGACTGTTTTATTTGTATAGTTGTTGACAGACTTGACATCATCAGTCACTATTCCCTTCAGTCACTCCTGCAATCGTCATGGAACACAGAATTAATTGTCATTCTCATCAGGAAACCCATGGTGGAGTTAAGGGTGGAACCAACTATCTCATATTTACTCTTCCCAAAGTAGACAATGTTACATGGCAATGCTGTCCCTGTCAGTAAGTGAGCTGTTTCTCTTTGACCTTGGGATGAACTTGTGCTGGATTGGGGGTGCTCCTGCTCATAGGCTGCCTGGGTTTGCATCTCGTCTGACCTGCAATCATTTTTAGCATCCCCTCGGATCTCACTCCCTGGATTGTAGATGAGAAATAACATTGGAGCTTATATGGAATCACTCCTGGAAATGATTAGGCATTAGCCCTACACATTGTTCAGGCCCTGAAAAGGTCTGCATCCCTCACTGTCCTGTAGAGACATAGCTATCTCACATACATGAACACCCAGGGTGAAGTACTGTTCTTAGAATTAATATAAAATGCACCCACAAATATAACATGTCTGATAATACATGTTTCTATTTCCTTTATAGAAACTTTTCACATTGAAAGATATATACTGTGAGTGGGAAATTTCAACAAAGAGAAAAACACAGAAAAAATTCTGTGGGAAAGAACCTTTTCTGTTCACAAGATCATTGAATTGAGGAAGGAAAAAATCAAGTTTTGGTAGCAATTGTGGTAATAGATGTTGTTTTTTCAAATTTAGGTCAGAGTTTAGGGCTAACTAGAAGTCCTTTAGTGATAATAATTTTAATCAAAGTAATTGTAATAACGAACAGAAGTTTTGGGGAACAAGAAGAAATAGACCCACACCATGTGAATGACCTTGGAGAGCAGAGAGTAGCAGAAAACAGAAGAGGTTGGCTTCTTTTGTTGAGAGTTTCTTCCATATTTATGTCACTGAAAGTCATCAGCATGGGTTATAAGGGCTCAGGATTCTGTGGTTGTCTCAGAATCCAGTGGCAATAAAATTCTAAGCTGGTTTTAATAAAAACCAGGAAGTCAGACTGCACAATTAAAAGGCTCCGTCTGTGAAGCATGTTGAGGTGCTATTGGCTGTTGATTGTCCTAGACCAGTGATCAGTTGGTGAGGCAGTAGAACCCAAGTCCAGAAGCTCATGCTAGAACCCAGTTATAACCACTGTCACACAAGTGGACAAAGCTTTAGTGATAGGTGCCCACCCAGGAGAAAGAACAGAAAGAACTGTGAGCCCCAGTTAAGTGAACCAGTCCATCTTAGCATCATATGAGATGTGAGGTCCCAAAGAGACCCAGGACATGTCTCCCTCAGTACTCATGGCTCCTCCCAGCACTGGCAACCCTGCCTCCTACCCTAAACCTCTTCAGCTCAGGCCTGTGCTTCCCTTCCTTTCCCTCAGCTTCTGATTCCAATATAACCCTGCCATTTTGCCTATGAGCTCTCTTGGTTTCTTGGTTCCTTTGGGTCCTTTCTCCTCTTCCCTATCTTTCCCCTCTTGCTCCTCACTCTTCTCCTCTCTCCTCTCATAGCTGAGTCTTTCCTGCTGGCCACGTGCAGTCTGAGCTCTCTAGAGACTCTGGCTGTGCTCTCTCTCATATCTACAACAAAACCCTTCTCCTCAACCACACCTAGGAGCTGTCATGTCTTCACTTTCGTTCACATCCCCAGGTCTCTCTGGGACCTCACATGTGATGTATGAGAACTTCCTATGTAAGGACACTGTGTACATCCATTTTTCCTAGGTGGGGTGTTTTCCAAGCTTCCAATGAACAATACTTGCTACACATAGTTCTGCTACTTTGTTTTTCTACCGTAGACACTAAGACTGAACAGTTAAGTCTTTTCAAACATATGTTAACACAGTATGTGGTGGAAGAGGAGACAGTTAAAGGAGCCAAAGTCAGATACCTTGTTTTTCATTGATTTAATTGAATTACCATCTTGGGTACTTAATGTAAGACAAAAACTTACTCAGTCTCCATGTTCCCATTTACAAAAGAGAAAATAATATCAAAGAGACAGACTGAGTATGAAGATAGGAAATGTGGTTCTGATGTACCTACCATGGAGGCTAGTACACAGCAAGTGTTAAAGAAACTGTAACTATTTCCGTCGTGATTGGGCAGCCCAGAGACACTCACATACAATGTACATTCTGACATGTTTCAGCGGTTACATACCCTACTTGCAACTACAGGCAGACAAAATAAAAGGGAAAGCATTTATTCTGACCAAAAATACAGCAGGCATAATAATTTGGGGGAAAAAATCCATCTTTTAAAAATATAGTGACATTAAAACCTTCGCCTTTTAGCTCAGTTTTTGGCTTAGACATTTACAAGTTGTTTTTTGTTGTCATTGTTGCTATTCTAGAAAATAGGATGATAAAAAGGTCAATGCAGTGGTCATTGCTCTTCATGCCCTGTGACAGGCTATTTTTCTTTGACTCTCCTAGACCCACACCTGAGGGCACTGATGACCCACTGCAGAAAATAAACTTGTTCTCCTACCTGGGGTGCCCTCTGATGTCTTTATTCCCATCCTGCAGCAGTACTGTGCAATCCCATAGTCAGCAATCTTCGCAATGATGGCAGCATTGGGATACAGGGTAAAAAGCAACACGTTGTGGGGCTTCAGATCACGGTAAATTATCATGGCTGAGTGAAGATACCTGCCAGAGACCACACAGGAAGTCTTATCAAAAGGTGATCATCCTACATTAATTTGGTCATATTTCTTTTCAATATGTTATGTTCTTGGTGCAAAAACATCAAAAATGCTATGTTAACTTTGTCCGTGGAAGTTGAAATATATATTGCAAACAGACTTCAAAGCATAAAGATCAAATATTACAAAGCAAGGTGATACTTCTTCCCAAAAAACTAAAACATCAAGCCTGGTAGGCGACTTGAGCTTTATTTATCACACAGCTGTGTGCACATAGCCATGTACACACAGCCATGTACACACAGCCATGTGCACACAGTCATGAGTACACAAGCATGAGCACACAGTCTTGAGCACATAGCCATGTGCACAGAAAATGTAGAACAGTTTGTCTTTACACATCAACAACTACCGAGAGTGAATTCTACATTCCCTCACCAACAAAAGGAGATATTTAAAAATTAAATTAAATATTGGAATATGTTAACTGGTTTGGTGATGACTGTAAAATTAATGCTCAGACATGGAAGCAAGAGAGCAGATTGTTCAAGTCCAACCAGGCCTGCCCAAAAGATAGAAACAAAGAGATTAAATAACAGTAAATCTAATTTTGCTATAGGCTTAATTTTTGTTATAACTTTCATTTATCTGCTTTGATGTTCTTATAATTACATAGGAATTGGTTTCTTAGGTTTTTAAAATGATATCACTTATCTTTGTTATTTTCCTTTTCCTGATTACTTTTCTTCCTAATGTTTTTTAAGAATCTTTTCTTCTTTTCAGCAAAATCAAATCAAATTGTAAGCTTTTACCTACCTATTATCTCCAACTCTGGGGATGTAGCCTACTGTAAAGCTAACTCATTACGTGCCAAGGTTAATAAAGAGCATCTGAACAGTCAGGAAGGCAGAAACTGTCTTAGGAGGTAAAAAATCTGGGTGTGAGATGGAGCCAAAGTATACCTGGATTTGGGCATTTCGAGCAAATAATAAAAATGACTTAATAGAAAACACAATGTTTTAATCTCAGCCAAGTACATGGTGGAGGAACACAGTTTCCCAAATGCTAAAATAACTATTATCACCTCTCCTGAGAAATCTTTAAATTTCTGATTTTCTCTGTGCACTAAACTCAAAGTTGTAGTATGACCCTTGCTGAAAGGACAATTTTTCTTGGGTCTTAAGGAGGATTGTTAAAATCCTTTGTTTATTTATGGTTTGGAATTTGGTTAAGATTATATTAAAAAATATTTACCTCGTTACCTCCTATCAATCATTGCTGGGGCATTAGGAACAGAAAGCTGTCATGTCTGGAACTTTCTATTGTGGGATGGTCCAGAGTGAATGCGTCATTTCACTCCATCAACCACTGGGCTGATTCTCTCTTCCAGGATGTACTTAGGACACAGCACTGGATCTGTTCACTTCAGGATATACAGTTTGGGCTGATCAACACCATAAATGCACTAATGAAGTTGACCTTAACAACAGTAATTCAGTTGAAAGGAACATTTACTGAGGGCTTACTGAAAGGCCATTAGCTGTCTTGAGAAAAGCCAAGAGATTAAGAATTAAAAAGTTAAGTGTATGTCATCAAATATCATCCCAAATCTCCATAACACATCCCTCTCTGTGTTACAGATAGAACACAGGCTCCCTCAGAATACCTTTGTAGGACTAAAAGATAGTCAATTTCAAATCATGTCATTTGGAGATCAAGGTTATCTTGTTTAATTACAATTTTTAATTATAGAATATAATCTTAAAAGTGTAATTCTAATACCCTGCAATAGTAAAAGAAAAGAGCTTTTGAAATTTTAATAAGCACAAATCATTTCTCACTGGCAATAATTCAGACAAATGAATTAAAGCATTGTTCGGGAATAAGTATTGTCAAAGATTTCATTAACGTAAACTACACTCGGCTAACCCGTCTTTAATCATCCCTATTATATGAATTACCAAGAAGCCCCTATCTTTATAATTTAAAGTCAACTTTATCTAATCCTGAGTATATTACCCTAAAAATAGAATGCATTCATTCCTTTAACAAATATGCATTAGACATCTGTGAGGCTCCTGCATTAGTGGACACAAAGCCATCTTTGTAAATCTGCTTTCAAGAGGGTTCTAATCTAGGGAAAGACTGTGCTTAGGTATCTGAAGACGGCAGCATGTGAGTATCAAAGGCTGAGGAAGCAGAGGTGGAAAAGTACAGGAAGCACTTTTGGCTCTATCCAGGCAGGCTTTAACCTTAGGCACACAAACTCTGTCCTTCTTCACAGCCTGATATAAAGTCTTACATGAGTTAAGTGTGCAAGAAACGCAAGTGAACTCAGGGTGCTGAGGCAGAAAAAAAATGAAGGGTTTACAACCAGGCTGGCTTAGGCTGACTGACTATAGGGTGGGCTTCTGACTCATAAAACTAAAACCAAATGAGCACCTGCGAATACAAGGAAGAAACGCTCTCTGTAAGAAAGCTGGGCTGTATGGTAGGGTTGACATGCGTGCAAAGCCTTGTAGAAATGAAATCCTCCAGAATACTTTGTGAGAAGAGAGGTAGACATATGGAAGCCAACCTGGTTAGAATGTGGACTAGGGACATGGCCCAGAGTAAGGCTGCCAAGAAACCCAAAGCACTCATGAAGAGCTTCCATGTTGTGCCACCGCAGAGCTGAGAGGACCTTAGGCACAGCACACCTAAAAAGACTCCATGCTGTGCCATCACAGAGTTACATTACAGGTAACTGGAAAGATGAGGAAATCTCAAGTATAGTTAGACTTGTATTCCAGGGGGAAATGTTCTGATAATTCCCTATTGATCCTGGATTGAAGTAGTAGCATAAAAAATAAAAGAATTGATAAAATGATAAAAATAAAATATATTCAAAGATCTGATAGATACATGGAGATATAGTTAGGCAGGTAGATGATAGATAGATGAGATAGATAGATAGATAGATAGATAGATAGATAGATAGATAGATAGATAGATACATAGATACATAGATACATAGATACATAGATACATAGATACATAGATACATAGATACACAGACAGATATATACATAGATACACACACATATAATATATATATATTGACAGACAGATATTGAGACAAGGTTTCACTGTGTGGCCTAGGCTTGCTGTGAACTCATGAGGGGACACTAGCTGTAGGTGGAGAGAGGAAAGTAGACTTTCTGTGAATACATTGATCCTGTCCTGACAGATGGGGGATATGTAAGGAAACACAGGCTCATTGTGAGAAGAGATAGCAAGGGGGATAAAATAAGTTTGAGCATTCATTCTGAGAAAAAACTGAATTCAAGCTGATCTTGAAGAACAGATTGATAAAATGAACAAGTTTCTTATGCGCAGTTTTAAAATGCTAATTACCTAAAAAGCCATAAAGGAACATGACTTTATCACTTGTCTCTACCCCTGTAGTTATAGCCACATGTTAACAATTTTTGAAATAACAATTTTAATATGTACATATTTATTTTTCTTTTTATTGAAGAGGTATTTTTTATACAATTTTTTATTAAAACATTGAATCTTAAAATTACTTTTAATATTGTTGGAAGATTAACAGTTATTTATACATACCAGCCTCCTGTGGAAGCAGATCTAGAATTCCTTCCTGGAATTCTAAGATTCCTGCTTTTAGACTAAGAGCAAATGAGGCAAAGGACTGAAGCCCATGCTAAATTTCCATTTGCTTCCTAAAAATGTGAGATTTGTTACTTGAAATAAAGGCCAGCGATATTGAGGCTACGGTGCTATAGATTTGCAACTTAAATGTTGAATTAAAATAGTAAGTCTTTAGTTTAAAACTGAACACTTCAGGATTACATGAAAAAATTGAGGAAAATCTGGGACCCAGGATGAGTTAAATCAAGAAAATAATTGTGATGGCTTTGGAAAACCCTAGAGGGCTCTTTACTAAGCTCAGGTTGCTCTGAGGCTCCCCCTGGTGTTCAAAGGCTGTCATTCCGGCCCAAATCCAAATGCCCACTCGTTGGTGCCTTTCAAAATCTGCACAGCTTTCAGTAGTTTTGGAAGAGATAAATACTATTCGTACTGCACCTTCTCAATGTTGCATGAGGAGACTGTTCACGTAATTTTAGAGAAAAGGTATGATGTCCTGTCTGCATCATTCTTCCCTCCCTCTGCCTCCCATCCCACCCCCCATGTCCCTTTGTCCCTGTCCTCTCCCATCCCTGCCTCATCCCTTACACCCAAAATGAATTTCCTAAGGGCTGGATCCCTGCTGTGATGACTGGAAAGAGAGATAGGTAACAGGACAAACCTACAGGTAATGCCAAGCAGAAGATTACACAGGAGTTGGGCATCGCTGACTAGCCAGGATGTGAGTATAAGACCCAGGTGAATTCAGGAAGCTCCTGAAGGTATGTGGCTGATCACAGCAACCAGGAAGCAAGTGTGGAGAAAATCCAAGACAGGAGATAGACCGATCCAATGTCTGTGTACTTCTCGGGCTAGTGAATGAAACACAGGATGTGCAGGGGCGATGAGAAACAATGGGGACTTAAAGAGGTTGAGGGAGAGAATCAGTGAGAGAAGTTGCATGGAAAGCTAGACATTTTTGCTAATGATTAGACGTGAGATGAGAAAGACAGAAGATCAAAGGGTGGCTACAAAGCCAGGAGATGATAGAAAAATGCAGAGCAGAGAACCTTAAGGATTCAATTTGGACGCTTAGGATTATCACCAAGCTTTCAGCATCACTCCTAGATTTCAGGCTAAGAAACAGGTAGGGATTGGAAAGGCAAAACTTAACAATTACTAAATGTGTGCAACAGTGATTTACCAAGGTCTTGTGTCTGGAGGGATGGCCTTTCTACTCCAGGCTGCTGCCCCTCAAAGATAACACCTAGCATTCAGCTACACGGTGGACCGTGATTCTGAATCACGTGATGTGTCTGTGTGGAATCCAGCATCTGTTACCCTGATCTACTTCAGGAGTATGGACTAGTTTTTCATGATTAAAGATTTTTCTGCTTCATACTTTCCTTGATATTTGGTGGCCTGACATAATTATCTTTGCAATTATCGTCTATCTAGGGTTCAGATCAAGGACAGGAATACTAGATTTGAATGCTACTACCAACAGCCATGAAGGTCTGGGCTCACTCCCTATTACATTATACAATTACAAAACTGGGTCAAGGAGCTTACAGCTACCATCGAAGTTGTTAGCTGAGTGCAGCGAGGGAGTGGTGTTCTTAGAACCTGGAGCAGACCTAGGGTTACAGCGCCCATGCATTAAATAGAGAACGGTGCCAGCTCATTACCTCAGCCCGTCGGCCACATGCAATGCAATCCTGTGCTGGAGGGTTCTGGTGAGGCTGGCTTTCTCCTGTTGCAGCAGGCGATCCAAGGAACCCTTGGAGGCCAACTCCATTACCAACATCCGAGGACGAATCCCAGCTGCCAGCAAGGATATCAGGCTGGGGTGGTGGAGGTGACAAAGTACCACCAACTCCTGCCAGGGGACAGACATAATGAGTCTCAGATCATCCAGGACCCATCACCTGCCTGCCTGCCCTTCTCTGTGATCGGCTTTCTCAGAGCGGCTGGACGGTAGTAAACGTTCCCTTGTTCTTTAAGGTTTTTTTTTTTTAATTCCTCCCATTTTCAACAATAAACAGCTAATTTTGAACTGATGTTCAGATTACATTTCTAAGTTCTAATTTTCCCCTTTGACCCGCTTACACGAGACCAGTTGATGTGGGAATGGCCCACATAGGTAGACGTACCAATAGGTCATGTTGCTCTACCCTCTAAATTCTAGTTAGTGACTTAGTCTTCTCAGCCCTGGACTCTGAGTAGCCACTACTGGATCAACCTAAACTGGCAAAAGGGGTAAGCAATAGTCTCTGGTTTCGAAACCAGGAAGTTTGCGAAGGATACGTGATCAGTTCCACAGGAATACATAGTGCCCCCTGCCTGAAAGCTCTAATGCCTTCCTACTCCTTGTTAATTAAAAGCCCACGTATGAGGCTGGAGAGATGACTCAGCTGTTAACAGTTCTTGCAGTTTTTCCTAAGGACCCACATTCAGTTCCCAGCACCAAAGTCACATCAGATGATCTACAATCATCTGTAACTCTAGCTGCAAGGGATCCTACACTCTGTTGTGGCTCCACGGATATCCACACACATGTGTGTCATAGAGAAACACACAAATAAAAAAAACCCACTTAAACAAATAAAAAAAAAATAAATGCTTTAAGAACCCCCATGCATTTCCACATCCTAAGATGATCTACTTTATATTGCCTTTTACAACCTACCTCCTTTCATCTTCTTCTGTATTCACCATCCTTCAGGGAGTGAGGATCTTTCGCTCTTCTCATTCTGGATCTTTACCTATGCTAACACTTCAGCCTTGATATCTCCGACCCACCCACACACCCACACACCCTTCTCGGGGACTGAAAGCTTCTTCATACTCAGACATTAGCAAAAAGAAAAAAAAAATCCTTGTCTTGTTCCACCTTCCTAAAGCCATCCCCAACCGCAACAGGAAGTAGAGCTCCAGTAGCTTTGGAAGTCCTTTCTCTAGATCACACCCTGAGCAGCTCAATGCTCTCCTTAATGACATCTCTGTGTGTGAAGGCCATATTCAATTGCATTCTGGATTGACTCTGAAAGTGTAATCTAGTTGGGGTTTATTCTTTCTAGACCCACATCTTTTTATATCACAGGGGGGCAACGTTCCAATTCCTTTTGGTGGACTTTCTAAACTCCATTCATTCTCCCTTCTTCATGTGCTTTATTCTGACATCATTTAGTTGAAAATTTTACTTTTTGACAGATGTATGTAAACTAAAAATTTCCAAGAAAAAAAATGTATGACTTAAGTTAATGACATCACAGCATTTCTTACTTGTCTTAACAGCCTGAGTGATGTGTGCTTATTAAAAATCTTCACGGCCACTTCCTCTCCTTCATAGGCGGCTCGATAAACTGATCCAAAACTTCCATCCCCTTTTGAGAAGAAAATAGAAAGCATTTTTATCTTCCCAAGCAGAGAAAACAAAATCTATCCTAGGAGCTATGATTGTACCTGTTGTAGATTTAGAAAACTCTGATGCCTTGTGTATAGAATGTGCCTCTTTGAATGCTTCCCCTCCCTTCGCTTCCCCTCCCTTCCGATCAACAAGCCACATTCAAGTTCGAGCACGGATCTGGTGCCCAGCCTTCCTATTTCCCTCTGTACAGGATCTATGAAAACACACCATCACTCCTCTGTCTCCATCTCTTCATATGTGGATGGAGTTTGCACTCTTACCTAGCAGCACAGGCCACTGTCTAAATGCTGTTCTCTGTACTTTCTCAAACCTCAAGCCCAGCCCACTGAAAACCATGCTGTTGCATATTACTTTTTGCCTCCAAATTTTAGTCCACTTTCTGTACATCTGATAAAAACAAAATGACATGTTTTCAATATCATTATGAAGTGTTTTTTTCCTTTTAAATGCTAAGCGAAAGAGAGAAGAATGACAATGTTTCAGATGGGTGTAGAGATTTCTGATTCTGTAATGTCCTTCCCTATTTGAGAATCACTGTCACCATCGGAATGTGGAGCATAAACTGTCTTGCTCTGTGAGTGAGCAACAAAAATATAAGTGTGGAGACTGTTTTGTGTATTTATAATACCTAGGAAGGGAAGAAAATTGAAAGCAAGACATCTCTTCTGCTCACAGCAAACTAGACACTCAAGTGCCTATTTATGCTGGTTTTCTAGAAGAATAATCCTTTGAGGATGAAATGTACCCAACTCTTATAACACATGAAAGTCGACAGAAATATATCAAAACCAAATTTACAATTTATCTCTATTCATACATATGAAGACATAACCCATACTTGCTGTGCCAAATGGCTTTCTTTGTCAACTTGACATGAACTGGTGTTGTCTAGGAAGAAGGAACTTCAATTGAGAAAAATGTCTGTAGGCAAGTCGGTGGGTGGGGTGTTTTCTTGGTTGATTGGTTGATTTCCTGATTGGCATCAGGAGGCCCAGCCCACTGAGGATGCTCCTAACCCTAGGCATGTGCTCCTGGGTTGTACTAGAAAGCAGACTGAGCAACCAATAGAAAGCAAGCCAAGCACTGCCCTCTGGTTTCTGCTTCAGTTCCTGCTTCCAGGTCCCTGCTTCCTACTCTGACCTCCCTTCATGATATTCTGTATGCTTTAAACTGGAATAAAACCTTTCCCATGAGTTTCTTTTGGCCATAGTGTTAATCAAACACTTACTGTGCAATAGTTAAACTATTTCCTAGGAAGGAAAATTCTTGAAGAGAGATCTTAAATTCATTCCTGTCCTTAAAGAAGCAAACAGATATACAAAACCCTTGGAGGTAAGAATCAAAAAAATTTGTCCAAATTACTCTAGTATTAATATGATAGGGACATCTAATTATAAAATGGTTTTAGAAACATATTTCTTTTTTTTAAAAAAATGGGCTCAACTCCTTGGATTTAGCAACTTCAAGAGATTCTATAATTGTCATGTATGGGATAGGGAAGAGATAAGACAGATATCACATGGTAGAAACAAGGAATTCCGATAAACAGCCTAGGAGACAGGTCAGACTTCAAATGATCCCCAAAGGACAATGGCACAAACATTGACAAGATTTTATTTAGACAGCTTTCTATAAAGACACATAATGTGTACAAGCTTTAAGGCACCAAGGAAGGGACAGAAGCCACAGAAACACTTTATGTCTAATTGATGAGATATAAACACAAGTGCTTTAATATAGCCTTAGGGAACAGTCCTAATAAACTGCTCAAAACCTTTACACTTATCTGAAAAACACTGCAAACAGGATGAATACTGCAGGCAGCCCTGTCTGGCAGCTGAGACCCTTCAGAGAAAGGATGCTCTGTGTCTGCTACTTGCCTATACCCAGCAGTAGGCAATTTGGCAATTTCACAATTACAAGTGTATTTATTACCATAGTTCAAAGACATTCAAACTAAATTCCCCATCACTGTGGACAGCAAAGGGTTAAAGAGGCTCGCTTAGCATCTTGTGTTACATCACAGATTCTGAAATTTTGAAAATATAAATATAGGTCATAACTAATAATATATCCTATTTCATTTTCCTCCTATGCGGTAATGCTATTATAACCTATCGGATCCTAGGAAATTATTAATGGTAATTAAATTAAAAATAAATGGTGTATTCACACACACAATAACAAATACCTCATTCACCATAATCAAATTGTCTTGAAATACTTTAGATCAAATCCACCCAATGCTTTTTTGTCTTCCCAATGACTTCCAGGGAGATTTCTGAACTTGAAATCATCACCTTACTGTTAGCAGTATCACACTCCTTATAAAAAAAAAGTTGCTAACAGACCAAGTTTTTAAGTATTCTCAAAATACCAAAAATGATTGCCATAGGAGACTACACATACTTCAGATAGCTCTATTGGATTCTACAATGTGTACATATAACAGGATGTACTTATTCCATCAATATGTAGCATTTTCACTTGTCAATTAAAGAGTAAAACTTAGCATATCTTTGAATAGAGACAACTAGTGTGCTGGGTTCCTCCAGGCCCCAAAGGAACTTCGAGAACATGAGCTCTTCTTATTCTGCAGGAGTCACGTGAGCATTCTGCAGAACACCATCGCATACCATGTGCCTTCCATGCCTTTCAGGAAGCAGTTACAAATTGTGAGCTTCGTCAACTTCTTAATTTTACAAAGCATATCTCAAAACATCTTTTAGGCTTCAGGGTGAGTATATAATGATACCATCGCAATGAGAACATTTAGGTAGCAGCCAAAGATGCTGTGTGAATCTGGTGATTTTCATCAGGCCCTGCTGAAAGTCTTTGATTGAATTCATGGGCTCAGCCAATAACCAGAAACTATTCAGCATACCCAAAACAGAAGAGCAAAATGCCGGAAGTTGAGCATATTATCAATTTAAAAGTTTCTAATTTTAATCCCCCCATTTTATGACTATTGGTAAGAGTTGCATATTCTCCTATGAGTTTCACTGCAGAGAATGTATTATTCCTCTGCTTCTTCTCCTTGGGATGACAAATAGCTATTTCATATCAATCAGCTGACGACTTCCCTTCTGCTACCTCATTGTTCATGAAGAGAGCAAGGTTGGAGACAGATTCCATAAGTACCTGTGTTTCCTACTAGGCCTATCATCATGGCCTAGTCTATGAATGTGTATACAAAGCAAATCCCAGACATGCAACATGATAAGATTTTGAACTATATCGTCCCAAGTAAAAATTACCATATCAAATATATGAGACCAGCACAGATCAATAAAGATATGTTACAATGTTTTCGAAGTCAGGAGGAGAAGATTGCATTCTGCTTGGCTTTGGTTTTGTTTCTAATATAACAAAGATAGTTACCTAAGAGAAACTCGGGTGCTTCCTCAAATTCCAGCTCATCATTGTTCAACATAATATTTCTAGGCAGGTCAGCCAAGATCAAGTCCGGAGCAATCTGGGATATTGGAACAGTGAGCCTTGGTTGATCTGGATTTATTAACAGATCTCCTAAGAAGTATGTAAAACGTTATTTTAAAAAAATGTAAGGGTGTACAAAACTTGTGGCTCTAGCTTAAGAAAACACATCTTTAGAGATTGTTCTACTAGACCTATATTTTTCTAGAAAAACCTTAAAACTCATAAAATATTAATATTAATGTAGTTAGAACTTTAAAGGCACACCCGTAGGTTCGCTCACTATGTGGGATTTGAATTTTCAAAAGTCATATCCCATTCCCAATGAACACTTTCTGCTTCCTATTTGTTACTTTAGATGTGAACTTTCAGCTCCCAGCTTTAGTTGCTATGTCTGTTACCTGTGGTCAGTGCCAATATGGTCCGTGTCCCTCTGAAACATGAACCTAAAATAGACTCTTTCAACTATAATTTGACTGATCATGGTGTTTTATTGCAGCAATAGAAAATCGGCCAACAAAGTTATGATACACAACATCTAGTATCTAATCTTGAAGTTGACATTTTAAGAAAACAGAACACAAGATCTTATTGACAGAAAATGAACTTTACTGTTCTGAACTGTCACTATAATTAAATGAGGTATCATTCAGTTCAACCATATTGATAAGAATAATTCATATATATTAAAATCATGTAAAAATCACGAGCGTAGCATAAAAAGAATTTGTGAGTTGTGTTAGCACCTACCTTCTTCAGCCTTCTTCATCAACTCATCAAGCAAGATCTTCTGATGTTCTTCGCCATCATTAAAACTGTACAAAGCCCATTTTTTCAACAGAGTTTCCCCTTCCCCACAAATGTCAATCTCCAGCAACCCAGGAAACCATTCTTCCATAAGTGAGTCAATATGATCCACAACTCGGCCCAAAAGAATACAACCTACATAATTCAAACAGAGGGGGGAGGGGGAGGGGAGAGGGGGAGGGAGAGGGAGAGGGGGAGGGAGGGGGAGGGAGAGGGGGAGGGAGGGGGAGGGAGAGGTGGAGGGAGAGGGAGAGAGAGGGAGAGGGGGAGGGGGAGGGAGAGGTGGAGGGAGAGGGAGATATCCAGGTAAGACAGTGGATTAGTGGCTACCTCTGTTTTACACAAAGAAGAAAAAGCAGAATAAGAAAAATCAGATTCTACCCCAAAGAGGCAAAGAGGAAGAGCTTCTTAAATCCTTAAAAGGGTCCATGATGATGAGACAAGATAGAAACGCAGATGAAACCACAGGACATGGGGAAGAATCGCTCACCCTGGAATCTGGTTCAATTCTGACTATCAAATTAGAACCAAGACTCTCACCACAATCAACATTTCCTATATAGAGAAAATAGTTCTTTAAATGGAAAAAGTTTCAGGAACTGGGGCAACATCTTTGTGGATTGTATGTTTCTTGTGTAAAACAAGGGCCTGAGTTCAGATTCCCAAAACCCATTAAAAGTCAAGCATGGATGCGCATGCATTCCTGTAATGCTCCCCACCCCACCACGTGGAGGACATGGGAGTGGAGACATACAGATTCCAGGAAAAGCATAACCTAGCTGAAATGTTGTTGGGCATCGGTGAGCTTAGCTCAACGCCCCCGGCTGAGCGAGCTGTTCGCACAGGTTTCCTGAGAGCAGACATCCTGTGGCTTAGCTTGATTTCTGTCTTCCAGCCGGTGTGGTAGGGACTTGCCAGGTGCCTGACCTATGGCTACGATTGTTTTTCCCTGTTGTTTTTCACCAGGCCTCTAGCATATACTGCGGGTCCCTCAGTAAAGCTTTGGCATTCTCCTCACCAGAATGATCCGAGCCTGTGTTTTCTGTTAATTCCCCAGGCCTATGCCCAATACTCAGTACCTTGGTGGTGCGGGCGCCATCAAAATGTGAGCTCAGGCTTCACAATTTTAGGTGGCAAGTGATAGAAGGCGCCCAATTCTGAATTCTAGCTTTTATATACCCAAGCATGAGCAAAAGAAGTTATACACCCACACACCCACACACACAGACATATCACATATATATCTAAAAGAAAAAAATGAAATAAATATTTTCAAGTAACAATCTTGAAATAGCAATAATCAGACTGATAGCCTGAGTGTCTTGAGTTTAATAGGACCTCCATCCACCTTCAGATATTGTCTGGGACTCTGGCAAAAGTTAATGCCCTTGTTGAACCCAGAGATATTCTAACTCCCTCTATTTTGGAGTGTTACTTTATCTAATGCCATGCTGTCAAGAACACCTTAGGTACTACTTGTCCCTCATTTAAGTTCCTTAGCAACTTTTGAAGACACCTCCAGAAAAGACTAAAATCCTTTATGACTATTGTAATGTAATTGCAAATCTCCTTTGAGAGGCCACACACGGACTCTCTAGTGTGCCTCATTTGCTACCCCAGTGCCTTTCTCTGTTGACCCTTGTGTTTAAGACGGATGCTAAAAATGCCTTTCAGGAAAATCTGATTCTGTTTCCCACTGGCTTATCCCAAAATCATTATCTGTGATGGAACCAAGAATCTGGCTTTCCCTGAATGGAGGTTCCTAAAAGGTAAGTGGACTTGTCCAGATGCTGCAGGGGGGCAGGGGTTTGAGGGGGAATCTGGGTCTCCCCCTCTGCCCTGTTGACAGAAAGCAGCTGGAGGTGTGTAGAAAGGCTACAGTGGTACAAAGAAATTAGCCTAGCTGGGCATAGCACCCGCCCTTTTGTCAGTACAGGGAAGGGAAATAGAAACTTCACTCAAAAGTGGTCTGAGTGAAAAGACTACCATTCTCACCCACAGGACAAACCACAGCTCTCAGCCTCAAGCTGAGTTCAAAATCTAGCTAAAATAGTCACTCTTCTGGTGGAAGAGTCAACGGGGGAAGGAATTCCGTTATGTCTCTCCACTCTCAAACAGCAAAGTGGACAGATTCCATCCAGAGAAGAAACAGACTGCTTATGAAATTTAAAAACAAAAATCAAAACAAAAAATACTGGTTGACCATGGATGACTGAGACCAGCCAATAGGCACAGGTCAGGAAATTACACTGGGCACAATCGTAGAGTAAACACAGTCCTAGGATCCAGTTGTAAAGGTAGGCAAGTGGAGGCTCTGCCCAGGCAGTGAAGTCCATCGGGAAAAGATCAGGATGCCCACTCCTTCCATTTTTATTCAATATATTACTTAAATACTTAGCTATAATGATAAAAAAATAAGATAAATATAGGAAAGAATTTAAAATATCCTATTTGCTCATTATAGGAACATGTGCTTAAAGGACCATAAAATTACTATAAATTCTCATAACTTTTCATCATTTTCAACAAATTTGTAGATTCAAAATTAACATACATAAGCCAATAAATATTCTACACAAATAATAAACTTGATACAGGGAAAATTTACCACGCAATTGCTTCCAACATGGAAAAACAGATTCCTAGGAATAAAACTAACCAAGGCTTCCATAATAAAATCTTTGAAACATTATAGAAAGAAATTGAAGAAGAGGAGGAAGGAGATTAGCTAGAAGGAAAGGAAATGAAGAAAGGTGGAATTTATATATATATATATATATATATATATATATATTCATATATATTCATATGGCTGAAAATGGCAAATGTATGCTACCTCAACAAATTTAAAAAGGACTGGAGAAGACATTAGAAAAAAGATACAAAGAGCTCATTATCAGTCATTACTGTCAATATCATGACAGTAATGTTACCCAAAGCAGTCTAGTAATTCACTGTAACTGACATTAAAATTTTCAACTTTTCACAAAACTAAAAAAAAATAATTTGTTCCCTGTACAAAATCCAATTCAAACTGGATCAAAGAGCCTAATGTAAGATCTGAAATCCTAAAACTGTCAGAAGAAACATAAGGAAAACACTTCAGGGTTCAGGCAAAGGCAAGGACTTTCTGAAAAGGACTCTAATAGCATAGAAAATAATACCAAGCATTGACAAGTAGGACTGCATAAAATTTTAAAAGCTTTTTCATATTAAATAAAAAACAATCAGGCAATGTAAGAGACAGCCTACTGATCACAAAAATCCTCTTAATCCATTCCATAAATAGATTAATAAATAGAGTACACAGTTCTCAAAAGAAGAAAAAGAAATGGCCTGGAAAGGTTTAAAAACTTGTTCAACATCCTTAGCCATCAGAGAAATGCTAACTGAGGCTCCTTTCGGAGACTTCATTTATCCCAGTCCAGAGGAATGGCAGGAAAAACAGGTGACAAAGCAGTGATGTTGAGACGTGGGAGAAAGGAGCCTTCTTGCTTGCTGGTGAGAATGCAAACTGGGGCAGCCATGTTGGAAGTCAGCATGGGGCTTTCACAAAAATACTGAAAATAGAACTATGGAACAATCACACGGCAGCTGGGAAACTACCTGCAGCCGTCAGAGTCCGTCAACACTCCTACTCATAACAGTTACTGCACATAGCATGTTCATGGTGGCTAAGATAGAAATCTAGCCTAAAGGCCCACTATCAGATGAATAGAGAAAGTGTGACATGAATTTTTAACACACATATACACACACATATATACATGAATACATACATACATACACACACATACATACACAGAGACAGACACACACACATATATATATACATAAAGAAACACAGATACACACACATATATACATGCATACATACATACACACACGGAGGCAGACACACACACATATATACATACAAAGATATACATATACACAGATACACACATATATATACACACACAGAGACATGCATACACACATATATTCATGTACACATACATACATATACACACACATATATACATGCATACACACATACACACACATACACACAGAGGCAGACACACACACACACATATATATATACATACAGAGACACGTATATACACAGACACACACACATATATACATACACTCAGAGACATACATACACACACATATATTCATGCACACATACATACATATACACACACACATATATACATGCATACACACATACATGCATACATACACACACAGAGACAGACAGACACACATATACACACACACACACACATATATATATACATACATTCGTACATACATACATACATATTAGAGTTCTATTCAGCCTTAAGAAAAACAAAATTATCTCATTTGTTGGGAAACAGACAGTGCTAAGATATGCTAAACCAGATAAACTAGATTCAGAAAGACAAATACCCTCAGTTTCTTTCGTTCATACAATCTATATTTAGATACAAATACCCTTTATAGAAAATACATGGATGTAGATGGGGCCACAGGGGAAGAGGTTCAAAGGGAGGGAAAAGGAAACAGGACAGAGCAGTGTGGTGGGTGTAAAACACAGCAACAAAACCCACTGAGTTTCCCTCTTTTGCAGAATCTAGATACATGCAGGCATACATACATACATGCATGCATATATACATACATACATGTGCATATATGCACACACACACACACCTGTGCATGTGTGATGTGAAAGCAAAAGGGAACTCTTGGGGAAGGCAGCAATGATGGGCAGAAGAGAGACAGATGACGTTGGTAGAGGAGGATAAAAAGACCTGTGTGTGCGAAAATGTCAAGGTGAAACCGATGACTTATTTTTACAAAGGACCCAGATTCCTTCCAGTCTCTCGGAACTCCACTTCCGGGAGATCCAATGCCGTCTTCCGGCTTCTGCAATCACCAGACTGGCATGTGCTGCACAGCGATACACGCAGGCAAAACAGCCATACGAATAAAATTTACAAATTAGCCAGGTGTGGTGGTTCCCACCTTCAGTCCCAGCACTGAAAAGGCAAAGACAGGTGACTCTCTCTCTGTGAGTTCAAGGCCAGCCTGGTTTATATTGCAAGTTCTGGACTAGCCAGGTTAAGACCTTGTCTACAACCACCGCCACCCCAAAACTGTTTACTGTAATCACTTAAAAACTTTCAAAATAAAACAAAGAACAAAAGTGTTTACTAGCCTTACAAATGTCACAAAACTAGACAAGAAAAACTGGAGATGTGCTGGATTTGGGGAGGTGGATTTGTTTTGAATTCCTGGACTCTTCCTACAGCCTCCCAAATAGCTGAGACAGCAGGTAATCTCCATGTCTGTGGGTCAGGGGGAGGAAGAACAACATATAAATAGTTTCCTCACCTTTTCTACCAGACGGAACTGTGATTTTCAAGAAACTCTCTGGGCGATTGTCTAAGACTTCAGAGCCTACCAGACAGTACGCTTCTGGAGACCAATTCAAGTAGATTCCTTGCCGCCAATACATTCTGTTTGGGCGTAGTGCTCTCTCTGAAAGTTTAAATAGATCCACATGCGTCCAGTGATTACTAAGTGCTTCATTAACAAAAGGGGAAAACCCTGCCACCTATACATTAAATAACAATAATATATATTTGTCTTGAGATGAGCATGCCTTAACTTAATTATGAGACCTTCTTCAAATGAATACAAAATATTTCCTTAATATTTCAATTGCATAATTGATTTGTATACTACCTAATACACAGTCCAAGTTCATGATATGGAGTTTGATATGCATGGCTGATATATAAATAATCACAAGTAAGTTTTTTAAAAAAAATTAATTCTCATACTAACACCATTCTCAACCTTTTAAATGTATTTTAACTACTTTTATATTCATTGATACCAAAAAAAGACAAGATTTTTTTTTTTAGAAACCAGTAACATTTGTGTGATCTTTTGCCCAACACCCCTCCCTAATATTTCCCTGTAGTGTTAAAATGCCTCTCACTTTGTAATGAAAGTTCACCATATAAACATAGTTTTTCCCTTTTCTCTAAGTCCCTGAGAGTTGGGCAGGAGAAGAGAGGGATCAGAGTTCTTCTCTTAGAAGGCCAAGACCTGTTATACTCACTGAGGAAAAGCCCCTGGTTACATGTTGGCTATTTCCATATTATTCTTTGTTGATTTGTACATGTGTGTATATGTGTATATGTGTGTACATATGTGTGTGAATATGTGTGAGAGAGTGCATGTGTAAGAGATTTTGTGTGTATATATGTACATGTGTATATGTGTGAGTGTGTATATGCTTGTATGTGTATGAGTGTGTTTATTTGTGTGTATATATGTGAGTGTGTGTACATATATGTAAGTGCGTGAGTGTGTATGTATGTGTACATGCATGTATGTATATGAGTGTTATGTACTTACGTGTATGTGTGTGAGTGTGTGTACTTGTGTGTATGTGTTTGAGTGTGTGTACATGTGGGTATATGTGTGTTTGTGTGTACATATGTGTGACTGTGTAAGAGGGTGTGTATATGTTTAATGCTTAAACCAGTGGCTCCCACTAAATCCCACCTTTTAAAGCTATTGCTTCCTATTTCCTAAGTCTTGGGAAGTACAATACTCACAGTTGATGCAAATATATCTAATGTAAGAACTAAGATCTTTTCTTACAGAAAATTGCATAAGTTGGTGTATGTTCCTGTGTTGCCCACGCTTGCCTTCCAAACAGGCTAACTCTGGGAAACGCCATGCTCCCTTTAACATTTCCTTCAAGATTGTCCCAATAGTAGCTTTATTAAGTACATACATACCTCGTCCAGAAAGCATGAAGGGTGAGATTTCAAGTAATCGGTTAATCAATCTTGACCAAAATCCCATGGGAAAGTATGGCATTTCATACAGCCGGATGATGATCTCAGAGTTCTCACAGTGAGGGAGCTCTATCACAGGCCTGTGGTCAGATAAGCTGCAAAGGATAGAACTTGTCAGAAACCCACAATGGCGGTCTGAGCATGGTCTGGAGGGATGAGCATGGCGGCCTCAGCATGGTGCCTGGTGGCCTGAGCTTTTCACCACCTCAATTCCAGGGAAATAACTACTCCAGACAACTGCATTTAAAAAAATAATAATCTCTTGACATACAATCTTCTACGTCAACAATTTGGAAGTCACTTCATCAATTCAAATGTATGCACAGATAGAGTAGATGGATAAAAAAATTATAACAATCCTATATGCACTAGTGCATTAGTACAATTAGTGCAAAGGCAAATATTAAGATTACAGGAAACTTGAAAAAAATACATGTCCTAGACACAACTACATATCTATATTTGAAATTGGTTGTATCTATTGAGGTAATTTGAATTCTCAATGCTTTAGAACATTTCCCATTTACTTCCAAGGCAATATGAGAATTCTCTATAAACAAAGTTAGAATATAATCCTCCCCCAGGAACAGGGGTTCATTGTAAACTCTCTTGGAAACTCACTTTCTCCCTTAAGTTTCCCTTACAAAATATAACTGCTAAATTGCCAAGTAAAGACAGATGCACATATGCACACACTGCTTTGCCATTAAATTTTTTCAAATAATTTGAATGTTAAGCTGAATGGCTATTATATGCATGAGATAATTTATTTTTTTAAATATTAATCACCTGCAACTTTCCTTTCAAAATATATGCTGTGCATTTCCAGAAAGTTTACCAAAACTAAAAATTAAATATCTATTACAGAAAAATAAGTTATTTTGGCAAATAATGTAATCTGATCAATTTCTACTGGATTTTTAAGGTCTGTCTTACCTGCTTGGAACCAGCAAATATTCTTCCCCTATCGGCAATGCGATCTGGAATTTTTCTAATAGTTTAAAGTACTGCATCATGTAACTCTTGGGAAATCGCTTTTTCTTTGAAAGGAACTTTTCCACATCTCTCCGGGAAATGATGCCCTTAGGATGTTTCAAGCAGCCATCCACTTTCACTGTCAAAATCTGAAAGATTCCAACTCACAATCACTCTTTAGTTAGTTTCAATCAACTTAGGAATATTTTAATTCCTACCAATTTATCTGTATAAATTTCTTCAATTTTATCAGAGGTATTTTCTATGTAAATCTTCAATTTTATCAGAAAATGTTTTTACTTCTACTTTTAATCAATTTAGGAATATTTTTATGCCTACCATCTTATCTGTATAATTTTTCATGAAATAGTCAGTTTTAACGTGTTTTTTCTATATATTTCTTGAGTTTTATTAGAAATATTTTCCTTGTAGATTTTCAATTTTATCAGAAAATGTTTATAATTCCACTTTCAATCAACTTAGGAATATTTTTATGCCTACCATTCTATCTGTATAATTTTTCCATGACATAGTCAATCTTAACGTGTTTTTCTATATATTTCTTCAATTTTATCAGAGATATTTTCCATATATATTTACATAATGGAATACTACTCAGCAATTAAAAACTATGAATTCATGAAATTCTTAGGCAAATGGGGAACAGGGGGAGGGAAGAGGGCTTATGAGACTTTCAGGGAGGGGGGGAACCGGGAAAGGGGAAATCATTTGGAATGTAAATAAAGAATATAGAAAATAATAATAATAATAAATAATAATAATAATAGCAGTAAGGGAAGATCCAATTCCTGCAGTAGCCAGATATCCTGGAATTCCATTGGAATATCAAATTTAGAAGAATTTGGAAAACTAAGGAGAATTCAGATCTTCAGGATTTTCCCGGTCCCAATCCCCAGGATTCATCCTACAGGATCATCACGGGCAGATTCCTATACGTTCCTAGAAATTATCGTCTAAATATTAATCTGACAGGTTGGCCATATAGATTGACATTTCCAGGACAGGAGGCAACTTCTACCAATGGAAGAGAGATCATATGACCGCTCCTGGTTACAGGCTTCTGCTGGTTGGGCGTGCGCTAGTACATCTGAAGAGAAGTTGGGGAATCTGCTCTCTAACATAACACTTGTGCCCGTTAAGAATGTGAGTGTGACTCCAGAGAACCTAAGACCAAATTCAGGCTCTACCACTGACTGAAAGATTTTGGAAAAGGTAGCTTTATTGTTATTGTTGTTGTTATTGTTGCTATGGTTGCAGTGAACACAGATATTTCATTAACAACTTTAAATATCTATGGCTTCAATTCTCCAATCAAATGATACAAGCTGACTGGATGAACCAAGAAATAAAATCCCCCTATCTGTTGCTAAAGATAGGCACTATCGTAGAATAAAAGAATGGACCAACATATTCCATTCAAATAGGACCAGGAAGCAAACAAGCATTGCTATCTTGATAGCAGACAAAATAGACTGCAAACTAAAACTAATCAGAGGAATAAAGAGAATCAATTTATTCTAATCAAGGAAATAGTTAGCCAAGAAGATATTACTATTCTAAACACATATACATAAAACTCTGGTGTATCAAATTGCATTCATTTTTAAAAATTGATTTAAAGACACATAGTAATAGCAGTCCAATAATAGTAGGTGAATTCTCTAACAGACAGGTCATCTTAACAGAAAATAAATAGAAAAACTCCAGAAGTAACAGACACCATAAAACAAATGAATTTAACCTAAGTCTACAGAATACCACACCCAAACACAAAAGAATAAACATTCTAGAGCTGCACTCAGAAGCTTTTCTAAAAGAGGTTACATTCTAGGACACAAAACAAATATTTACAAAGTCAAAAAATCAAAATAACTTCTGATATCTTACCATAATTCAATAAAACTCAAAATTGACAGCAAACACATCTCTAATATCAACACAAACTCATCACTGGGGCTGGAGAGATAGCTCAGTGGCTAAGAGCACTGATTGCTCTACCAGACGTCTTGAGTTCAATTCCCAGCAACCACATGGTGGCTCACAACCATCTGTAATGGGATCTGATGCCTTCTTCTGGTGTGTCTGAAGACAGCTACAGTGTAGTCACATGCATAAAATAAATAAATAAATCTTTAAAAAAAGATAACTCATCACGGAAAGAAAAATGGATAAAAGAAGAAAACAAAAAAAACCTTTGGAACTAAAAGAAGATTAAAAATTAATACAGGAACACCTACTAAACATATTGGAAGTAGTCGTACAAAGGAAATTTAGAGCTATATGGTTCATTTAAAAAAAATCAGAAAGAGCAGAAATAAATGACAATGAAAATAAATAAATGATGTAACTTAAAACTTTGAAAAATAAGAACAAACCAAATTCAAACCCAGTTGACATTATTAAATAATGGAAATAAAAGAAGAAATAAATGAAATAGAAAAAAAAGAAAAAAATAATACAAAGAATCACCTAATCTAAGAGTTGGTTCTTTGAGAAGAAAAATAAGATTGACAGATTCTTGGCCCAACTAATCAAAAGAAAGAAAAAGAGGACCCAAATAAATAGAATCGAAAATGAACTAGAAAATATTACAACAGTCACTAAAGAAATTCAGAGTATTGTAAGGAAATAGTTTCAAAAACCTGTACTCCATTGATCTGGAAAACTTAAAAAGAAGTGGTTAAGTTTCCACATTACCACCAAAATTAAACCAAGAACAATTCAGCAACCTAAAGAGACCCATAACAAATGGGGAGACTAAAAGGGTGATAAAAAAAACAAAAACCTTCCAGCTTTTTTTAAAAAAAAAATGTCTAGGGCCATATGTATTCACAGCAGAATCCTACTAGACTTTCTTTTTTTTGTTGTTGTTGTTTTGGTTTTTTGTTGTTTTTCAAGACAGGGTTCCTACTAGACTTTCAAAGGTCTATAGACAGTCCTTTTTAAACTAAACTATAATAAATAAATAAATAAATAAATAAATAAATAAATAAATAAATAAATGAGAGAACAACAATAAGAAGAAGGTAGCACTTCTGAATCCCCTCTACAAAGTCAGCCAGCATCACTGTAAGACCAAACAAAGACATAGCTAAAAAGCAAAAGAAAACAATAGACCAATATCCTGATAAATATGGACCCAAGAACGCTCAAAAATACTTGTAAGCCTTGAGAAACCCTGCCTTTGAATTGTTGGTCAGTCTTCTCCAAGAGACTCACAGACCTTATAGACTACTGCTGTTGTCCTTGGTTGTCCCAGAGAAGCAGAAGATAAGTTGTTGTTATGAAAAACACCGTGTTCTTCAGAGGCCCAGGTCCAGAGACCTCTGACCTTGAAAGCCTCCTTACTGAGGATTAGTTCTCATGGTTCCAGAACACATCGTGCACTCTTCCAAAGGAGGAGCACAACTAACAGTCCTATCCAGCTATGATGCCTGTGAACTATAACAAGGTTATAGCATAGTAACCTAAAGGGTGAAGTAGTCACAGGCACTGTGGCAGTAACCAATGGCTCTCTAATTGGACTCTCGATCTCTTCAACAAGATGGAAACTGTGCCTGGTACTGCAAATCTATCTAACTACTTAGGGCTGGTGAACTCATATTTTTTAAAGGAGAACCTATAACTACCTCTGTACAAAACCAACATAATTCCTAACTACATTCTAAACATTTGTCTTTACACCCACAGGAAGTATAATCCTCACCCCTCATCAAGGAAACTCTTTGCAACTGATGGAAACCATTACAGAAAAACCACAATCTATGGAAATGCGGATTTGTGAAGCCCTGTGGGGCAGTGGACCCTGCCACCAGTCAGAATAACTGGTAAGGTAGTAGCAAAGTTCAGAATCCCCGATAAAACTCATAATTAAGAACGGCAGGAGTCTGAACTAGCTCTCAACCAGATTCCTGTCCTGGAGCACGTGACCAGGACATCCCACTAAGAGGACTGTAACAATTGGTCATGTAGCATAGCGCTTACAGTTCTCCATGCTAATGAGGTATCTAGGGGCCCCAAGTCTACACAATGAACATCCTTTCCTAGGCAGGGGCCATCATTTCACCTCCCCAGTGGTGTGTTCCAACACCCCAGAGGCCAGGCAAAAAAAAACCAAAACAAACAAACCCGCAGACCCACAAAGTCCAATCTCCATAGATACATTAAAAAATAACTCTTACAACTAAGTCTCCGGGAGCATCCCAGAAGAGAGGGTGAGAAGATGGTAAGAATCAAAGGATCATGGAGTTTCCTATAAGATTGTGTCTTCTAGGCACATCAGAGCTCTCTCTCTAACTTCTCACCAGCAAGACTGCTCAAACATTAGATTAACAAGGACACCAATAGACATGCTGAAGTGGGTAGAGAAAAGCCCAGGAGACCTCAACCCTGCACAGAGAACTACAGGCAACTGAGGAATGTTGAGAGCAAGACAACCAGGCTTACCCAGGGAAGAGCACACTAATTAGCTATCCAGTACCAAAAGGTCAGCAACATACCTACAAGAAACATTGTACAGACTGAACAAAGTTTATCTAAAAATGTGTATGTATGCACTGATATATGTGTGCACACAACAATAATTTTTTTTAAAGGCCATGGATTTGGAAGAGAGTAAGGAGAGGTTTGGTGGGGCTAACGGGACTGGGGAAATTGTATAATTATATCATAATTTCAAAAGTAAAAGAAGTAATTAAAAAAAGAAATAGTGGGAATAAGAAACACTTAGTATTTTCAGTTTCCAAGTTTAGGAGTGGTCCTTTATACAATGATGAAATCTGAAATCTTATCTTAATTTTATCACCTTTAAAAGGCCTACAATTTCTTTTATCTACCAACTCTGATGCTTAGATTATAGACCTATTCAAGCAAATTGAATATATTGGCTATATCTCTGATGTATTTTACCAAGAGTAATCCACCGAGTCACCTGATTGGGTTGCATAGGTCTCTTTAATAGCTCTTTATTGTAAGTTGAATGAGTTTTGCAAACATATCCCTACCTTAGGTGAAGATTCTTTAATGATTTTAGTGGCATGGTTGCTTGAGGGCACAGCATGGGTGCTCATTACACCTCCTGCACAATGGCAGTGAAGTCATTCTTTGTAGGGAGTTGACCTGGTGCTGCCATGTATTCAAATGCTAAATACTGGCCTGCAAGATGTGCTTGTCCCTAAGATGAGATCCTCTCCTACAGCAGCTTTTGCTGTATAAACCTTGCCCCCCACCCCACCCCACCAAGTTATCCATGATTGGTTAATAAAGATGCCTGCAGCCTGGGCTGGTGGAAGAGAGGGGAAGCAGAGGAAAGGTTCCTGGGCTTGGGGGTCTCAGAAGGGATCAGGAAGGAGCAGGGAGGAAAGGGAAGGGGTCTCCATGGGGTAGCAGGGATCATGAGGGCATAGCCATGAGGGATGGCCTGCCTGAGCAGGAGCAGTTCAAACAGAACAGATATGGGGAGTATGTCTGGGAAGTAGACAAAATAGCATAGAGGGTTGATATCTGCCCAGCTTTGGTGCTTTAAGGCTTATTATAAACCTAAAGGTCTCTGTGTCTTTTATTTGGGAACTAAATGGTTTGAAGTGGACCAGAGACCCCTGTTAGATATTTGAAGACAACAAGGGGGTGTAACAAACCCCACCCAGAATAATAATGACAATAATTCCTGCCCTGCCTCAGAGATTCATGAAGGTGAACACCCCTATATATTTTTGCAGATGAGTATCAGACAAACTTGCTCTTATTTTTACATGGTTATTTATAGTGTAATTCCCTTTATTTCAATGTGTCGATACAAACAAAAGTGATAGCTGCTGTTGCTTTGGTAACAAGAAATCTAAAATTATCATTTTACTGAAGTTTTAGATCTTCCATAGTGTCTTTGAATTGTTTAAGGTCTTGTTTTCATTTTTCACTTAAAAACCAGTTATGATGACTCACACCTACAATCCCAGCACTTAGAAAGCTAAGGCATGGCTATTGTTGTGGGTTCAAATCCAGACTGGGCTACATGGTGAGTTCTAGGCCAACCATTGTTAGTTCTCTAGGCTAGCCTGCACTCCAGAGTGAGACCCTATCTCCCTGATCCCAAATTCAGTTGAATTGGCATCATAGCACTGTACTTAAGCTAATAAAAATTTCCATGAAGTTTCAAAGTAATTACTCCATAGAATCTTCAGAAGCTGTACTATGGTCATGGTAGGAATCTACTTTGGTTTGGTTTGGGTTTTCACTGGGCTTGGGAGAGCTCTGTCTACTGAAATGGAGTTTTTGCTTTTGCTTTTCTTCAGGGGGTGTTTTATTTGTTTGCTTTTGGCTTTTTCTTTTACTATTGTTAAAAGGGGAAACTGATGTGAACCCATTCCTTCCTCTGTAAGACAAGCCTACCCTCTAATAACATTATATATGTGCGCTAAGTAAATAGAAAGTTATCACTTTGGAGGCAACATTATCCTTCTCTTATTTATATAGAGCATTTGTCTGCCATGGTGCTGGACTTACAAAGCAAAACCCACAGGGTGAATGGGACACTCCTCTGGATAATGCATTCACCCACATAGACTTTCTATTTGGCATGCTTCCCTTCGTATCTCTTGGATTGTTTTGAAGTTATTTTTCAATTCAAAAACTTGTATGCCTTAAATTATTAGACAGGTCGAATCAGTACTAGATATAAGGCTACCATTTATCTTTCGCTTACATTAAATTAGGGAAACACCATGAAAAAAATATAATTATCCTTATTTAAGAGAAGACACAAAAGCTTAAAACATGAGCAAATTGTTCATGCATAGAAAAGATGTGCTCAATCCAGAGACTGTGCCCCTGAATCAGGACACCATTTCACACACAGTCAGTTCATGCCATCTGTGGCATTTGGGCAGAAATGTGGAAACTGATTTGAATATATCTACCATTAGAACAGACACATTGCAATTAAATGCCAATTACACTGATGCTGAAATATTCTCTCCAGTGCCTGGGTATAGGATTTAGCCTCAACTGAGTTCTCTCTTCAAAATAACTTCCCTTTTATCTTTAAATAGATTTAAGCACTACTATTTAAGATTGCTTAAAGAAATCCAATTAGCATTATGGTTTAAATGGGAGAGATATATCCAATATGAAAACAGATAATCATGTTAGAGACTTGGGGAGCCACATGTAAAGCTGCAAAGTGTGTTCATAAATGAAATAATGGCCGATGGATGTAAGAGCCAGAGGCATCGTTCCTGCATTCTTCTGAGTCATGGATGAGTGAAACACAGTGGTCCTTAGCTGTGGTGGCCCTGTATGACCCTACACTATCTTGAAATGTCCAGACAAACTTTTACTTGCTTTAGCTGAGATGGTACAGCTACAATCTAGAAAGTAGGTTGACAATATGGTGCTATCAGCTGTACAAAAAAGACCCACTACAATTCTTTTTTAGTGCTTGTTCTACATAAACTCACTGCTAGTGTACTATTATTGGGAGGAAAAATCATGTTCTGTGTGAAACACGAACAGAAAACAAGATAAATCACCAACATAGCTTTCAAAAGTATAAATAGCTAGAGCCCTCAAAAAAGCATCTTCAATGGCCTTTAAATTATTTTATTCTATATTGACCACAGGGATGCATGTGTTCCAGGCTGGTCTGGAGCTCTCTACATGGCTAAAGATAACCTGGAATGTCTATTGATCCTCCTGCCTCTACCCTCCAAGTACTGACTACTGAGCACACACCACCAAGCCTGGCTTTCCTGCCTTAGATAGATTTCATAGCCTCACCTACCCAGTTCACTCATAACATATTTACCTTAAAGATTTTCACAACGCTTTTGTTCGTTTAATGAAGCCAGCAACCTAACCTACCACTGAGGTTTAGATATTTGCCCATGACTTGGAAACAAAGGCTTGTGAGCTTTCAGATCCCTGTCCCATCCAGGAAGCTCTTCTAGCAGTCTTCCCTGTCAAGTGATCTATAGTTCTTTATATTTACAGTAGTCCCAGCCTTCTCTGATCGAAAACACTAAAATGCTAAATGCTCTGGGTAAACCCCTACTCTGCTCTTCAACCGTTGCCTCTAGTCCCTCCCCCCCCCAAATATAAAACACCAACCTGTGCCATGACTTTACAAAGCCACTTGGGTTCCACAAAGTACAGGTCACTTAGCTGCAATGCAGGGTCTTGAAAATGCAGAAGAACTCCTGCAGGGAAAATTCATCAAGCGGTGAGAAGTGGGATGCAGAATAATGCAAAACCCCAGAGACTCCAGGATAGCTGGTTACAATGAGGACCTCACAGAGGACCCTGGAGACCCTGCACTTACTGCTCCTCAACTCTAAGGCTCCAACAGCGTGAAGGGAAGTGTTTCCAGTCTATACCACGTGTTCATATATTTGTTCATATTATTTCATAAGTATATTTGAAATACCAGCATGCATTGAAAAGTATACAATAATAAATGCAAATTCACAATATCCTTTTGAACGTTCTACACGCATAGTATAGATAAGTTAATTTCCATATAGATAAGAACCAACACATATCTCAGCATATCTGATTTAAGGATCTTGGAGAAAGGGACTCACTCACGGAGGTATTTTCCATTCAACAGACTACAAGGATATAGACAGTTTCCTGGTCATTCACTCTGGGAGTACGATCAACTGACAGGTTCCACAAGCTATGGACATGGCATGGGGGTGCATTGGGCTGAGATGGTTCACTGTGATCAGAGAGTAAGCAACAGAGACCGCTTACACCACCCCTTCTGTGCCTAAAGTGTCCCAGCACACCAGAGCAGTGATAATTCTTATATAAAAGCAACTTTCACACAAACACGTGTTACTATGAAAGGACACTGTTACATTGTTGCATTATGGGCCTGGTGTCTCATAGTAGCAAATCTGGGCCCCAGCACCCAAATGTCTTCCTGCATTCCCACACAAGGGTTCTGTCTTACTTTATCCTTAGAACATTTCTAAGTATACTTTTTTTTTAGGATATGATATATGATCCAACGTTCATATATACGTGGTAGCCTTCCAAAAGGCAAAGTTCATCAGTGACCTGTTCAAGAATTTTATTGGCATTCTCTTAAATTTTGAATATGGATTATACGCAAGATGCAGATATTGAAGAGATATCGTCATGATGTAACACTGAAAACTAGAATCCAGAATGAACATACAAACCCGACTCGTTTAGGAAATGAACGGCGTGTGGAAGCTCATTCTCATCCAGCTGTAGCTGATGTTCTCTTACTAGCTGCAGTAAGTGCTTCCGGTTAATTACAGGAAACTCGGTCGGCACAGCTTTCCGCTCTGATAAAATGAGCTTCTCCAGTTCTACATAGCAATCTGGAATTAGCTGCCCAACCACAGGCTGATCTCGGATCTATGAAATTACAGATGACAAGGTGTAAAAAAAAAAAATCTATTTAAATCACAGATGGGTTATATGGTAAATTCAGCCGTTAACAGTTTTTACACAGTGTATGTGGGTTTTTTTTTTAAATAAAATTTAAACATGATGTGAAACCTATCTAAATGGTAATGAATGGAAGATAACATTAATGTAAGGAAATTATGGACATAGAGTCAATTTGGAGAAAATATCTGCAAATAAAATAGCATGGAAATAGTTATCTAGTAATACAGAAATTCTATTTCAGAAACAAAGGCAAATAATTAACCCAGAATGTATGATCTCATTTCATAATGCTCTGAGTTTATATGCAAAGAATGGGGCAGGGTTATTAGATGGGCAGGGGTATTAGATATTAGTCTGTTATGATAGGATTGGGATATTTCTTTCTGAGATAAAAATATATCCACAAGTATTGGACTAGTGAACTGTAGATAACAAAAGTTAGAACTGGAAACATGAAATCTCTTCACCAAGTTGTTTTCTCATGGAACATCTAACTCTGGAAAATGAGATTTATTTAAATGCTGATGATCCCAACCTGGCAAAAAGCCTATTGTCTGCAGCAGTCAATGAGAGACAGAGAACGAGATTTTTCAGTGGGGGTCTTGAGATAATAGTTTCTATAACAGATATCTTTTGAAGGCTTTTTTCTCCCTTGAAAAATCTAGTTTTAAAGAGAAATTTAACTCAAAAATAGCAGCCAACTGCCTCTGACCACCACCAGGGGGCAGCCTCTTCCCGTGTCTGAATCCATAAGATGCCTACATTAGAATTTCTATTTGAAAATCTATTGATATGCGAATTGTGTCTGCCAGGACAGAGAAGCGAGAGGGGGTTGAATGGAAAAGAGGGAGGGAAGGGGGCTTATGGGACTTTCGGGGAGGGAGGAAACGGGAAAGGGGAAATCATTTGGAAGGTAAATAAAAAAAACTTAGAAAATAAAAAAAAAATCAAAAAGAAAAAAAGAATTTCTATTTGAATTCTTAGACTCTAATAAGTGGGCCTTTCTGTGACACATAAACACAAAACTGTGTCTCCCTCCTTCCTAATTTCACCAAGAGCCTTGTTTCCAGCACCCAGAACTATGGCTTCCATATTTTTCTACAGCCATTCGGGAATATATGACCCTTGTCCTAGAAAACAATCTATAATCCTATACTAACCATCATGTTTTTCATTACTCACAAATTAAGATGACATATAACTTCAATTCCCAGATTATGTTTTAAGCCTAAGAAGGAAACAGACCTATGGAAACAAGTGAACGTCTCATAGGAAACAAATCAAGGAAGGGAGGAGTATTGAAGGGCGGGCATCAGGCAGCAAGAAGATGCCTGCTCAGGCAATGGACTGGCGAAAATCAAAAGGGATGTGTGTGGTTCAAATCGACTGCGTTGCTGACCTTTCTCCTTTCACCTTGGTAACAGACTCATTACTGGGCCGATGAAGGGAAGAAAAACAAACAAACAAAAAAAAACCCCTTCTAAAGAGCACGGGCGTATGTTTGTAAATACAAGAAAAGATTGGGAGAGAGTCAAGTTGAAAGGAAAAGCCAAACGAGGTGAGGCTGGGTGCTCTCTAATAGATTCGAAGCTTCTCCTTGAAGAAGGGTTGCAAGTGTCCTCAACCAGAAACAAGGTCCCAGAAAGGTGGACTCACACGCCTGTCTCTGAAAGAACCACCGAAGTAAGCCAGCGCATGCTCAAACCAGTATGCCCAAACAAGGAAGCCATTAGTGACACTCATTTCTTTTTAATAATACTGCCATTCCAGGAAGCATGTTTTGCTTCTCTGTACAGAGGTGTTTGAAAGACTCATATGAACGTAGAAGGAATCTGGCCTCGCTGATTGACAGGGATAATCTGCAACTGTCTCGGCGTAGTTTGAACCTGGATTACTGACCGGGTTACCTCTCTATAGCAGCAGAGCCCACACCACCGACCCAAGCGCCTTTCTTACAGGCTTGCTTCAACCAAACTCAGACTTTTACAAAACAAACTCATCTTCTGAAATGGACTTTTAGATACCAGATATATGCTTCAGCGACAAAGGAAAAAAGGAAAAACCTAATAAAATCGCTCCAAGTATCAAAGATATTCTTCAGGTGCAATTACTGCCACACAGATACTACAGAGCCAAACCTATCCGTAGGTGGTCCATTTCTGAGAGGAGCAGAAGCTGCAAGAGCAGCTGACAGGGCGCTGCAGTGCGCAGAGGGAGCTTATCAATCAGCATCCAAATTGGAGCTGTTTTGAGAATTTGTGTGGCCCACCCAGTGTGGGATACGCAGGCCTAACCGCCAACAGAGAGACTATCACTGTGTTTGCTATGCTGAAGCACCCTACCTGTGAGCACTAGAAAGGAACACCCTTCCTGGTGAAAGACTCTTCCTGGTGAGCCGATGGTGTCAGGAATTTGTTTTTTAAGATTTATTATTATATGTAAGTACACTATAGCTATCTTCTGTCCTCAGACACTCCAGAAGAGGGCGTGCGTCAGATCTCATTACAGATAGTTGTGAGTCACCATGTGGTTACTGGGATTTGAACTCAGGACCTTTGGAAGGGCAGTCAGTGCTCTTAACCGCTGAGCCATCTCTCCAGCCCCGGATGTCAGGAATTTAAAACACAAGTATTAAGATGAAACCTAGTTTATGCGAATTAGGTAATTATTTAAAGGTTGCAGAAAACCAACCAGTGGTCTTGGCAACTGGTAACGCTAAGAAGTAAAGATTAGAATAGAAAAATATTGAAATCATCAGAAGAAGAAGTATGAAGGAACTACGAAGACTGGATCAAGATACAAACAAAACACGGACTCTCAAAGGAAGTGCCTAGAGCAGTGGTTCTCAACCTGTGGGTCGTGGGGTGGGGATGTCAAACGATCCTTTCACACGACCCCTCCAAAATAACACGTTCACTGTGGTCACCTCAGATGATTGGGAAACACGGATATTTACATTATAATTCATAGAGGTAGCACAACTTTAGTTATGAAGTAGCAACAAAAATAATTTTATGGATGGGCAGTAGTGGTGCACACCTTTAATCCGAGCACTTGGGAAGTAGAAGGGCAGAGGCAGGCGGATTTCTGGGTTCAAGGCCAGCCTGGTCTACAGAGTGAGTTCCAGGACAGCCAGGGCTATACAGAGAAACCCTGTCTCGAAAGAAAACCAAAAACTAAAAATAAATAAAAATAAAAAATAATAATTTTATGATTGGGATGCCACCACAAGATGAGGAACTGGGTTAAAGGATCACAGCATTAGGGAGGTTGAGAACTTCTGTGCCAGATAGGACCGGGTGTCTGCAGAGGACAGAGGCCCAGGTACCACCCTCACATTTAGCCTCTGGATGGAACCCCTGGAGAGGAAACTGGGGGAGCAGGCTTCTGGATGATTTTCTTAGTGTCCCGGTAACATTCTTCTTCTTCTCAGGATCCTCTAGTTATTTTTATTCCCACTTCTATGAATTATAAATGAAGTGTGGCATAAATAAATAATTTTAAAATGAAAGTACTTTCATCGTTTTGAGCTATGGGAAAAAAAAACCTACGATTTCCAGATAACTGCTCTCTCTTCAAGGTTTCTGACACTTCTAAGCAGCGGCATAATGAGACAAAGAGAAAGGCTTTTTTAGCTAGCAGCCTGCAAGAGGTACACACTCTCCCACCTTGACCATCTGCTAGCCTGCAGGGGGCGCCCATCGTCCCACCTTGAAATTAAGACTCTCATTTATGATGGTTTTCCGAAGCTTCGCCAGCGCATCCGACTCTTCCGTGGCATTCACAAAGTGGTAGTCCCGGATGGTGGGGAATCCTCTCTTATTTAGGAGTTCCTTCGTGATCTTGCTTATGCAGGCTTTGCGCTGCTTCTCATCAGAAACATCCAAATGTGTGCCCACCAGAATCACCGGGGAAGAAGAGGCACGAGCCTAAGGAAGCAGAGACAAGACACTTCCTATTTCCGGGGGCGGGGGCTGGGGGGGGGATCCTTCCTGGTTCCATTTCTGCTGAAATCTGCTATGTATGAAACTCTGTGCTGTTTTTCCTTGATGCCAGTGTGTGAATATTCATGCAAAAGATATGTCTTGAAATACAATCCTGTGACACAGCAACGTCTTGAGATGGGAGCTATATGAGAGGCTTAACTCACAAAGGCAGAGCCGAAGGAAGAGACTGACTGTCCTCAGAGGAGACTATACCTGGTAACTGATAAGTTAGGTCCCCTCCCTGTCTCTTTGCCATTGGGCAGGTACACTCTGGCCCTTCTACCTCCCACCATGAAATGATATATCAAGAATGGCCTCACAGATTCCAGACCAAAGGTGCTAGACTTCCCACCCTCTAGAACTGTATGAGAGAAATCTCTTGTCATTTGTAAACCACTCCAGCTTGGGTGTGCTGTTACAGCAGCGAATGGCAACTGAGATTATTCCCTTAAACCTAAATAAAAATGATAAATAATAAAAACAATTGAAAAATTGTTATGTCCTTTATAGTCCAACTTTATTTTAATGTTTGCTCAGAGCAAGTTGTTTGTAAGCTGTGCTTCTAAATAAAATGAACATTCAGTAAACTTCAAGCTACATCAAAGCAGCACAAACTGCTTCCATTTCTTTCTTTAGCTGCAAATTTTATACCCTGAATTCTCTTTAAAGTCATTTAATCTGGAGAATGGAAGACAAAACCCACAGAAGCAAGCCATATCGCCACTGTAATATTTGCCTAAGTTTCTGTGTGAACTATAGTAACATCAAGAAAAGACGTGTTTAAGGAAGATCCAAATTACCAGATACAGCCCATGAACTACCAAATCCTGTGGCCGGATATCCTTCCTGGTGCAAACCCTCCTGAGGACTTTACTCCCAGAAGAGCTCCCTGAGGCAACAGAAAGCAAACCCAGGGAATCTTACCACAATCTCCATTCAAAAGGTCATATTTAAAGGAATGGCTGTCAGCAGTGTAGCAGGTAGACATTAAAGAAATAATAAAACTGAGAGACCAAAGATAGGAGACAAACAGTCTGGGGCTGTTCGAGAGGCAGGATCTGAAAACTTCCCACTGAAAGGTCACTGAAAATAAACTGGCCATGTGCAGAGTATGTTTGGTATATTTCATTTTAAGTTGGGGAAGTTGGTATGCCACTTAACCGAACAGTATGAACAAAATCAGCTGTGTGTCTGCGCTTTCAGATTCTACACTGTAAAAGGATTTCAGAGCCTAGGGACATGCATCAGTGTGGGATTCCCCCTTTCCATATCATTACTCAAACTCTGAATGCTTCTAATGTAAAAATAAAAGAGACGGGGAAAGGGGAGAGGGGAAGGAAGAGGGAGAAGGAGAGAAAGGAAGGGAGGAAAGGAGGGAGGGAGGGAGAGAGGGAGAGAGGGAGAAAAGGAGAGAAAGGGGAGAGAGAGCATTCAAAACAAATGGAGGAACTGTTTTATTTGTTTTGTTGAGTTTTGTTTTTGGGTATATCACTTTATAAGGACATTTAAAATATAACAGAATGTAGCTGGGCATGGGAGGACACATTGTTAAACCCAACACTCAAAAATTAGAGGCAGGCAGATCCCTGTGAATCTAAGGCCCTCCTGATCATTCGTATGATTCCAGGGCCTCCAGGATACATAGTGAGACTCAGCCTCAACAGAACACCAGAAGCACACCATTCAATAGTGAGCAATGATCACACCCCAGCCCCGTGTGATTAGAAGAGATCACCTTGATATTGAAGAGCCAGGGCTTCATGGCATCCACCTCGGCCTGCCCCTTGCTGAGGTCATAGACAGCCAGGTAGAGAGCTCTCTGGGTCATGAAGTGGGGGTGAGTGCTGTAGAACTCCTCACGACCTAAAAGGAGATAGCAGAGGTTCGAGTCTTCCCCATAGTAGGTAGGACTCCTTACAAAATGATGAGGGGTGCAGCGAATCCTTGAGAGGAGAGCAAACACCAGACAGCTTTCCCATGACAGCTTAGAAAACGACAAGTAGCTGCCAACCAAGCAATTACTTTAGACACCTCTGCTGGGTGCCGGTATTGCTCTCTGTGGAGTATCCATTCTGGTGATGAGGGCAAAAATCTGTAGCTAACGGGCTTGGGATAATCTTATAGGATCCACCAGTTCTTTTTCTATTGGATCAAGAAACTCGGTTTTAAAAATTTCTATTCAAAATGAAAGCTAAGATGATGTCTTAAGTACCTGCAAAATCCCACACATTTAGAACAAGGTCCTTTTTCCTTTTGCCTCGTATTTGGATGGACCAGTCTCGCACATCTATGCCGACTGTGGCACCCTGCATGCCAAGTTCTGATTTCTTCATTTTCATGAGTTGTTGCAGTAAAGTGGTCTTACCGCTCCCCGTATTTCCCACAATCATGAGCTTCATTCGGTTGTAGGGTACGGCCTTTTTCAGACGTTGTTGTAGAAACCTGGATAAAGAGAAGCCATGTGGCAGCCTACCGAGCAGTATGCTGTGGGCCTAAGTTGTTCCACAGAGAATGTATAAACATAAGCATGAGAAACTGTAAAAGTCATAGAACCAACAAGACACAGGCCCTCTGGCATGCAATAGGTGCATATATTCTATTAGTGATTTCAGAGCAGTCAATGACATTTTGCAGCATTCACAATTATGACATGCTATCCCATAACCAGACATAATCAAAATCTCCAAAACCTGTTTGCAATATCTATTGAAATGCAATGTGCACATAAATACGTGTATATATGGGAGGATATTTAAACCGTATGAGGAAAGTCTTAACCATTATAAAATTCAAGCTTTACAATGGCATAGAATCAAATAAGTGTATAGATTAAAGCCTGTTTTAATGAAGGTTTGAAATGGGGCAACCTTGATTATGTTATATGCACATATGTACATATATGTGTGTGTGTGTGTGTGTGTGTGTGTTGTAAGTATAATACAAAAGAGATATTTATGTATGGCATTGTGGTACAAAGATATATTGTCATTAGTCATGTATACAAGAACACAAGGTCATTTTAACTGTATAAGCTATTAAACTATTAAATAATTTCAACATTGCTATTCCCAGTAAATTTAATATAAAATTAACTGAAACTAAATCAACGTACTAGATGGCTCAAGAAAAACCACATTTAAATTTTATAGGTACAAATAGTTTTTAAAATATAATGAATATAGAAAAATACATTTGAAACTGTGCCACCTTTTAATATCTTTATTTTTTGAGATTATAATAATAATCACATCATTTCCTCCTTCTTTTTCCAAACCTTCCCGAATACCCTTCCTTGTTCTCTTTCAAACACACGGTCTCTTTTTATTTATTTTTTATTTATTCTTTTTCGCATTTTTAAATAATCTTTTTTTTTTTTTACAGGCCAGTAATTATCTCCCTCCTGGTCTGCCTTCCCACAGTTCCTCATCACATTCCTTCTCTCCCCTGTCCCCAAGAGGATTCCCCCACCCTGCCAGGCCTCCCCACTCCCTGGGGTCTCAAGTCTCTCTGGGTTAGGTGCTTCTTCTCTCACTAAGGCCAGACCAGGCAGTCCTCTGCTGTATGTGTGTCGGGGGCCTTGGACCAGCTCGTGTATGCTGCTTGGTTGGTTCCATGACCTCTTTTTAAAATTAGAAACCAAACTGTGTCATAAGAGAACTTTAAGGAACATTAACTAATCTGTGCCAGCCATAGACATCTGGACAGTTCCCCCAATGATAAGATCAATAGGAAACATTAGGGATAGGGGATACTCAGTGGGTAAGTGTTTGTCTCTGTGAGGATCAGAGTTCAGGATCCCAGTGCCCACTCAAAAGACAGGCAAGATGTGGCAATCTGCCTGCAATTCCAGGCTTTAGGAGACAGAGATAGGAGATCTCCAGGGAAACCTAGCTAGATCCAGGCTCAGAAAGAGACCCCGACTCAGTCAATGAGTGAAGCAGAACCAAAGGTTATTAGTGATCAAGGGTGACCCAATATCACCCCTAGGTGATGAGGAAGTCCCTCACCTGTACCACAAGGAATTACAAAAGCCTTTGCAGCGGCTGCATATAAACGCATTCATTAAATGAAAAGCATTTGAAACATACATGTTAATAAATAGTCTATTCATTTTCCTTAAAGTGTTATTGTATGGCCATCAAAATCACAGATGGGGAAGGCAAGGAGAATTTAACAGAGAGCAAAGAGAATCGAGTCAGCTGACCTTATGATGTCTTTGGCTTTGCATCCCACGTGCTTAAAGTCAAAATTCAAATGCAGTCCATCCAAGGGAAGATCCCATATTTTGCTTAACTTCCCCATTTCATTTGGAAAGGACCTCAGTTCCAAGTTGTAACTGACATCAAGAGATGTCAGATTTTCAAGACAGCCAATTTCTGGAGGAATCTTAATAAAACAGACAAGGATAGAACCCGTTGGTGAGAGGGAACCAGTGTGCACAGGTAGGACACAAGACAATAGTGAACAGGAAAGGCTCTGAGAACCCACCAGCATCTTGCACAGCCTTAACATAAAGTTAAGTATTCTGCAAAGTCTTGCCATTAGTTTACAATATGCATGCTTTAAAACGAGCAAAAGGTGTATAAAGAACTTACTCCCATCTGAGTCATTTATCACTTTATTATATTTTAAATTTTATTGGAATGTGTATACACGTGTATATGTATGTAGGTGAAGGGTTACACAGAGGAAGAATGAAGAGGTCTACGGATGTAGGAAAGAGGGAAAACACAGACCAGGTATCATCCAGTGAAGAAGAGAGACTCCGAGTATGTCAGGCTCTGTGAGAGGTCAGAGGTAGCAGACAGTGACGCTTTTACAGCATTATACATTCAAAACTAGATTTATACACTATGGAAGTTTGAATAGGTTTGGCCCCCAGTCCATTCATGTGTTTGAATGCTTGGACATAGAGAGCGGCACCATTAGGAGGTGTGGCCTTGTTGGAGGAGGTGTGGCCTTGTTGGAGGAGGTGTGGCCTTGGAGGAGGAGGTGTGGCCTTGGAGGAGGTGTGTCACTGTGTAGGCGGGCTTTCAAGGCTCCTACGCTCAGGCTCCGCCCAGTGTGGAAGAGAGACCCTCCTCCTGGCTGCCTGTGAAAGCCAGTCTCCTCCCGGTTGCCTTTGGATCAAGATGTAGAGCTCTCAGCTCTTCCAGCACCATGTCTGTTTGGGTCCTGCCAAGATTCCTGCAATGATGATAATAGTCCAAACCTCTGAAACTGTAAGCCAGCCTCAGTTCAATGTTCACTTTTATAACAGTTGCCTTGGCCGGGTGTCTCTTCACAGCAATAAAACCCTAAGACACACACTTCTTTAAAAATACAAAATAAGAGTGTTTGCGGTTTGCTTGTTGGAAGTTGAGCTTTAACTATACCCACTTACCTCAGAGTAAAATCTTATTTACAAAGTAAGAAATAGCAACAGACTTAAAAAATAATTGTGATAACACAAACTGAAATCCGTTCTCAAGTTTCTGGTAACTTAAAACAAAGATGACCTCTCACCTCTTTCAGTTTATTGTGAGAGAGATGCAGTTTCTCTACTCTTGACCATACGTGTGGATTTTCCCTCAAGTCTAAGGTGCTGATCTGATTCTTGCTAAAAATGAGTTCCCTTAAGTTCAGAGACTTCCAGTGTGCAGGTCCCGGTAGATATTCAATGTTGTTGTGGCTCATATCCAAGGACCGTAAGCTGGAACGACATGATGTCCCATTGAAAGCAGAGTAGGAGTTTTCAATGGACACAAAATAATATCACTGGGAGATTTACCAGACTGAGAATAAAAATGAACTTAAAGCTGCATCAGTTACATACAGGCATGGATTTCAGATTGTATGTTTATAAGGTACTTAGAAGAAAAGGCCTTTTTTTTCTCTAAAATACAGATGTAAGTGAATAAGGATTATCAGAAACAAAACTGGTCATATTCCCTTGGGATGACTAAGATGGGGCCATGTGTCATGTATTTCTTTAATTGTAAGACAGGATTTGGGATGTTTTCACCAAGAAGAAAAAAATTGTTTGAAGTGACAGATACATTAGCCCTTGAATATTACATGGTGTTCATATATAAAAGGCTCACTTGGTACTCCGTATTTACAATTTATATATGTACAGTAAAGTTTTCTTCTTAAAGAAAGAAAAAAATTGAGGTCCAATTTCCCTTTGGAACATAAAATTATTTCTCTCAAAATGAAAAAAAAATGATCAGTGTTTTTCAAATGCTCCTGGGGGATGAGAAATTATGACTAACAAATACATAAATTGTCATTGAGATGTTGCTTCTTCTATAGATTGTACAGTTCTCACTAACCACACCCCCACGGATGGTTTTCACTCATTTTCAGGGTCTGCTCTAGAATTAGTCACCAGAGAGGTGAGCACATCATTTTACCAGCTAGTCTCAGTAAGTATTGGACCCAGCATGAATAAGCATTCCATGAAACCTGCTCGCTCTCACAAGGCAGAGTTTCTCAACTTTTCAGACAACCTCAATATTTGTGAGTACACGTGTGTGGAAAGAATAAAGACAGATAGCAATTTACATGGGATTTTATACACACACTGATCCCATCCACTCGGTGCATTTGAAGCTTAATAAATGAGTTATAAACTCACACAGCAATGCCATCTATCTAACAAGAAAGAGTTTGGGTCTACAAAGCAATGCTTGTGTTTTTCTAAAAAATACACTATATACTATTCTAATTGCCATAGAAAAGTACATGGAAACTAGAAAAAGAATTTGGCTGTCTTAGATATTATATTTATTAGTTTAACCAGCAATGGACTTGAATCACTAGGTTTTCTCAAAGCAGTGTCTCCTTGGGTGCAGTCAGGACTCTGGCTGGATAACTATGTGTGTACTTGTAAAACAAGAGAAGATTTAAAACATGAGCATAAAGTCTGGAGACATGTGCCTGAGGATGGTGTTAGCAAAATCAGGAGCTGGGTTATAGGGTTAGTTCTATAAGAAGAAGTCATCTTTATGTCACATTGTCTCCTAGTAAATGATCTTAATGATTTGGGGGGTTATATTTAAAACATGAGATCACATTTGTTTAATAGAAACTACTGTGTAAGAACCAAAAGTCTGAAATTCAGCCCATCAACACAGATGAATTATGACTTTTGGGGAGATGTTTTGTTTCTCTAGTAAGCTTATAAAAAGGAAATTGTAACAGAACTTATCCTGTAAAATGATTAGGAAGAATAAAGAGAAGGCCCACAGGGAACAATTAGAACAGGGAGTGGGGTTTTGAAAAGTTAGATTTGCACTAATGAGCTTGTCTAACATTCTCTGTGATGAGGTGGTGGTTGCTACTTGCCTATGACATGCATATGTGTACACACAAACTATAATTTTTTTTATAATGCATGAATAAAATGTTTCTTAAAATGACAACACACTTGAAACTGAATTAATGCTTGATGTTTTGATCTTTGAAGAAATTAACAAGTCCCCAAGCCCCAGCCACATCACTGTCCAGATGTGGAACTATACTCCTAATCTTCACAGAAAATGTCACTGAAACAAATGTAATTTCAGTTACTAGTGTTCAGGCAACAAATAAGTTCCTGTGATCAGCTAAAACCCAAAAGAAATTAACAATCTTCTGGCAAACATCCAGCCAACGTCATCTTATTTGGTTATAGAATGCAATAAATAATTAATTATTCAGGTTATTCTTATACAAAAGCATGAGAAGTTACTGCAAAGATTAAAGAGATGTATCTTTTGTCTAGTAAAGAATCAAACTCTCATGTACAAAAAAAAAGAATTAAGATTTTTTTTAAATGTGAAGTGGGTTTGTAAATGAATAATATATACGCTCACATCAAAACATGGCTTCTAAAAACTGTGCCACAGTTCATTCATCTGGAAATGAAATAAGAATAGACTTACTGCGGAAGACTGAAAATCGCTTCTGGAATGCATGTGAAAGAGTTTTGAGACAATTTTAAGCTCGTTATGGAAGAAGGTAAGGCAGGCATTGCAGCTGAAGAAATAAAACAAGATAATAGACATATTACTCATCTTAACAAGATTTCTGATAAAGTTGCATGAACAGTTTCCAGTAATGTATCACTTGTGTAGGTAACATTTTCATGCTAACAGTATAAAACAATTTTCCTTTATAAGGTAACAGTGTGGCCACTAAATAATAAGATAAGGCCACCCATGCTCATAGATTGGCAGAATTAATATTGTAACAATGACTATTCTACCAAAAGCGATTAAAGATTCAATGCAATCCCAATCAAGATCCTGGCAATATTCTTTACAGAAATGGAAAAGAAAATCCTAACATTTATATGGAATCAGATAAGACTCCAGAGAGCCAAAGAAATCTTGGGGGGGGGAGGGAAAATGCAGGAGGGGCTACCATTCTAGATAAAATGTATGTCAGAGCCATGGTAATTACAACTGCATTGTGCTGGCAGAAAAACAAACATGCAGCTCAATGGAACAAAACAGAAAACCCAGCCATGTATGCACATCGCCACTGCCATCTAATATTTGATGGAAATGCCATAAATGATGCTGGAAAACAAGATAAATACAAATAGAAGAATGTAATTAGGCCTGTATCTACTACCTTGAATAATATTGAGGAAGGGGGGGGAGGGAGAGGAGAAAGGGAGGGGGAGAGGCAGAGGGGAAGGGAGAGGGAGAGGAGAGAGGGAGGGGAAGAGGGAGAGGGAGGGGGAGAGGGGAGAGGGAGAGGAGAGAGGGAGGGGGAAAGGGAGAGGAGAGGGAGAAGGAGAGGGAAAGGGAGAGGAGAGGGAGAGGGAGAGGGAGAAGGAGAGTGAGAGGGAGAGGGAGAAGGAGAGGAAAAGGGAGAGGAGAGGGAGAGGGAGAGGAGAGGGAGAGGGAGAGGGAGAGGGAGAGGGAGAGGGAGAGGGAGAGGGAGAGGGAGAGGGAGAGATTATGCTTAAGTGCAGTAATGCTACTTAGAATGATAGCAACTTCTCCAAGAGCTGTAGGCTATCTAACTCCAGGAAACCTCCTTTTGAGGTATTGGTTATGGTAGTCTAAAAGACTCCCAAACAGGAATAGGTCATTCCCATTGCCATTCTGCTGTTGAAGACACAAAGTTCTTTGGACACATGACTTGGAGGATTCTAGCTGGATTTGACACAGAAGGGGTCTCCTTGAGAACTAGCTTTCATAGCAGCAGAAGGTGAAATGCAGTCATCCAGGGAGGAGTCAGCAATCCTACCTAGCAGTGATGCCTACAAACAACAATAAGCAGATGTCAGCATCTACCTAAACGTGCAGTAATGGCACTGATATCTTGCTGGGAATTCCAAGCTCTCTAATTGGATTTAAGGCCCGATCAGCAGAAGAAAATCAATCCTGGTCTTATAAGCCTAGATAGTCATGTATAATTAATGGAATTATTAAATCATAGGATCTTAGAGAACCTACAACTGCCATTTTCCTAAACCAGTACAATTTCTAACTGTATTCTAAATATGTATCCTTACACCCATAGATAAGTGTACTCTCACCCCTCATCAAAGAAGATTCGCTTTGCACCAGACAAAGATTGTCAAAGAAAGCCACAGTAGTTAAAATGCAGGGAAACACTGACCATGAGGCTACCAAGCCCCACGCTGATACATCTACAATAGAACCCCTAGGCTAAAGGTTCAGAGAATAGCTCAGACACAGGGGCAGAAAGACTATTAGAGCCAGAGGTCCAGAAGGTCTGATGCAGGATTTTGTCTTCTAGATATAACGGAGAAGCTACACCCATGAAATGTCAACAACACAGCTGCCTGAACAGGACCTGGACAATTTCAAAACCAGTTGACATCCCAACATAGAAGAGAGAACTCTCATGGGGCCCTACCTGTATATGAAGAGTTCCAGGCAATTAACAACTGTTGAGAGAGGAAGAGTCAGTCCTTCCTAGCTGACTATCCTATATCATGTAGTCAGCCCTAGAAACATATACATGCAAGCAACACTAAACAGACTCAGCAGGTTGCATTTCCATATTTATTTGCATATATATGTAATAATATAACTAGAGAGCAAGAGGTCATAAAGTTGAGAGATACGGGAATATGGGAGGAGGTGAAGGGAGGAGAAAGGGGGGAATAAGGAATTCATTTATATTTTAATTAAATAATTTATTTTAAAGTCTGTTCTGCTCTTCAACAGCATTGAGAATGTGTGCATGTGCAGGTAGACAGCCACACAACTCTTTAGTTCAAGAGATAAAAAAAAAGAACGAGAGTGTGACGATTATTTGCAAACCCACGAGACTGTGTGATTTCTTTTCCGATGATAATAGCAGTGGACTAAGATTTTTTTTTTAAATTATAGATGTTTTTGAAAACATTTTTTTTTTTAAAAAAAAATACAAGTACACTGTCGGATCCCATTACAGATGGTTGTGAGCCACCGTGTGGTTGCTGGAAATTGAACTCAAGACCTCTAGAAGAACAGTCAGTGCTCTTAACTGCTGAGCCAGCTCTACAGCCCATGAAAATAAAATTTTAAACAGTTTTAGTTTTATAGACAGTATGGGTTAAGAGGACTGAGCTCCTGCCCCCCCCAACCCCCCATTCCCTACCTTCCACACACCTCTCTCTTGCTACCAAGTCAGCATTAGTTCAGCTGTAACAAGGGGCCAATATTGATACAGCAGTGTTGCCAAACAGTTTAGTTTGAGGTCATTCCCTGTGGTTTGACAAACGGCACGTCTGTCCATCATCACTGGGCCCTCCTCTTCTCTGCCCTAGACCATGGTAACTATGACTCTGTTGACTGGACCTACAGTTTTACCTTTTCCAGAATGTTTTATAAGTGGGATCAAACTCCTCTGGTCCCCTCTCACTTAAACATATGTCTACCTTTGTTTCTCCAAACCTTTCCCTGGTTTGATGACTCATTTTATCATCAATCTGCCAAATTGGCTTGTAGAACTTCAGAATATTTTAACTGAAACACCACCTGTAACTTCCCTCCTACAACACCTGTGTCACCCCCTTGAAGGCCTGGTAATGATGAAATTAGCACACAACACTTACCAAGAAAATTCATGCGGGCACTGAAACTCTCTACTTTTGGACAAGCCTCAAGAAAGTCTTCCGGTAGGGATGGAATGTGGTTTTTACTAAGATTTAAAATCTTCAGTTCCTTCAGGCTCAAGGGAGAGCAAATCCCAGATATTTTATTTCTAGTTGGAAAACACAAAACTGAGGATTAAAAATGTGAATTCTAGTAGACTTAAAAGGTATGAAATCAATTTACGCTCCAAGTACAGCTCAAAGCACCACATTTAAGCCTCTTAAAATCAATTGTGATTCCAATTGACAATATTTCCTTAATTATAACCACACTCACCCTTTATCGTGCTTACTTCAAACTCATTGCTATAGAAATAGCACCATCTTTTCACGTCCCTGCTAAGTTCAGAGCAATGTGATTTTCCTTGCTGCCTCAATGAGTCTGTTCTTACCCTTCCAGTAGGAGCTGCTCCAGTTTTTCCACCACTTGGGCGAGGTTGTCTGGGATGGAAGAGAGCTGGTTGTAGGACAGGTTAAACTGTTTGAGGCTTGGACACTTCACCGAAGGGTCTAAAACTACTGTTGGTCCGATGTCATTTCGAGAGGCATCGAGGTTGGTAATACTTGGCATTTTCAACAGGAAGGAGGGAAATGAGGTAAATTTGTTACTGTGCAAATCCAAATGGGTCAAACACTTCAGAGTCTGGGAAGAAAAAAAAAATTCCATTCTGAGTATTTGAGAGAGAACTCCAACACCAGTTCTGGTCATCCTAACATCAGTTAACTGGAACTATCTGGAATATTTTTTTTTTAATTGAAAACACGAGGCTCACCAAAACTTTAGTATACTTAGTAGGCCAACAATTCTTGCTACAGTGTAAATTAAAACAGGAAAAAAAAATCCATAAGCAACTGTCAAAAGCAGGCTCATAAATATAAATTTGAGACCCCAATTCAGCTTATTTATGGAAATTACTTCTGCAGATTGCAAGACAGAATCAAGGCCACTGCAATGCTAACATGCATGGTTAAGCCCCTCAGAAGCTGGCTTCTCTGTGGGCTAATTCATATTAAAGTCTGTAAGAATTTCTGAAAGGCAGTATCTAGATAACTGTGTGAAACCCAAAGTAATGGGGTAGTTGTTGCCCCAAATCTAAAAGACAGACTTAGCTGTAGTGACAGACTATTATAAATATCTCTTACATTCTAAGAGAATGGAACTTTGGCTGGTGCTCTGAGCCAGAGTTAGCAATGTACCTTGAGATCGAATAACATTTAAGACTGCTCTCCTATTGTGTATTCAGCCTGTTTGTATAAACCTTCCTGATGCTAAGACCCTTTAATACAGTTCATGTCGTAGTGACCCCAATTTTCATTGCTACTTCGTAACTATAATTTTGCTACCGTTATGAACTGTAATGTAAATATCTGATATGCAGGATATCTGATATGTGGCCCCTGTGAAAGGGTCATTTGACCACAAAAAGGGGTCATCACCTACAGGTTTGAAAACTGTGTTTAAGAGAACATTTTAACAACCAACTTTCCTTGCCTTGGATTTCCCATAGAAAAATCTGCTTTCACAGCCAAAGCTAAAGCATAGTTATAATCTTAAATTATGTACTCTGCCAAGCCCATAACCCAAAAGTAATGCATGAGTATATGTATACTGTGGTAATAAATGCCAGAAATAGGACATTGCTTAAAATAAACTTTATAAAGCAAATATCTACCATAGAAGTTGGAAGCTGCGTGGCTATGGGTTGTTAAGCCTGTTTGTTTCAGGGTCAGTGGGGTCTTTGGGAGTCAGTATTCCTTCCCCCACAGGATGCTTCCTGTACTGTTCAATAAATGCAGAGCAAATGTCCTTTTCGAGGAAGACTACAGAAGTCATGGGGAAAGGAGTAGAAAATTCAAATCTGAGCTTGCTCTTGGGAAAAACCACTCCAAGAAAAAGTCTTTAATGTCTGCCCTTAATGTGACCACAGACACATTCCAGGCACTCTGGGGTTATTACAAATGTGTTTATACAGATGTGCTTACCCAAGCAAATGGGAGGGTCATGCGGTGCCCTGCAGGGCCTTGGAAGTTACAAGGCAAACAGACTTTACCTCACACAGCTGCTGTGGGAAGCTCGTGAGTGAATTCTGGTGAAGTTCCAGCTTGGTGAGATGCTCCAGGTGGCTACTGAGGCAGCATTTCTGGCTCAAAGCATCGATATCTTTCAGTTCGTTGGCAGATAGGTCCAAGGACGTGATGTGTTCTCTCTCAGAAACCAGGGAAGAAGAGCTATCGGATTGTCTCATGTGGGACTGCAGCCTTGAGGACCCTTTTTTCCCCCCAAACAACAAAAGACGGAAATGTAAGTGCACAGTTGAAAGAACCTGTGAAAATGGACTGAGCCCTTTTCACATCAGGAGGCAGGTTCTGCAAGAAGACCAAACTGTGGAGCCCTCTAGTGGTTAGAATGCAGAGCAAATAAAAGTATCTAAGGAGTGGTGTGAAAACAGAACTAGGAATGAAATAAAGAATGGGACTGGGGGATACATATTTTGGATTTCAGAAAACTCATAAAAATGCAAGTCTTATGACAGTCGTAAAAAGTAAATCTTAGTAGCCTCTTTGATCATTAGGTGAATACGTATGAAAGCTGTGTAAATTCAAATAGGCAGCAAAAATAAAAAAAAAATAAGTAATCAAAGCAAATTAAACAAAACCACAGATTCTGCCCCAAATATCTATGTAACTAAAATTGTTTCCCCTACTTACTGAGAGACTCATCTGAAGACAGTATTTTTCTTTTTCGTCTCAGTAAATCTTCATGATCAAAAATAGGACCCTATTAAATAAATAATGACTTAAATAAAATTGCTATCATTTGTCATATCATTTTTTTTTATTTTGAGAGAACATTTCTATGTAGAAGCAACTAAGAAATGAAATGATTGCAGAAATAAATAGGCAAGAACAGAGAGCTCAAAAATAAAGATAAAAGAAAACTCTTCACATTACTGCTCAAATATCCTATGTTTATCCTAAGGCCTTTTCCCCTTACTTTTATGTACTTATAGAAGGGTCAGATTGGCCTAGAACTGGACCTCCCAGACTTGGCCTTCTGAGTGCTGGGGTTTCAGAAGTGTCACCAGACCATGTCCTTGAGTTTGAAGTATAAAGAAATTCAAAGGCAAAAGGTCAAGTCCATCAACCTACTGAAGTAAATTTGTAACTACTTAAGGAAATCACAACTGCCTTATACAAATTCTGGGACCTAATTTGTTCTATTTGCCTACAATCACTGGCTGTATTCATCTTCATATGAGTTCAAAATAAGATAAGCAAAAATAACTTGGGTTTTTTTTTTGTTTGATTCTATTTTCAATTGGCATATCATTTACTAGGCACAATACAATGCATGCATATTAGACACTGACCAAATCACTTGGGCGGGGGCGGGGGGGAGAGGAATCTCAACAGGCCGAGCTTATGGAAATGAAAAATAAACATGCTTATATTCACACAGCTCAGCTTTCTTCAGACAGCCTTCTTTTTCTATTGATTAATTTCGTGTGACATCTGTTGGGTATGGTTCACATGCCCAGGCACGCGGCGTGTGGAGGTCAGAGGACAGCTGTGGGAGGGTGGCTGTCTCTTCCCACCTTGCTGTGACTCCCAGGGATTGCGGTCAGCAGAAGTGTGCAGTGGGTCCCTTTACGTGCTGAACATCTCAGAAGCTTCTTTTTGCAGCAAGTGATGACTAATCAGACTTAACAAAGCGCTTGGAATGAGAGATGGAGTGCTCTGCCCTAAATGGGGCAACTACATTCACCCTTTCCAAGGCTCAGGGAACATCTTGGAAGAGAGGGCAGAAAGAACAAAGGAGCTGGAGGATGGGGAAGTTTGTGTCTAAGGGACTCCTTCTTGGTCAGAGGCAGCCATTTTGCACGTATGAACACTGTGCTGTGGTTGACCACATAAGGCGTGCACAAAACTGAGCCTGCCAACATTTCATCAGGGGAGGGCTCGTGAGGCTCCGCTCCTCCCTGGGGGACTACTGATAATCAATGGTGACTGGAGGAAGGGGTGTGACCTCCTTCAGTGATGTAGCCACTGATGGGTTGACCATGATCCCACCCAGGCTTCTGGAAGCAGACCTGATTAAATTCTCTCTCTCTCTCTCTTTCTCTCACTGTCTCTGTCTCTCTCTCTCTCTCTCTCTCTCTCTCTCTCTCTCTCTCTCACACACACACACACACACACACACACAACATGAAAGTAGGAGGGGGATCGTTAGGAAGAAGAGTTTTAGCAAGAGAGAGAGAGAGGGAGTTGAGAGACGGAAGTAGGGAGTGAAAATTACTAACGTTCATTATATTTGTATATACAACTGTCAAAACAGAAAATAAATAAGGAAATTAAATAAAGGGTGAAACAGAGGCTGCCAGAATGTGGGGAAAGTAGGGAGGACTGGAAAAGAAAGGCAAGTTGAGCCAAGGTACAAACTGAGAGAAACAGAAGCCATCTTTAAAAACCAAAATAAAATTCTTGCAAGCATAGATCTGAAAGATTAAATCTAAAAACACTGTACATTTAAAAATTTATAGAAGTTTACAAGCAAAAGGCTTTGTCAGATAAAAGGAATCTACGGTGCTTTTGACAGTGCCAGCAGGACAGTAAATTATGTGAGGTAGACGTGTCAATTTACCTTATTGTAATAATCATTTCATATTATATGCCTTAACTATATACAATAAATGTTTCCAATAAAGTCAAGGTCTTTTTCCATAGCAAAAAGTCATTTTTAAATGTTTAATACTGCATTATGATCAAGGTTCAAGCACACGTCGGCATTAATCTTTCAAAGTCAACCTAAAAATAGTGTAACTTTGGGTAGCAAGCATCTCATGGAAATGTGTAAGTCTTTCCATTAAAAAAAAAAACTAGTGTACATGTATGTGTGTATATGTGTACAAATCTAAGATAAGTTATAAATTAATATGTCTTCATGTCTATTCATTTGTGTATCAGGTAGCTCCCTGCCAATCACACCTAGCTTTGCAGGAGTTCAGTCATCAAGGGAATGTCAGGACCAAACATTTAACGTCGACACCATGCAACTTACCAGTGAATTGGAATGCCTCTGAGCATTGGGTGAGCAGCGCTGCAGGGCTAGATCTCTGTAAACTTCTCCTACACTAATTGAGTTGGACTTCCTCTTCACGAGAAATGAGCTCTCGCTGCCTGTTTTGAAATTGAGGCGTAACGGCGACATGAGGAAGAAGATCTGAGCATCATCAGTCAGTCACAGAAGTCTAAATATTTTCATTAACAGAAACTGCATGGGCTCAGCAGCAAAGAGTGCTTTTCACACAGACATCAGGACCAGAGTTTGGAAATTGGTAGCCACGAGTCATGTGGTCCTGTGTAACCCCAGCACTAAAGGGTACATGTGCAACCTCAGCACTGAGGGGCAGAAGGCAGACACAAGAGGATTTGTTAGGACTCATTGTCTTCCAGCCTAGTGGAAAAACTTAAGTTTCAAGCTCACTGAGATATCCTGCTTCCAAGAAATAAGGCAATGAGTCTTAGGTATACCTAATGTATATCTAATACCTCCTTGGAAACATACCCATGCATGCAACATACACACATGTGCACACACAAGGAACTTCATATTTCCTTCTGAACGTGAGAATAAAAATGGTAAACTATGTTGGCATTTCATCTAAAACTCAATGAGTGTTTCCTTCCTTCAGGTGTGTTGATTGTAAACCTGTGGCAGAGTCAACACTGAGTGCTGACTAATGATAAGCAGATCCCTATCTCACAGTTGTTCAGGGTTCAGAAGGAATAAGACAAGAAAACCAATAGTCACACATCTTATAGTAAACAGCACAGAGAGCAAAGAAAGAAAGCAGAGAAGTATGGCCAACAGTTTTTCCATTTCTCTACACTGTCTCATAGATTTTTAAAGTTGGCCTTAAATATTGAAAATATACCTTAAATTATTAGACATTCAACAATCTTGAATATAATTCATTTGGATTTCATATTTTGGGGTTAAACGGCATTCATTTTTAAAATAATTTATTTTTGATTTTTAGCAGTATTGGGAGCTGATCCTGAGATCTCATGATCCACGTATTCTAGGCAAGCCCATATCATTGACCTAGTCCCTTTCATTGATTAGCATAGGCAAGCGTGTATGTATCATTGAGCTGTACTTACGATTAGTAATAGTTTTTTTAAGAGTAAGAGATGAGGGTGACAGAAATTATGAGCTTTCATACATAAAGTTGAACAAAAAGTCATAATTTTCAAAGATAAATATTAAGGAACTATTTGTGAAAAATAAAAGATTTTGAATTCCACTACTTTTTAGCTTGGAAAATAGAATTAATTCTAGGTGTTTGAAGTAAATTATAAATTCAACATAACACTATCAGTTTCATAATGTATGATATGACTCTTGCTATAAACCCACTGGTTCAATATTAAGTTTAGCTCATTCTATTGTATAAATTATTTTATTAAATTTTTAAATGAAAGAGTTGAGAAAATGGCTAAGTGAAGATGCCAAGGCTTATGACCTGAATTCAAAACCCAGAAACCACATGGTGAGAGGAAAGAATTGATTCATGCAGATGCTCTCCTGACCTCCATAAATTCACTGTGCCACGTATACCCTATAAATCAGTGAACAAATAAATAAGAAGGGAGGTATGCATGGAAGTAAGTGGACCAGACAAAACATGGGAAAAGTACAGCAATAGGGATGTAATCAAATGTCATGGTGAAGACTGTCAATTTGTGTACTGAAAAAAAATGAGCAAAATTTAACAAGTCCCTTAACTCAATTTCTACCATCATACATCTTGCTTTATCAATTTCAAAAGTTATGCCGAGTGAGTTAATAAAATAGTAACATTGTTTTAAACCATAATAAAATTAAGAACTAACTTTCCAAGTGAGGTCCAGACCCTTTCCTTAGAATTTCTTGATTTTCTACCTGTAACCCTGAAAGGCTGGCATCATTAACTTATAAAGGTTAAGAAAATGACAGGGCCACAAAAAAAAAAACTAGTGGTATCAGGGCAGGAGAGTTATCTCACCATAAGCCTGTTCACGCCTGAGAGCCCTCTGGTTCACACTGCGATGCACGGCACAGTTTCTTGAGCTTTAGGTGGAACACGTTTACCCATTTTCCCAAATGAGTTAAAGCAGGATTTTGGCGTGAGTTCTCAGTGTTCAATGCCAGTAGGCAGATATGAATCACAGTGAATCTGTTTAAAATAGATACCTTCACTATCCAGATCATCATTCTGGGCAAACACGCTGTCTATAGAAGAGTCAGGAATGAAGGTCCATTCACCAAATTTCGCCAGCGCATCTTCAGAGAGGTTGCCGTCACTGCCTGTGGCCATGCCTTCTTGAAGGGTATTTCTCATCTGATACCGGAGCACTTTTCTCGCTAGGACAGATCCTGTGTCTAAAAAATAAATCAACCGGTAACTTAGAAATCAGTAATTACCCAGTATAAACATACCTTTCTCAAGCACCTTATACGTATCTGATGCTTTAAAAAAAATATTATTTCCCTTGCAGAATCTGTATGCAATAATAGTGTATATTTGCCGTGGAATCTTCTTGGTATCATTCCAATTTTAGTATTTGTGCTGCAGCTATAGAGTCTAGGGTACAATGGCCATTTTCAGTCATGAAACTAACGTAATTCAGGGAAGAGTTAAGACTGTTAAGCCAGACAGACATGTGTGATGCCACCTGTAAGCTGGTTAAGATCTCTGAGGGCCAATGAGCTCACCATGTTCAGAACAGGATTCTAGAAAATTAAATAACACCATGCTTATGAAATCTTACGACAATGCTAAAAAAAAATGTAATGAATAAAATTTGTTCAGTGGCTCATGTGATAGAATTTTAACACCTGGGCTGGCTAATTTTATGCCAACTTGACACAAGTTAGAGCCATCCTAAAAGGAGAGAATCTCAGTTGAAATACTGCCTCCGTGAGATTGGACTGTAGAAAAGTCTGTGGGACATTTTCTTAATTAGGGATTGATATGGAAGGGCCCAGCCTACTGGGAGTCACGCCATCCCTAGGCTGGTGGTCCTAGGTGCTATATAAAAGCAAGCTGAGTTGAGCATTGGTGGTGCATGTCTTTAATCCCAGCACTTGGGAGGAAGAGGCAGGCAGATTTCTGAGTTCAAGGCCAGCCTGGTCTGCAGAGTGAGTTCCAGGACAATCAGGGCTATACAGAGAAACCCTGTCTCAAAAACAAAACAAAAAAAGCAAGCTGAATGAGGCATGAGGAGTAAGCCAGTAAACAGCCTCCTCCACAGTCTCTGAATTAGTTTGTGGCTCTGATAGGCTTCAATGGAAATAGACCCTCTCCTCCTCAAGTTGCTTATGATGAATTTCAACCCTAAGACAACACTCTTCTCAATTTTTCATTACATTGTATATTTATTTCATACCAAGAAGAAATGAGCTGGTAGTCACCATTGATCTACAGACACCCTAGAAGATTTCTTCAAATATTACTCTCATGGATCCCCTAATCAATACAATATGTGAGTCAGTCCAATAAAACCTGAGAAATATTTCAATGTTATGAATTCAAAATTTTCCTTCACCCAAACAACCAATGGTATCGTGATTTTATCTTCCAACCAAGTGACATTAACATTCTGAAAGTTACAGCAAGACTTGCCACTGTAAGATCTTCACACGAAACTAAAGGAATACTAAATCTTCATCCGGGGTCACAACCCCATTCTGTCAGATATCAGAGAACAAGGATGGGCAAGGTAGCTCATGTCTATAATCCCAGAGCTCAGAAGGCAATGGTGGATTTGTCTTCAAGTTCAAGTTCGACCTGCTCTACCTAGAGAGTTTCATGTTAGCCTGGAAGAGAAGGGGATGTCGAGATGGGGGGAGGAAAAGAGAAGATGGTCGAAGAGGAGGAAGGGGGAGGGAGAGGAGGGAAGGGAAAGGGAGGGAAGAGGAGGGGCATCATTTGTAGAACTATTTTCCAATATAGTGTTCTGTTTTCACTTAAGTGTGATTAACACAACTCAATGGAATTTTCAACCATCAAAAGACTGTTATAATGTGAAGTTTGTAATCCTTTCTTAATCAGGTTCATGCTATACTGCCCAGGCTGGCTCCCACAATCCCCCTGTCTGAACCTCTCTGGTCCATTTTCATCCATAATTTAAGTTTGCTGCCTGCTTCTCCTATGTGACTGCAAAGGGGTCACTGGATGAGTTTCCCATGGTTTTTGTTGTTGTTGTTGTTTTGAGCATTTCTCTTTTTCCCCTAATCTTTTTTAAATATTTATTGATAGTTTTAATGTCTATCCTCAAGCATAAAAATCTGTGTCTTGGATATCTAAGAACACATCATAAGTAAAAGAATATCTTTCCCTATACAAATAAAACATTGTATATATTAGATTTTAAAAAAAAAACTCAAAAGTACGTGGATTGAGAACATCAAAAGATAGTGAAGACCGTCCTCAAGAAGAACAATTTTAATTACCATTGATATGTGAAGTTCTTACTATATAACATGTGCTTTCTGGATCATTTACTAACAACTCATCCTTGCAAACTTATAAACATCCAGTGATCATATGTTATATGCAAAGCAGTAGCATAGATATTACGATTCCAATGGTGAACAAAACTAACTTTGACCTCACCATGCTTATCATCTACTACAAAGATTATGAAAAGTACAAATACAATTATCTATCATGACTGAGTTCATGTACTGTGATTTGGTGAAATAGTGTTTGCGTACTATGCACCAAGTCCTAGGTTCAAAACAATGCTGCTGAGTATACTTGAAGTAAGAGTTACACAAGACATTCTTGTTGGTACTTACTTGTTTGCTTCCTTAAATTCGATGACTTATCTGGAAATAAAGGACCAAGCCAAGAAGGGTCAATTTTTCCTATACAAAATCCTCCAAGGCAAATGCTGTTGTTGGCCAAGTCTAGGGCAAGTCTCCTCAGGAGTAAGCTGATGACCTGGCTGTCACCCTTTTGGATGCTTACTGTCAGGGCTTTCCGAACATCTTGTTCACGACATCCACCATTAAGCAACAGTTCCACCAATTTAGGACTGCTTTCTTTCTCACATACCTAATTTGAGAGAGAGAGAGAGAGAGAGAGAGAGAGAGAGAGAGAGAGAGAGAGAGAGAGAGAGAGAGAAAGTTGACACAAAACTTGAATTTCTTCTCTTTAGCTAGACAGAAAAATAGAGCTTGCTATGATCACTCTTTATACCTCAAATTTAGGTTGAAATGATATGAAGTGAGGCAAAACTTATTCTTCCAAAAGACAGGGGAAATGAAATTATTGCCAGAGACATAACACTAGCATAAATCTAATAATCTTGCAGCTGCCAGTCAATGGTTTGAAGAGACCTCATCATCCTTTGAAGTGGACATTTCTGGTTTCTTTAAAAACTCGGTTGTGTCCTGTGATGTTTTTCTGGATGCTGTCTTGTGAGAGGGCATTCGATGTTTTGCTGAAAACAGACACTTGAGAGGGTATGTGAGGTTTAGAAGGAATATAAGTGGAACCCCACAGACAGTGAGAGGACACTCTTGCATCGCTACTACTCCATACAATGCTTTGCTGGTCTTCGTTGGTTTTCACTTTGTAGAGCGAATCACGGCAAAGAACTTTTTGTGGTATCCAGGCCACTTCCATTGACTCGTGCCAATTGTCTCTGCACAGCCTTGCTGTTTCTGCAAGATCTTGCCACTGCCACTATCTCATGTTTGGTGTTTGCTATTGAACTGGACTCGCTGGTATCCTGACAGTGAAGAATCAAATCACTTCCAAGGAACTACTTCTAAACAGGTCTGCAAAACCCATTTCCTGTTAACCTAGGCTAGGTTCGTGAACATCTACTGCACTCATACTTGTTGCATTGATGCCATGTTAAAACATACCCTACTCGAGGAAGAGAGAAGGCTCAGGGTACTCAAGAAGCTGCCCAGCCTTGGAAGGCCTAGGGATCTCAGAATCCCAGAATGTTACATGTTGTACAAGGTCCCTCCCCAAGGTTGGCTCCAACAGTGGACAATATCTGGGATATAAAGACTCTCTACTGGACCTTCCTTTGTGTTAGGCTGGGAGCTCCAGGAATACAACTATCATGGGTCATCACCCATGCTGGGGGGCACTTTCCCATAATGCATCTCTCTTTGAGTTACTCATGCTCCTATAAACAACTCCAGTAAGTTCATTGGTTTACAGGCTAAACTTAGATGGAAATGTTCCTTGGTCAGCTATCGGTGCTTTACCAACAAACACTTGTTTAAGACTCCCAAGTAAGAGTCACAAAACAATTCCATGAATTCAACCTTCTGGACAATGCAAAGATGAACAGTGTACACTTCTATTATAATGTACAGTATAAAATATTTTGGAATTTAAATTCAAACCCTAAAATATAATGGAAACATACATTAGACGCTCATAAACCTACAGAAGTAAATCTTGATTTTTGTCTCAGGTTCAGATGTATAGGGAAGTATTTAAAAATATTTTTTATTGGAGTTTGAAGGAAGAGGATGATTAGATACGTGCTTTCGTTGTCCAAGGAGAAAGGCTGAGAAGAAAAGGAAACGTAGTGTGCTACACAGTGAGGGTGGCCAAGAGCAAGTGATGCCTATTCAAACCCAGACCCTTCAAGCTGCTGTGAAGAGTGCCAGGTCATGCCCAGCCCCTGTGGTCTTTCCCCCCCACATCTCTCACAGTCATGCCACCTGTACCCACACTACCCACAACCAGGCACCAGATCACAGTCAGACAAGACAGGTCACATCCGAAGTTGACTCCTCACAGTATAGGACCTCCCTTCCCTCAGACACCTCACTGGGTCTGAAACTACTGGAGCATTTTTGTAGTCAGAGCAGCAGCAAATCTCACCTGGAAGACAATTTTCTGCAGTGCCTTTTTCTCAAGTCCCACCTTCCTCCTCTCCCCTAAAACCCACCTATCGTCATTTGGTGCTGTGACTTAGATAAAAAGGTGTCATTGAGAGGCATTGTTCTATAGGATGTGTCCCTGATCCAGTCACTGCTCGCTGAACTTTCCTAGAGGCTTCATTGCCCCTGCAGACTTTCCCCAAAGGGCAACCTGCCCCTCCAGGAAAGGGTTCTTATATTTTCCCCATAAGCACTCCTTGCCCCTGCAGCTAAGAGTTCATTTCGGTAAGTCGTAATTGATCAGGATGCTATACAACATCACCTACCCTGGGCTGTAACTCTTCAATCATGCCCTGTTCTTATACTGACTCCATGTAGGAGAGCTGCTCACTATCTCCAAGGTGAAATCATTCTGTTGTCCCAGATAATGCCATAGATGAACTTACTTCTGCCTTTTGACATCAACAATGCCCTAGAAAACCTTCCCTTCTGGCTTCTACTCTCTTACATGTTTCAACTACTTAAAGAATTTACTTCTTATGAACTAGCCAATCAAACTGTTTCTCTTTCAGAGTCCCTTACCCTGCCTAGTTACTTGTTTTTGCTCAAGGATAGGACTATATACAAACAGCACTAACCCATGAATGTACGTTGAGAAAGACCTATGTACAGGACAATACACAAAGCCCCTCTTCTTGTTGGTCTAATCTGTGGCTATTGGCCCAGGGTTGGGGGGAGGAATAAGATCTGAGACAGTAATTTAAAGATTGGTTCATTTGCCAACTGACCACAACAAAGATGTGTTGCAAAATCAGATTTGTTCTGACCCACAGTAGAAAAGAGGTCCACTAATTTCTATTAAACTACATTTCTAGGGTATCCAAAGATATTTAATCATTCATTGTGACTAACCTTAAGGACATTCATGAAAATGCTGTTAAAGCTATCTTTACTCCCTAATGCCTTCTTGGTGATTTTAACAAATCAGGAAAAGCCCAATTCAAAAATATAACTTTCATAGAGAAGACACAATAAAAACTTGTACCATGCAGATACTCCTGTCTCTGATACAATTGCTCTGCCCTTAGCGCCTCTGCTACCCTCAGGACCCCCCTCCTCTTTCTCATTTCTTCCAGAATTCAACAATTCCAACTTGAGATGGTTCTACAAGTGGACAGTGTCCACTAGATATATAGATTCAAATACCATCCTCTGATCAAATGCTAACCTGAGTACCCTTCATGACGTGATGGGTCTATAAGCTCCTAAATCCACTGACACCCCAATTCAGCAGAAAGGTATTTTGTTTTTGATGCTCATTAATTCACTAGGTTTCCCATCTCATTATTTTGGCAAAATAGTTCATTTAACTCTTTATGTAAACAAAATGACTAGAGCATTTAGAATCCAGATTGTCTGAGCACTGCTGCAAAAAACTGATAGACATACCCAACGCTGTCTCTTCACAGTTCTACAAAGAGTTCATAGATATGGCCTTTCCCTTTTGGTTATGACAGACTCAACAAGCTTCCACAGGTTGTCATCCATGATGGGGTAAGATTGTGTAGATTGCGTCATTTGGGGTCATCATCAATCCTTTATGTAGCCCTTCAAACATCCTTGGTAAAGAAGTCTACTAAACTCATTAGCTTGCCAAATTAGATTTTGATGGCATTGTACTTTGATCTATCGTTGATGACCTGTCTGGAGTGAATAGATATTTGTTGCATCTTCCCATGCAAAGTTAACACAACAGCAAAGAAAATAAATACATGGAGAGATATGGGTTCCAACAATAGACTTGTGTGTTGTGTGGAGGACAATTGGAGAGCAAAGTCTGTGAAGATGCAAATTGAGAGGTATATTTAGAGTTCCTCATACCCCAACAAGAAGATAAACAAGCAAATGAAGCATTAGACTGGAAACACCCACAACATCTGGTTAGCTTTGACATTTCTCCAGCGTCCACATTAAGCTGCCTAGGAGAGAGGAGAAATGGGACTCACCATGAGTGAGTCAGTAGAACAGCTCAATTGGAACCACAGTGACAAGTCACCTTAGCTGGTAAGAATGGTTATCAAAAAGGCAAAAGCAAAAACTGCTTCAAGGATGTGGAAAAAAAGGAAATACTTACAAACTGTTTGTGAGAACGTAAGCTAGTTTAGCCCTTGTGGAAAACCATAGAGAAGTGTCAAAAAATAAAACGTAAAAGTGGGATCCAGGTGTTGTGGCAGTGAGTATTTTTAAGCCAGCCTCAGGAGATAGAGGCAGTCAGATCTCTGTGAATTTGAGCCCACCCTGGTCTTCATAGTAACTTCTAGGCTGGTCAGACCTTTATAGTAAGACTCACAAATCAACAAGTAAACAGACACCCCCAAACCTACCAGAACTATCATATGATTCAGTAAGCTCATTACCGAATATATGTCCAAAAGAAACAAAATGTTGAAAAACACTTACAATCCAATGTTCAGCAATATTCACTCTAATAAAGATATGCAACCCATCTGGGGCCCACTAGGACATGAGTGGAGGAAGATGACATATTTACAAAATGGAAGGTTACTTGGTCTCATTGGCCATAACTTCATTACTGAATCACAACATGGATGAAACTCCATACCAATAAGTGAGGGGAATAAGTCAAGCAAAGAGAAAATGGCACACCATATCACATACCCTAGAATACAAAGTTGATATAGTAGATTTGAGAATAGAATGGTGCATGCTGGAGGCGTGCATAGCATGGAAAGTGATGGGAAATTGCCAGTCACAGATACATAACCATGAGATCATGATTTTTAAAAGTTTCAAATAGATGGATATGTAAAGACAAAATAAGCAAGTAGTTACCTGGAGACAAAAAGAGAAGTACACAGATGTCCAGGGGGAAAGAAGTGGGAACTGGGCTGCTGCCTATGAGATTTAACTGTGCAGTGCTGAACATGTTCTAGCATTGACTCTGGCAATACCAATTCAACTCTACATAAACACAAGCACATAGCCTTCTACTTCCATTCATAGATGGGCTCTTGCTGCATCCTTGTATTGCTCTAGCTAACTTCAAACTCACTGGTGATCCTCCTGTCTCAGTCTTTCATGATTGAATTATATACTTTAAACATGCAAATTGTCTGATATAGTATGTTCCAATAAATCCTTTAATGAGGGAACAATGTCAAAGAGGAGGAGGAGGAGGAGGAGGAGGAGGAAGAAGAAGAAGAAGAAGAAGAAGAAGAAGAAGAAGAAGAAGAAGAAGAAGAAGAAGAAGAAGAAGAAGAAGAAGAAGAGGAAGAAGAAAAAGAAGAGGAAGAGAGACAAACAAAAGTGAGGACTGGGATATTTACCTGATAGATTAAAGAAGTTGCCCCCTTCACTTGATTGGCATCAGCTCCCAAGAGGAGCAAACATTCGACCATGATGCTGTTGTTCTGATCGCAGGCTCTCTCTAGCATCGTGCTTTTTAGCTCATCATCCACAGCCACTTTTGCAAAGCATCTGCAACATAAGTTGAGGAACTAGAAAGAACAGGAATGAGGATGAGAAGCAGCAGGAGGGATAGGGTATAGCCCACAGGGAGCAATCCCATACCTGCTCATCCTTTTGTTCCACAACACTGGAGGACATCTGATGAAATATGACCACATCAAATGAATAGTGCACTAGCAGCTTGGAGAAAGATACTGACAATTCAAGTATTGACAAGATTGTCTGTAATCCCTGAAAGTGCAAGACGGAAATAATAGTGAATGATATAATCAATTATGGCAAAATAGCTCAATGTTACACAAGAGTACATATATGATATTTAAGACCCCACTTGCTCTTTTCACTAAACGGAGAGACTTGGACTTGGACTTGAACTTGACATCTGTAAGACCTTGAAATAATCATGAATGTCTCCTTCTTTTGGTACTAAGAGGACAAGGAGAACAAATGCTAGCTGGCAAACCATCCTCAAATACTTAATCTTCTCAAATTTGTCCATTAGAGTTCCTTTGGGAAACCAGACCTGCAGGAGGAAAGCTAGATGTTGCTCGGGATTAGAACAGCTGGTGGCATCTGGATCCAAAGCGACCAATCTTGACTTCAAGAGGGCACAGTAGTCATGGAGTCCAACACATCTTCTACTTTTTAATGCTAGCTCCTGCATACACTTCTACCTCAGAGCCAAGCAAATCCTTCTGATCTCTCACTTCTGTTTAAAACAACTGTCTGAAGTTCCGAAGTCAAAGCAGGGGGCGGGTTCTTGTGCCAGGTTTCTACAAACAGCAATTTTTCTTCTTAGGGTCTCAAGCTTGCCAAGGATAACCAGGCCTCTTGACCTATGCAGTACTTCAAGGAAGGGTCCTTTCCACAAACAGCTTTAGTGCTGAAGACCATGAATTAACTCCCAAAGATCGGCCTACCTTCTACAGTAACATCAGAACAATCTTTCTACGCGTCAAGATGGATGACTTTGCTCTATGCTGAGTTCTACAAACACAGATACTCCATGAGAAAAAAAAATACATTTAGTTTGTGAGGTTCTGAGAAGTATGTTGCCTAAAGCCTCACAAGAAATTCTAGACACGCAAGTGTGGTGGCAGAGCTGGGACTGGACGTTGGAAAAAAACCATTTTCAGCTCTGCACTGTCCCGACGAAATAGGTTGGGAGGCTTAGTGAGCTTCCAGTTGGGCTTTCACAGCCTCTGCTATAGAGATTTGAAAATTTACATGCAACGAATTAATCCATAGTAACCGGAGCCCCAGACCACATAGCTATTTCCTTCCCTTAGATGGCTTTTAATCAATTCTTTTATGGCTTTAATCGGTTTAGAGTAAAACACTTTCCAAAACACTGATTATAAAATGCACTCCTGCTCTGAGCTAAGAAGGCAGTGTCTTCAGTACTTTACAAATATAGAAAACACTTTACCTGAATATGTGATTTACTGAGAACATTTATGCAGTGGTTACAGCCTAGGTATTTTTATTGGTTAACTTGGTTCGGTCAATTTTGACAGTTAAGAAAAAATGCATGGGGTTCATTAAAGATACAAACTTGATTGTCAAAAATCCAAAACCAATACAGAAGTTTTGAACTATTCATTTGGCTAACACTCACAAAAGAAATGAAGCATTTAATTTTTGCAGTGGATAGCAGTCTCACTACTTTATAAGTCTCAAAATCCTAGGCTGAAGTAATTTTCCCTCCTCCGCTTCCAGAATGGCTAGAGCTACTTGTATCTACACACCAAGTAACTATTTTTCTTATTCCCTGCTGAATCAACCTTAAAACATCTTACAGTTCTCATAGAGACAATTATTATACGTCTGCTTTCAATAAAACCTGGTGAAATAAACCAAACCTTTATTTTAGGAAGAAAACATCAAGACGCAAAAATCCCTACAGGCAAAATCAGTTCATGAGAAGCCACAGACAGCCACCCTCTTTAGAATAATAATAACTTATATTTGCCTGAAATCTAAGCATAAACCAAAAAAATCAGCTACTGGAATGTCTTTAGCGCTTTTATGGGAAGGACAGAAAGTAAGCAAACACACTGATTTTTCAGATCTAATAATGAACGCTGGATCTTTATAGGCAATGCAATTTTCTGCACCTTCTATAATTAAAATGCTACAAAATGATAAATGATTTTAATAAACTAGAATATCTTGTTGACAACAATGAGAGTTGTGAGAGTACGCGTGGGAGATTGTGTAAGCTCCCAGCTCTCTCGAGTGTACTCACTGTAGTCTGCACTTCACCAACATCTTTAAATCGCTGCAAAGTGGAAACCAGAATTTTCGCCAGGAGGTGTCCTGTCCCTATGCAGAAATTCTTTGTCATCAAGCATCCCATAAGGTGTAAGCCCAGACACTGAATTTCTAAAATAAAAGAGAAAAGTAACAACAGTAATTCTTATAACCTCAAAATTGAAGGAAGGAATACCAAAAAAAAAAATCCAGTTAATAAGTGTACTGGCTGGTTTTGTGTATCAACTTGACACAAGCTGGAATTATCACAGAGAAAGGAGCTTCAGTTGAGGAAATGCCTCCATGAGATCCAGCAGTAAGGCATTTTCTCAATTAGTGATGGGGGGGGCACATTGTGGGTGGTGCCATCCGTGGGCTGGCAGTCTTGGGTTCTATAAGAGAGCAAACAGAGCAAGCCAGGGGAAGCAAGCCAGTAAGAAACATTCCTCCATGGCCTCTGTATCCACTCCTGCTTTCTGACCTGCTTGAGTTCCAGTCCTGACTTCCTTTGGTGATCAACAGCAGTGTGGAAGTGTAAGCTGAATAAACCCTTTCCTCCCCAACTTGCTCCTTGGTCATGATGTTTGTGCAGGAATAGAAACCCTGACTAACAAAATAAGCAATGGTCCCAACTCTATCTGTACCAACCTTGGTCGTCTGGATACATCTGTAAGGTGTGGAGAACTGTGTCAACTGCACCGTGCAAGGATAACATCTCTATGGCATCAGGAAGATGCACAAGAGAAGATATTACTTTCAATCCACATTTCTGAATCCCAGGATTCCCAACGAACTAAAATTAAAAGAAGTTTAAGAGTATTTACTGTTGTGGGTAAGGTTTGAATCCATTCAAACCAGTTGCAGAATGGTAAAGCATAATTCAACATCTGGGAAAGCAGGTTAGACAGTACAGTGGTTGAGTACCATGAAAATCCCTAGGTTTGATCCCCACTAAGGAATCAAAAAGCAAGGCATGTGGTACACCCCTGGAAGCAGGAAGACCAAAACTTCATGGTCACCCTCAGTTAGATCGTATAGAGGTAGTCTGGAATATACGAGACTCAGCCTCAGAACAAAAATGATATGGTCAAATACAACTTACTATCATTTTCTTTTTACTTTTTATTGGTTCTTTGTGAATTTCATATCATGTACCCCAATCACACTCATCTCCCCCTCCTCTCATACCTGCCATCCACCTTTGCAACCTTCCCACCAATGGAGAAAAAGAATCTCATTGTAGAAGATGTAATGTGTTACAGTGTGTTTCACAGTCTACCCTTTTGTCCAAACTTCTTTGCTTGCAAATGTTCATTGCAATGACTTGTTAGTCTGGTATAAAGACTCTGGCTTCTGCTACTCTATCAATATTGGAACCTCAGAGACTCCTCTCAGATATCCTGTTGCTGCCCTATGTCTTGGAGATCCTGTAGTTTTGGATCTGTCGGACTTGCCCCTTCATGTAGTCCGGCAGTTCATCCATTGGGTAGATGTTGGGATGGGCTAATTCCAAGCCCTTTATTGGGACTAAGAGCTGGTCAGTCTGCTGACTCTCCCATTCTCATGCCCTTGGGAGCAGCTCACCAAAAATCCCTGCTACCAGGGCCAGCTCTACCCTGCTGCCCAGGCAAAGGCGATGGCCTCTTTCAAATGTAGCTAGTTAGGGACATGGCCAGTGTTCCCATTCTCATGACCCTGGGGCCAGCTGTCCTGCTTGTCATAGATGGCAAGGAACAAGGAAAGCAAAGATGCTGTCTCTCCCTTATCTGTGCTACCACCAAGTAGACAAGAGGCAAGGCCAGCTCTCCCACACTGTCATCTTTAGGCTAGCTCATCTACACTCCCCAAATCCAGGGACAGCTCTACTGTGCTGCCAGGGTGAGGTGCAGGGCCCGTTCTCTCTAGTGCTGCAGCAGGTAAGGGACAGGGCCACTTCTCCTGCTCTGATATCCTTGGGGATATCTCTTCTGCCTGCCATTGGTGCTAATGAACATGGGATATAGGGACATTTCTCCCCTACTCAAATCACTCTATAAAAGACAAGTAGCGGGGTTGGGGGCAGCTTTTTCATGGTCATACCCTTCAGGCCTGCTCATCCATACCCCTGCTACACAGGGAGAGCTCTACTGTGCTGCTAGATGAGGCTCTGGGCCTGCTCTCCTGAGTGCTCCAGCAAGTGAGGAATAGGGACAGCTCTCATGCTTTCATGACCTCAATTGGAGACAACTCTCTCACCAGCTGCCAGTGGAGAGGCCAAAATGGAGAAGGAGGAGAGAGGGCCAACTCTCCCACATTCTCCCTTGGGACTGGTTCACCCACAACCCTTACAAACAGGGCAAGCTCTACTACGCTGCCCAGGTGAGGTGCAGGGCATGTTTTCCTTATTTTGGCCTTTTCTATTACTAATTAATTGTATGTAACAAGAGTAAACATTCTAACCTCCAAGCGCTTGTTCTGGGTCAAGTATTGCACTGAATATACACATTGCACAATAATCTAATTAAACTCATGCAAACAGCATTGTCAAAGATGCATTGGAGAAATGACAGCTTCTTCAGTCCATGCTGGTATAGAAAACGTGCAGTAGATATGCATAAGATAGGAAGTTGACACTTGGATCTTATTCTCTGCACAATGGATCATTTCTAATAAAGACTGAGTTCAGTGGGGTTAGAAAGATTGAGCCCTACAGATGGCACCTCACAGAAAGGAAATCAAAAACTTTTGCAAGCAAAGAAGTGTGGACAGAGGGGTATGTACACTGTGGGACACACTGTGACACACCGAAGTTTCCACACTGAGTGCTTTTTCCTCTATCGTGGAGGAGGCTGCAAGGGTGGAGGGCATGTACAAGGGAAGGGGAAATGAGTGGGGTTGGGAGCATGTTGTGAAATTCACAAAGAACCAATAAAAGGCATTTTAAAATGTAGAAATTTCCCAAAATGGAAAATTAAAAAAAAAAGAATAAGAAATGAAACCAAACTAGGGATATTTTGTTACAAAATCATCAATAAACTTAACCAGTTTGTAGTCCTGTCTCTCATCACAGGAAGCTCTAAGTCAGCTTGACCCCAATTGTCTTGTGGGCTTGATTTCGTTTCTTCCTGTTAAAGTCTGTCAAGTAATAGGTTTGCTGAGCTTCAAAGATGTGCAGATAAGCGTAAATCTCACAGCTTGTGTAGCAGGCCTAGGCCTGGAATGTCTTAGAGACCTAGATTCTAATTACACATCTTTTCTTTAATCAGGGTTTCCTCTGGTAATTTGGGATAAATAGGTATCCTGATGGAATAAAGTTCTTTTTCAAGGACAAGCTACTGTTTGAGAAGAAATGGGCATCACACACACTAACAACCATATCCCTACACTTTCTCTTTCAATGGTACTGGTGCATATACATACATTAATATATAATATATATAATAGGTGTATATGTGTATATGTATGTGTGTATACACATATGCACATATACACATATACACTTATACACATATACTTGAACCATTCTCTCCAAACTCTACAACAATGTGACATTCAACTTACAATATTCTTTCAAAGATTCCCACAACATCTTTCTTGGCAATTAATTTCACACAGACACATCATGCAAACACTTATTTCACGGTATCTACCTCCCCAAATCTGATCCCCTGCCCCACCTCTACTACAGGACAATGCTGAGATAACCTTGAGTCAGATCACAAGCTCTGATGAGCCTACGTGCCCACAGCTTCCTACCTCCAGCCTTGGTTTGGCTATCATCTGCTCCTCCACAATCTCCATGATTTAACATTTGATTCCCCACAGGGTATGTGGATTAATTAGCCTCTTCTCCTGTGCCTTGTCCTCTGTCTCTAGCTTCTCAGTTTGTCATTGCGTCCCATATCATTTAATTGAGACACTCTTATCTTCCCTTTCTTGGGAATTCTGTTTGTCAACATTGTTAGCATCTAATTCTCTTTCTCTGAGTAATAATGTCACATTATTTTGCAGCCAAGTAGATATTCACATTCTGTGAATCTGAAGACCACAAATAAAGAATAGAATAATATCAACTGGAAAGTGGTAAGGGATTTTTGCAGATATAGGTACGTGGTCTCACCATGTGAAGGTGGAAAGATTTTTGGTGTCAGCTCAGTGTCCCATTCTCTGACACAGCCCTCATGATGTTTTACTATTAAGATCTGTCCATGCAATCACCACAGACTGACTGTGAGAACCAGGCTGAAATTCTCCTCAGAAAGAAAACATGAGCTAAGGCAAAAGTATCCGCTTTCCTTCCCTTCAGAATTTATTAATAGGAACTCCTACACCTGCTACCTCCATATTCTTGCTACCCTTTAATTTTATATAATCAGACTTCTCTCTTAATGACTCTGAATGAAAAGCACTCAAAGACAAACCGTTCCCTAACGACTTAATTGCCGCCATCCCACTCCTTGATTTCTATACTTGCTCAAACTTTAAAGCCATCCCTTTGCCCATCTTCTTCATCACTTCCTGCAACTCCAAACTAACAAAAGTCCTTTCTGCAAGCTATCTTCACAGGTTAGGTCAGTGCATTAGCACAGTTGATTCACACAGCAGCAGCAAGAAGGACAAAAGCTGCGGGGACAAAGAATTTGGCAAATAACTGAGAAACTCTAAGAGTTGGAGAGGTGGTCTTCCCCAGGGAAGAGCTTACCAAATGGTCATTCACAGGATCAACCCTGACAGCATACAAGAAACATCATACAGACAGAACAGGCTCTATAGGAATATATATATATGTGTGTGTATACATATGCATTTAATAACAACTAATTTTAAAAGGGGCCATGGATTTGGAATGGAACAAAGAAAGGGTAGGTGGAAAGATCTGGAAGGAGCAAAAGAAGGGGAAATGATGTAAGTATATGATAATCTCAAGAAATAATTTAAAATTATAAATTATTTTAAAATTTTAAATAAGCAGTAATTAGGCAAAAAACAAAAAAATAAATTTACATATATCAACATTTAATTATCATAAATCTTATGGTGTAGACACACTATATATATATCTATAAGCATCAGTGGAAAATGCGAGGTATATACTTTTGAGCAGATAATGTAAAAATCATGCTTAAACTGCATCAAGGAAGGAGAAATGTGGACTTGCAGTGGTTTGCCCATTGTGCTGTCTTTGTCTTGAAATACTTCAAGAATGTGGTTTCACATTCTGCTGATACTGTCTTGAAATACTTGATATTTTCACGCCAGGGAAACTGTAATTTCCTTTGTTGCTGAACTTCACGAACCATGTATTCAGTTCTGCTCTAAAGAATGCACCATAAGCCAGGTATAATGCGACTCTCCTTATGCTGATAATATCTTTTTAAAATTATTGCATTGTTTATTTATGTGCATGTGCTTGCATGAGTGCATTTGTGTGTATGTATGGCTACAAACCTCCCACACGGAGGTCGGAGCACCACTTGTGTTAGTGAGTACTCTCCTTCAACTAGCTCTGTTCCAGAGATTGCACCGAGATGATCATGGACTTGGTGTCTTAGACATCTCCTCAGCCCTCATGTTTAATATCTTCACCTCTACCGAATTTTTACTTATTTATTGGTCTTTTCAGTGCTGACTTCCCTTAACCTCTAACCTTTACACGTCTAGCTTAGCAACTGATTAATAAGTTGTAACAAGATGTCTGTGACTTTCTACCTAACAACGGAATTACTCTTGTGGAATCACAAGTGACAGAACCTAAAGTATCTAAAAAACTAAACATAAGACCATGTTGTTTTAAACACTCAAGTAAATTTGAAAAGAAGTGAGAAGTAATCATATATAATATGGTTATGATATATCATATAAATATATGTATATATGTATATATATGTATGTATATATACATATATGTATGTATATATATATATTTATATATATATCATCTATGTGTATTTTACAAGCCCACTATGGGCTTGCATTCATTTACCTAATATTGCATCTTAAAAAACAGTTTTTATTGCACTACTGTTCAAATATGAATCAAGATTAACTTATTAGCCCCCACCTAGCAAATATTATCCAAATGTAAACTTTGGATGCATCACTGGAAGGATGCCCACAGATATTAATTAGAAACACCCTCTTACCTACCATCTACAACCTTTAAGTCCTTTCAGCGAACTTGCAAGTAAGTTGCTGGAATGGCTTCTCTAAAGAGACAGCCTGCTCAAGCTTAAGACCACACTAGACTCTTCTCACTGCCAGCTAAGCAGACTCCACAGGGAAGGGAATGCAATTCCTTAAGGGGTTTTGCTTTTATCTCTCATTCTCCATATTCTCACCTATATCTCATCTTTGCTCATGATAGAAAAAGATACATGTATGGATTTGTGCCCCCCACCCCACCCCACCCATAGAAGGCAAGAGCATGCTGATGAACTGCTTGTGCCTCACAGTGTTCTCTTAAATAGCAGAAGGTGAAGGCAGAAGAGACCCAACACTGTATAGTGTCTAGGAAGAAAGGTAAACTGATGGAAGAAGACCTATGTTCATGAAGATGTGATTCAAGAAGACTTCCCAGGAAAAATAAACTGAGTGTTCATTTAGCTGGCAATCAAAACTAGCATCAAAATACGCCTCAACAACATGACTGGCTGAGCTTCAAGAGAAAGACTACTTCTGTCAAAACTAGCATCAAAATATGCCTCAACAACATAGCTTGCTGGGCTTCAAGAGATAGAGTATTTCTGTCATCCGGGAGACACTATCAACTCACAGAAAAGTAAGGAAAAAAAAATAAGCCTGTCTTAGCCTTCTCCACTAAGACACTCAACACTAGACCAATGCCTGCAGACATCCAGTCAAAGAAAAGAAGCCTCAGTGCCTAACAGTGAACTAAATTAATCTTTTCAAGAGTTCAAATATAGGGCTGGAGAGATGGCTTAGTGACTAAGACCACTCACTGCTCTTGCAGAGGACCAGAGTTCAGTTCTAGCACCATTGGGCTTCACATGACTTGTTCTAGCCCTACAGGCATCTCAGGGCATCTCACACCCTCTTCTGGTCTCCAAGTCCCCCCACACACACATGACTACACATAAGTAAAAAAAAAAAATTAAGATGCATACATTTTAAGAGTTCACAATAAACTTACAAACAAAAAGATTCAAAACATCAAAATATTAGGGCATGTAACTTTAAGAGAAGTTCTGTGGAAAAAAGAGTAATGAATTCAACCTAGAACAAAAGACTTGAGGAGAGCAGTGAGAACTGAGAGAACTGACGGAATAACATTAAATAAAATGTAGAAAGCACAGGTCTAAAGCTGACTGTAAACACTACGTGGTCTTTCAGTGCAGAATTAAATTATTTCACCAAAGTCGATAGGAAAGCAGGTAGAGAGTGTATAAAAGTGACTGCTTCTGTCCCTAGTTTTTTATAGTCAAAAGGCACTTTAATATTTGAGGGTGACAATGCCAACAGTTATTGAGTTCGCCCTGTGTGCCAGGCACCAGGGTGACAAGCTGTTCGATCTATCTGTTGCTATCTAAACTGCGAGGGTTAACTGGAGTATGATGAGTAGAGTCAAATTCAGACCAGAAAGTCTTGCACAGTGAAAGAAACAAGAACAAAGTGTATAGTCTACAGTAATCACGAGATAGAAGGGAGAGGACAGGAACAGCAAAAATACCAATTCTAGCAAAACTTAGTATGCGTAGCATGTAAACATGAAATGAAAGATGAAGCTGACACCCAGGGAATACCATGTTTATGGAACATCTGTAATTTTGACCTATCAGTACATTTAAAATTCCACCTTGCTGCCTTTGAACCTCTACACAGAATTACCACATTTGGAAGTAGTATAATTCAGTTGTTTGTCATCTATCAATGGTTATTATGTTATCAGCACAGATTAAATTAAGTTGCAGTAAAACTTCTTAAATGTCATAGGCTAAAGAACAATAGGTTCAGTTCTCGCCTACGATACACATGTGTTCCAGGCCAGTAGGTAGGGGGTGGGTCTCTGCTCATCACCCACACTTGAGTACTGCTATGGACAGAACCTTTGCTGGCAAACAATGGAGGTCAGAGTTCCTGATAGAATGTTCTTAAGATACCTTACGCTTTCATCATTGACTGTTCTGTCCAAAACTCAAAAATGTAACCTCCGTCTTCAACTCCTTGTTAAAATTAATCATTACTGGGGCTGGAGAGATGGGAACAAATATAGAGATTACATGTGGAACAGAGACTGAAGGAAAGGCCATCCAGAGACTGCCCCACCTGGGGATCCATCCCATGTACAGTCATTGAACTCAGACACTATTGTGGATGCCAAGAAGTGCATGCTGACAGAAGCCTGATATAGCTGTCTCCTGAGAGACTCTGCCAGAGCCTGACAAAGACAGAGGTGGATGCTCACACCCAACCATTGAACTGATCATGGGGTCCCCAGTGGAGGAGTTAGAAAAAGGACGGAAGGAGCTGAAGGGGTTTGCAGCCCCATAGGAAGAACAACAATATCAACTAACCAGTACCCCCAACGCTCCCAGGAACTAAACCACAAATCAAAGAGTACACATGGAGGGATCCATGGCTCCAGCCACATATGTAGCAGAGGATGGCCTTATGGGGCATCAATGGGAGAAGAGGCCCTTGGTCCTGTGAAGGCTTGATTCCCCAGTGTAGGGGAATGCCAGAGTGGGGAGGTGGGAGTGGGTGGGAGGTTGGGGGAATACCCTCATAAGAGCAGTGGGAGGGGGGATAGGATAGGAGGTTTGGGAGGGGGACCGAGAAAGGGGATGATAGCATTTGAAATGTAAATAAAAAAATCCAATAAAAAATTAATCATTACTCCAAACTATTATCCAACAAAATACTAATCCAAGGTCTCCATACATTTGAAGAGTTGCAAGTCACGGCCATTGTAAGGGGTTACCACAAGGCAAAGCCTTAACTCATTGGCAGGTTTTTCTATTATAAATAATGCAACAATGACCATTCTTATCTAAAATATCAATGTCCATGTCTAATAGATGTATATCATAAATTATTAAAATGCAATCATTGACCAGCTATGTCCATTTTAATTGTAATGGGTATTTGCCATTTTGTTGTTTTTGTGGTTGTTTTGTTTTGTTTTACTCCGCAGCCCAGGTTGACCTACAACTCACTTGTAACCCAAGTTGGGCTTAAACTTGTAGCAATTCTCCTGCCTCAGCCTCCCAAGTGATGATTTTACAAGCAAGAGACATCAAAGCTAGATACCAAATTTCCTGGAAATATCTTTTTGACTTTTTGGACCTGCATTATGATTATAATCTATATATGTGATTAAGTTGATAACATTTACATATGTACACAGAAAAATTTATTTTTTACCTTTCCATTCAATCTTGGTATATATTTTTGTTAAAATAATAAATACGCAGCTTCTATGTTTTCTCCAAATAACTGGGCATGAGCTTGATAACAGAAATCCCTGTGTGAACCATGATTTTTTCAGTGTTGAGGAATATCAGGAACCAGCTACATAATTCCTTTGTGTCTAATTTTTAAGCCAGCATCATGTAGAATGGACCGCACATCCTCTAGTGCCAATGTCATACCAGTGAGTGTTCCAACATTTTATAAAACATTTGGTTATCCCATTGGAATTAGACTACATAACTTATGGTTCCTTTACAAGTTCTCCTGAAAATATTTATGTAAATGGACTGTTTCATGTAAATTTCATGCTTGCTTACCTGGTTTAAGTAATTACTACTAATTTTGAAAAGGGCTATAAATGTAGCTCAGCTTTAATTTTAAAGTCTTCCATGAAGAAGATCAATTTTTTTGTGTGTTCAACTCTTCTCCTACCTCTGAGTTTTACACTTTCTACAAACCTTTTTATGCCATTTATATATAAGCACGTGTGTGTGTGTGTGTGTGTGTGTGTGTGTGTATGTGTGTGTATGAACACTCTCTTAGACCGCCTTTTATTTAAAAATAAAATATATTTTTGTTTGTTTTTCAAGACAGGGTTTCTCTATAGAGTCCCGGGTGTCCTGGAACTCACTCTATAGACCAGAATGGCCTCAAACTCACAGAGATCCTCCTGCCTCTGTCCCCAGCAAATGCTTGGATTAAGGTCAGGTGCCACTACCACCTAGCGCAAAATACATATCTTAAATTTAAACTTTGGATATTTTGCTCTAAGGTTTTGCGAATCAGAAAGTCTTTACCTGAAACCATCTATCTCATCAAAAAACTGGTTTTTATTTCCCAGGGTTCCCTGGCCAAAGAAAGAGGTGTAGCTCTGGAGACACATACACTTAGACAGAGCCAAGATACTTAGAGTCTACTTTGTTCCCCAGAAATTATAGTAGACAAACAGCGACCTATGGCATAGATGCCTGAACACTGTGATGTGTGAACTCTCCAGGTCCAGCGTAAGTCAAAGGTTAATGATCCAAAAAGAGGGTACCTTCAGCTTGAACTATAACACTCCTGTTTTATATACCAAAGTCTTGGCTCACTTGAATAAATACTTTTCTTAGTCTCTGCTTTGACCAATAATAGTTGAATCTCTAGTCATAATTATCGATAACTCTGTTGACATCACCCTAATGATGATTCATTCATCTTAGGAGAACTATGTAAATAGACAGAGGCATCAGAGAAGGCAGCCATGCTCTGTCTGGAGTGTCTCTATCAGCTGAAGTCTTTTCCACAGGATCATAAAAGAACAATGGCCCTACCAGGGAGAAAACAGCACCCCAGGCCTGACATCCAGACCTGGCTCATTGATTGACCTTACGATTGAGCAAACTCAGGTAGAAACTTGCATTAGTTACTTGTGTACTTACCTTTCTTTAATAGATATTTTTCCACCCCAGTGTTCCTATTATCATCCTGAGTTCTAATTATGACTTCTATCATAGTAAACAACAAGAAAGTAAAGTGAAACTCAAAGCCCCAGACCCTCAGATTTAACAGTCTTATTAATGGTATAAAGGCAGAAAACCCTTGTTCCACATACCCTGTTCAGAGCGGCTAGAACCAGCTTGTGGATATCAGTCCTGAAGCACTGTTTTCTGAGCACGTTTGGTTTGCATTGAGAATCATCCCTGGATTCTTCTGATATCCCTAAATTCAAGAACAAATAGTGACGGATACAGACTTACTCTTGTCAAATGCATTTAGGCTGAACGCACTGCCACTTGCTAAAAGCTGGGATAATTTGGGTTGGCCCAGGTTCCCACCCATGTGGAACTTTGCATCCCCATTTAAAGCATTCATATCCCTGTTGCATTTTCGGTGACTGTGTCTGCACAGATGCCGGAAGCTTCTCTCCCTGGTCCTCAAGCGCGTGTGCCAAGCAGTCACGCTCAGTGGTGAAACCTCCAGCCTCGTGCAACCAGTTGCCATCAGCATCTTGCTGCTCCCAAACATTCATCTCTGCTGCCTGCTTCCCAGAATGGAAATCATTTCCTTTCCAGGCAACAGCCCTTCAGGTTGTGTACACTTTCAACGTCTTCGTGGCAGACCCATAACCTCATCTCCCCACCTATCTCCAGGGACCAAGGGTAGTGCTTCGATGTAACAGTGGCTTGGAAGACAGCATTACACCAACATGGGGTAGAGTCAGGTAGCCTCAGTTGAAGTCTGAAAAGATCTCTGTCTGTGTACCTTAGTTTCATCATCTATATATGGCAAAGAAGAATGGAAGCTGCTGTGTGGGGTAAAGGAGGCATGGTCATGCCATGCCTACTGATGTGCACACAGTAATGCTGTGTTTACTAATAGCTATTTACACACATACAGTGTAGCCTTAAATTCACCATTTTATAAAACACCAAGAATCATCTAACTGACTATTAACTAGCTATAGTGCTTCTGGGTCGGTTTACAATCATGCCAAGAGAAAGTACAGGGCTAGAGAGACAGCTCAGAGGTTAAGGGCATTTGCTGTTCTTCCAGAGGAAGTCTTAGAGCTCAGGTCCTACGTAGTTCACAATCGCTTGTCTCTTCTGGAGTTCATGTGCATTATGTGCATATGGTACCCTTATACAAACTTGGAGACACACACATACACATAACAAAATAAGTACATATTCAAAGCATTTTATCCAAATAAAAGAGATTAATGAACAGGCATGGTTCTAGCAGACTTTTGATGCTCTTTAAGAATCCATCCACCTAAAAGGAATAAACTTTGAGCACTGAAGATTACAAAAATAATTTATTAATCTGAGCATGATGGCACATGCCTTTAAGCCCAGGACTCTGGAGGGAGAGGCAGGCAGAGCTCTCTGAGTTCAAGGATAGCCTGAGCTACATAGTGAGACCTTACCTTAAAAAACTAAAGGGGGGGGGGACAAATTGTTGTTCCATTTTACTAAATCTACACAATTCAAAAATTAATAAAAAAATTTTAAGAAAAAGTATGCCTTAGCTGCCATTGATGAATAGGAAATGATGAACTGATTTAAAACACATGGGTTGATCTCCTGTTTTTATTCAAAATATCAGATTTAAAAAATAAAATTAGTAAGAGTTTCTTCTTTTAAAACACTTGTTATACAATGAAAATCTTCCTAATTCTGAAAAAGAAAACACCTAGACACTGGAAAATAGTTGGTTTAGTAAACTTTTATTTTATGGGGAATAAATAAGGATTTCAAAAAAGTTGAAACTTTTTATAAGAGCAACAAAAATATATTAGCGATCCCCTCCTTATCTCTCAAATCTCTCTGCATCTGCCTCATCAACTACAGCGGCACATGTTTATGTATGTGTGTGCATATATATATATATATATATATATCATATATGTGTATACATATGCATATATGAGTATATTTTAGACCTATAAAAACAAAAATAAGAGTTTAAACAGACTATTCAGAAATCTAAACTTGTTTTTAAATCCGTGGAGATACATACAATCCAAAGGGGAAAATGCACATATACATGGAAATATTTAAAAGAAACGGGTATCTGACTCGAACTTACATAACACGCTTTCTTCTATCAAAAATAGATTGGATGTAAATTAATAGGCTGAAAACCGTCCTCCAGACCTTAGTAGTAGAGCGTTCTAAACACCAACAGGATGTTAAACACTTGCTTACTTTTGATGGTACTACTTCAGTTTTCTTCCCAGAATACTTCAGAAACATATCAATTCTACAATTCCATTAGCCCCGGGAGGGACACATTTTTTTTTTCTTAAAAAATTTAAAAGGGGTCCTTCCGATGTTTGTAAATAAGATATGAGAAACAATAAAAAGAATTTCAAGTCAGGCCATTATTAAGTTTTCAGAACATGTTGGAGCCGTTAATAAAATGTAATTGCTCCCCGTGTGAAATCACAATCGCTCTGCATTGCATTAAGGGGTCTGTCTGTCCTCCCAGACTCATGCCCATACCCTCCCCGAGTTCCTCACTCCCCCCATGCTCTGTGCTCAGGATCCTTCTTCCTGAAAGCTGCTCCTGCCATCCGACTTGTCCTTGAGTCACAGGCATCCACTCCCTGACCTATGTGTTCCTCTGAAGACTTTAGGTGCACCCGTGTGCTCAGACATGCCGACCTTTCTCTGCGGCGGAGCCGCTCCCGTGGTCATCAGCTGTTCATCTGTCTCCTGAGCTCCCGACATCCCAATTTTGCCTCCATTCCTTGTGCCCTTCAACCCGTTAAAGCACTGCGGCGTTCAGAACAGAACCAGAGGCATTTAATAACAAGTGCTGAAAGAACGCAGGGGAGGTGCGATAGAGAGAGCCGAAGGGCAGACAAGGTGACAGCTGGGGAAAGCCAGGAAAGGAGGTCATTAAAGACAATGAGAGAGGGGCCATGTTGTTCTACCAGAGAATAGCTAACTTAACCACCGGAGTGAAGGAACAGAGGAAGGCTGAAAGAGTGTGTTCTGTATTAGCCCGGGCTCTATTCTTTTTTGTTTTTATGTTTTTCTGAGACAGGGTTTCTCTGTATAGCCCTGGCTGTCCTGGAACTCACTCTGTAGACCAGGCTGGCCTCGAACTCAGAGAACTAAGAGATCCACCTACTTCTGCCTTCCAAGTGCTGGGATTAAAGGCGTGTGCCACCACTGCCCCTCTTTACCCTGTGTTTATTTCTTATGTAAAAGAAGTGCTAACTATTCTTAAGAACATCATCTTTTCTCATGAATTTTATTTCGGGTTTGGCAGAAAGACCGGAGCGCGGTCGTAAGAATCTGGCTGTTTAAGCTTGCCCTAGAAATCAATGTTTCGTGAAAACGCAAAATTCCATTTTAATGGCGGACTCTGAGTGCAATCTGTTCGGTGACTCACCTGGCACCACAAAATGCAAGATAGCTCGCAGCGCCTCCAGCTGGACTGACAGAGATGTCCCGTGGGCGATCATCACTGTGAGTATTTTAGGGACTACTGCTGCCATTGTATCCAGAGAAGGGTTACTAGGGATGGAAATTGATTGTTTATTGGAAAAAGAACAGTACAACCTGGTTTATTTGTGCAAACATTGAACTGAAAGAAATATGTGTCATCAGAGCCAATGTATTTTAACAGGAAAAGCTATAAGGAAATGCATTTGAACCCAACCCAAACTTCAAGAGTTTAAGTTCTGACCTCAAGAAGTAGATCTGCAGACACCTGGATATCTTTTTGATTTAGTTTTATGAAGGTAGCACCTTCCTTCTGATCGGTATGTGGATCACCAGCAGCAGCCCAGAAAAAAAATGTTCACATCCCCATTATCCAGATAAAAAACTTGTGGTTTGGAGGAGGAAATACCAAAATCCTTTAACTAGAAAGACACAAGGCCAGGACCCCTGCATCATATCAGGTTTGTCTTCCAGATTAGCATCACCAGACTTTTTATACAGAGTTTATTAGTTTACATCAAACTCTTGGCTTCTCCAAGACATCTGAACCTCTCTCTTTTTTTTTATTGGATATTTTCTTTATTTACATTTCAAATGTTATCCCGTTTCCCGGTCCCCACTCCAAAACTCCCTATCCCATCCCCTGTCCCCCTGCTTCTATGAGGGTGTTCCCCCACCCACCCATACACTCTTGCCTCCCTGCCCTCGAATTCCTCTATACTGGGGCATCGAGCCTTCACAGGACCCTCTCTTCTTTCACGGGTGAGTAAATGTGCCACTCTGGAAGGCAGTGTGGCTATTTGCCCCACACAGTACCCTTCTTAACCGAAACCTGCCCACACAATCCCAGCACCATCAAAACCGAAACTTAAATATAGCAAATTGAGTTTTCAAAACCAACATTTATAAAAGGAGAACTGTGACAGAGAGATGTTACCTAAGGCTAGATTAGCTGGGCTTCTGTGAAGGACAAGTAACTCCATTCTTTCCAAGTCTGTAGGTGTGCTGCCCACAACTTACATTATTCACATATAATAACCATATTGCTAACAGTTAGACTGACTGACAACTTAAAATGCACCAAGCTTATCCTAATCCTTCATGCAAATGAATTTATTTAATCCTTATGCCCTAAACTCATATCTTCTGAAGCTGTTTCCCGACCCTTCTATTTTCTTCTTTTTGGAAGAATCCTGAAGCCCAACCATTCGATAGTTGACTTGAATCAGCAATAAAGCCATTCAGCTTCCTCCGAGACAAAACCTCCACACAGGGACTCAGTAAGACTCTGTATGTTCTAAGAAGAGGCAGAAACATCTCACCCTGAAGGAAAGCTCATTGAACTCAGGGAGTAAACTACTCAGACGCTTCAGGAACCCCAAAACTGACAAGATTCACTAAGCTTCTCCCTCCTGAGTCTGAATGAGCTGTAAGGACTGCAGAATGACTCCCTCAGAGCAGCCCAAGACTAAAAAGAGCAGACACCAGCAGAGGTTTCCAGAAGACTCTCAGACTAGACCAGCTGCCTGAAAAGGCTCAGCTCACCATTTTTTTTTAACTATAAACATTTCATTTTCATTTTTTTAAGAAAGTAATTCAAAAAAGGTAAATAATCTAGATCATATATATTTTTTTAAATAAAAACCTTTACATAGTCTTCATGCATAAAGACCCAGGGATGGCCATATTGTCTGTGACAGCCCCAAATATCAGCTGTTTCAGGCGAGTGCCTGGGACTTCCCATAGCCAGCAGCAATGTGGTGAAGGCCTTCTTTATCTGCACCTAGGGCCCACTCAGACCTGTCTCAGTGGTAGTTTTACCTTCCGGGAAATATTCTTGGCTAGATGGGAGGGAAGCAGGGAGGAAAACCCTTGACATTCTTCATCTAAACTCCTTTGGCAAATCGAGGGAGATGATCGCTGGTCAAGGGCCAGAGCACTTCTGGGGCTTCCCAAGAGTTGTTCTCTGTGGCTTGGGGCTACTGCATATGATAGCAAGGTGTCCATGAGTAAAGGCATGAGTAAAGGCCTTGAAGACCTCTGCCTCCATAGCAGACAGCCCTTCTATCTGAAATATATCAAAGAGCAAGGTCACCTCTCTTGACTCCCACTGTTAACTGAGAAATCTACTTGAGGGACAAATCTGTAAGGGAAGGTCAGTCAGTCATATATCAGATGTCCGTCAAACAGTCATGGTACAAAAGGACTGTAGTGGTGGAGGTTAGATGCTGGCATGGGGTGAAAGTCCAAACTTTGGGTGTGGAGAAGAATCCCCTGACTTTTGGGAGGCTCTGCCAAAGAGGTTTTATTGACCATTTTTCAAAAGAAAAAGAAATTGAATGATCTTGAGGTTGATAAATGGAGACCTGTCATTTTGTTGTTGTCCCAGAAACCCTTATGAGCTATTGTAGGCTATGCTCAGTATTTGGAAACCCCCCGAATAACTAGAGGATGCTGTGTAGGGCAGCAGAAAGGAATGGAGGATTCCCAGAGATTGGCAGAGTGTCACTTAAAACAGGGCTGGGGACTGGTGTGACGAGTGTGAATGGGTGTGGCGGCAAGAGCCAGGCTCACTGGCTCCCACCAGTTAGTTCTCCAAGGTAGGACTGCGTAAGGTTCCTAAAAGATGAGTCTCACATGCTGCTGATCTGAGTCCTGTATGAGCAGTGTGTTCTCGGTTCCCAGCTCTGTGAGTTGTCACCCATACTGGGGTGGCCTTTGGTAATGCAGCTGTCTTTGAGTCATTTCTGCTCCAGGAAGTAACACTTCACCCATAATACTGTAAGTAATCCCAAGTAATCTCATCCTCTCACCAAGTTGGACTTTGGTGGTATTCTTAATTGGTCTGCTGTAGATCCAATGTTTAGAAGATAAAGAACAGACGGACAGATTGGTTCATTTCTCCCTAGGAAGAGTGTCTGACAATAAGTCAAGACATAAGATCCATCTCACCTGTAGCACCTGTACCCTAGATGATCTTTAACATTCATACCTGTTTCCTGTGTGGCTGCTTTCCATTTGATATCAAACAATGCCACCATTATCATACATTTTTTACTTAATAGATTGAGAAAATATACTAAATATATATTGCTGGAGGGGACATCTGCCTCAATTTCAGTTTTTGACAGGTTTTGTAAGCCTCTGGATCCCTCTCACCATTTCAACCACAAATAATAATGCCTGGCCTCTTTTGTGCCACAAACCAGACACACAGTGTCACTAAGACTGGCCATGAAGTGCTTTGGAATAAAGTGTCACTGGGAAAGGAATGAGAGGAAGAAGAGAGGCCAAATTTAATTTAAAAGAAAGAATAGTAATAAACAATGCATTGTAATAAATAAATAATGCTTTAGTTCTGAAAAGCAATAGTTGCATAATGCATATATTTATAGTTTTATATATTCACATATACTGTGATCTGAAAAGCTATTATCAGTTCTGCCGCATATTTATCATTTCTAAACTAGGTAACATAATGCTTAAAGCACAGAAGCAGAACTTCAAAATATTTCTTCAGTTTCTGCCACACTTTTTAATGCTTGGATAAAATAATTCCAGAATATGAGGGGAAGATGACAAGAGGTATATTATCATGTACCATGTTTCATTTCTCACTCCAACATGGGCTTTGAATGACATTCCACCTGGCTCAGTGCCCTGCATATATACATATACATACACACATATACATACACACACATATGTGTGTGTGTATATGTATAAGTATATGGTTTGGTATATGGTATGGTGCATGAATGTGTATGTGTATATGTGTATGTATAAATGTATATATACATATATGTATATATACATATAAACATATGCATATATATGCTCATGAATATGCAGTACCTTCCTTCAAACACATATGTGTATACATATGTGTGTGTGTATATGTATAGGTATATGGTTTGGTATATGGTATGGTACATAAATGTGTGTATGTGTATGTATAAATGTATATATACATATATGTATATATACATATAAACATATGCATATATATATATATATATATGCTCAAGAATATGCAGTACCTTCCTTCAAACAGATGACTCAGCATCTTGCAGCCACTCTCTGCCACCTCAGGAGCATGGGCATGCTTCTGCATCAACTCCAAGACATTCAGATATACTCCTTTTGCCAGCAGGATTTTCCTGAAATTAACTATAAGGTGTTTTTCAAGTTACTTACAGGAATAAAAGCTCACAATTGCAAGAACACATATAACATTTCATTAGCTACTTAAAGTCATCAAGGGCCACCTATATCTTACACATGTATGACAGTTTCTGCTCTTCATATTTATTAATTCTTTATTGAAGTTTCCACTATATTTTTTTTATTTACAGAGTAGACGGGTATTAATGCGATTAATACAGGAAATCCCATAAAAAAGAAGTGCTACGTAGAACAATGTAAGCAAACAGCACTCTTCACAATGAGGGTGAAAATGAAATGAACATCTAATCTTTGAACTTCACAAAATGGTCAGACTTACATTGAGCTAGGAAGCACAAGAATGCTAGACATCAGTGCGTGGACTGAAGACACTCTGTGCACTGACACAAGCCCTTCCTCCATTGGTGACGGGAGCCAGGGGCAGGCCCGAGGAGAAGGGCCACAGGCATGAGGAGGCATTTCACTGACTGGTAACAGGATAGTGGAACGGCCTGGTCTGGGATGCTCTGAAGGACCTGGTCCATCTCAGTGGGCTGCATACTTTGTTCACGGATCCCATCACTATCTACTACACAAAAGTGGCATTGCTCAATAATGGGAAACGTGACTGGGGGAAGGGCAGTCATCATGAAGTCCCTTCTGAGTGGACAGAAGAAGTTTATTGCCTTTATCGGCTCTATTTTAGCAGAAGATTATCTGCATTCAAAGACAAATCACAGAACGCAAACACCTACAGTAGTCACCTTCTGTGAATGCCCATTGTATTTCCTCTGGCTCAACGGTCAAACCCTCCTTCTTCTCAGCTTGCCTTTTGTCTTGGCCATATTCCTTAGTTAATCTTCTTGTCCATCTTCCCCATGAGAATTTGATACCATGAGCCTAAAGCTTATGTAACTGCCATACCACAAGGGCGTAGATTGTATGGAATCTAGTCCATGATATGATCTCAGGACATAGTGGCTGAATTCATTCAGCTGTTTAACTAAATGAGAAAATTATCACAAAACATGCTTGGGCTTAAGCCTTCAAACAGTCATGGGGCCAAGACAAAACCCTTCCCGTCCCTTTATCCTTCAGAGTCACTGTCCCGAGTAGCTTGCAGTGTGAATTTGGTGGTGGAGCTAAATGAGGAAGCTTTTCAAGATCTTACTGTTCTATTACACCAGAAAGTCCAGGATGTGCGAGGGCATCGAAGAACATCTAGCAGAGAGGCAGGAACAAAGGCGTGGCAGCATGCAGGGAGGGCAGGAACTGATCCCAAACAGATGCCAAGCTGACTCAAGACAACGTCATTGTCCCTCAGAGGCCATAAGGAAAGCAACCCCAAGTCACAAAATCTTAACGACCGATTGCAGGACCTAACAGAGTTTCCTGATGATTAAGACCCACAGCCCCACACACTACCGCTGCTTAGTAACAAGTTTCATGTCCTCTGGGGAGCCATACACCATGCACTTTGACTGCAGTGCAAGCCCTGCGCAGACCTCCATAGCTACATGGCAGTAACCTGAGATGACTCAGCCCTGGGACGGACCCTGTCATCACTCAAGGCCTGGCTATTCCAAGCCTTTGTGTGATGGGCCTGATTCACTGTTAGCTCATTAACTTTGTTCTTTAACAATTTTACACATATACATAGTACATTTGATTAGACTCTCCTTTTTTAAAAATGTCACCAGAGAGAAGGAGCTGGCTGCAGGAGGCATGTCTTCGTCCCTAGCCCGGCCTTGCCACTCAAATCTGGTGGTGCTCACATTGCTGTCATTGTTGTGTTTCAGATCAATCTTCCTTTTTTTTTTCCCTGCTTAAAAATATCCCATAAGAGCTGCCAAGTCCCCCCTGCCTGGTGCCAGACAAGTTTTCCTGGCAAAATTTCCTGTTTATGGGGTGTGGAATCTGAAGCAGTTTGAGCCAGGACCTTGAAGCTTAAGGGATCTCCCAAGGTAGAAGAGGGATTATACATAAAAGATCATTTTCAAAAAAAAAAATCATAAATATAAAACATTTCATTCTGGACAGATTCACCGGTTTTTGTGACAGAGACTAGCTCACCAAACAGTAGCACTCCTGTAAAGTTTATTTAAGAAAAATGAATAAATGGGAAAAATCTGGAATTTTTTTTTTTTTTGAGGAAAAAAGGCCCTATGAGGACTCTAAACTTTCCCATGGTATAGAATCTGTAAGTCAATCAACAGAAACTGGTTCCTATGATAGGATATATATATATATGTATATACATATATATATATCTGTGAAAGCTACACAGCTATTAAAATTGTAATGATGACAATAAATACATTTATTAATATATTAATATGCATTTAAAGTGGATACAATGTTCCAGTTTCTGCAAGTATGTATCCTATATGTCATAAACGAGTAGAAGTCCTGAAGAACATATACCTAAAAGCTTTATTTTCCTATCCTTTATATACCAACATACACACTCCAGCTAGCTCCGTCTACATAACTGAATTTTTCAGAATTTATAGCTTTTATAAGAAAACAGCACAACGTTATTCCTCTGCATTGAAAAGCACAGTATTCCCCTTACCATTCTGTTCCAAGAGAGTGGACAGAGCATGTGCAGCTGCTTGGAAGACGTCTTTGGAAGAAGAGTGCATCAGCATAGACAGCATCACTTCCCGGTGTGCGGGGAACCTTTCAAAAAAAACCAGCCGCATCTCAGTTTGCAGCCTCTCACGCCAACGCTCATTCACGCGGTCTATGAACTCTAAAAGCACAGCCACGGAAGCCAAGCTATAAGCCACCTCCACTCACAATAGAAGCTTACGACGAACAACGCTATAGGCAGATGTTAGATTCGAGTGTGTCTAACGCTAACACTTCTGTTCCTTCAGAAGCCTGGAAACCTTATGGAGGACACATGGCTTTGTAAACATAGATGGACAGCTACAAAGTTGCTATGGTGCAAATCACACAGGATAGACATAAAAACGGAGACAAGTTATATATCCAGGCTGGGAGGGATGGGCCAAATGGCATAGGATTTCTTCCTCCCACTTCTTCCTTCCCACAATAGGGGTTGTCAGTCACAAAGCAGGATGAGAGAAGGGCATGTGACTACTGTCAGATGGGACCTGCCATCATATTTCTGACTTGACACAAGCAACCGACTGGCTGGTGGCCCAGAACCCCAATAGCTCCGTGAATGTGCTTGGCTGGAGTGAACTAACTATGCATCTATACCTGGTCAGCCAGAATACTAAGGGGCTGGTTCTCCAGGGTTTACAAATAATTGACTGATTCATGATGTCAAATCCCGCAGTAGAAATTAAAGCAGTCTACATCACAGTAGGGATTAAAACACTCTATACCACATCAGGCGTAGAAGCTCAGGCCTGTGATTCCAGCATGGGCCACACCTTAAGAGCCTGTCTTGTGGAAAAACTAGACAAAATTATAGACCCACCACTAATATACAACAACGCTAAAGCCTAAATTCCTACAAGAAAAACTAAGGATGGCAGTTTCTATGCACTGGCTGAAACAGAACCGGGTTTTCTATCATGACACATAGAGATACTTACTGGCCATCTTCGTCTCCAATCTTCTCGTGCAAACTATTCTGGTACATCAGGAGATTATTTAGTGCCCAACAGGCGGCCTCCTAGATCAGGAAGGAAGAAGAAAAATGTATCAAAATAGCAATGATGGGAAAGCCTGATCTTAAATCAGTGTAGTAACTATGTATCCAACCTGCACGTGTTTGTTCTTTCGATGACGCATCAGGGCTTTATAGCAGGGTTCCAACCAGAAAAACTTCTCACTGTCCTCCTCATCACCGGGCTCCTGAGTCTCATTTCTTTCCTCCAAGTCTTGGTTTAAGAAAATAGTCTCAGCTAGGAAAAAAAAAGTAGATATGTTTTTTACACGCATATAACCACCAACAGCTCAAATGGCCAAGTCTTAGTGCAGGTTTTGAATGCTCTCAACAGAATGTTCTTGAATAACTACCCTTCACTAATCATGAAGCAATTTTTTAATATTTTAACATGCATAACTGCTGCCCGGTCATGTGAGAAGGTGGTTGCCCACCACACTAGGTGATCTAGAGAAGGATCATCTGAAGTTCTAGCCTGGTTCTTGATACATCACATGAACAGGGGGATGTCAACACTTGGTGCTCTGAGAGCATCTTCTTGGCTGAAAGGAGGCCCTTTAACCCTCGGCACATAAAAGGGAAAAAGGAGTTCTTTGTTAGTAGGGGGACTTACTGAGGAGAGCTAAACAACTGAGTGCAGAGATCTGTAAGGCTGCGTTCTTGGGGTACTGCCGGACAGCTTTCACCACAAAGACGTGTACTTCGTTCAACACCAGGATGTTGAAAAAATTCCCTAAAGTAAAGTGAGACATTCCATAAACTCTTATCCATACCACCTAAAATGCATTTGCTTATTTAGCAGCATTTAAATCAATAAATCTATCTAATGGCATGAGAGTATATATTAAATCTGTAAATAGATCTTTACAACATAGCGGTGTACATTAAATTAAAGAGACTGTGGAATCTCTGGCTCCTACTGTTGTCTGTCTTATTAGACTATGCTGGTTCAGTGAGACCAAAGACTTCTCAAATCACCATGCAGAAACAACTGAGTATCTCCTGTACACGGCACTATAGTATTCCTAGTTATCACAGTGTTCTCAGGGTCAGCTTCAAAAACAACTGTGTCCTTCTTGAAACACAGTCTGTAAACCTCTCACCCTATAAAGGCACAGACCAGCTTGTGACCACTACATTTCAAGGGAAATATTTTGCCACTTTGTTATTGTTTTAATTATAATTCAAGGTAAATTCTTTTACATATATTTTCAACTGAGATGAAAGGCAAAAATTTGTACCCACCTCTGGGTTACTATCTACTTTTGATGTAATACAATGTTTAAATCAACAAATATCCATCTGTATCTCCTCACATTTAGAATCTTCTGGCAGTGGAAACTCCACGCTCCTTTTTTCCAGCTTCTTGATGCACACAGTACACTATCCCTGGTACAGTTCTTACTCCTATCTAATGAGAGCTCAGTACCCACTCACTGACTGACTCCTCCTCTCTCCCCTCCTCCCCGCAGCCTCTGATAATCACAGAGATATGCAGAAATCTGCATCCAAAGCCAGAGTTTCTCCTCCATGGGTTTCATGATCCAGGATGAGACACATATCATTGAGCCACAGACCCTCACGACAATGTGGAGAAGACAACAATCTGGATCCAGTCGTGGATCAAAAGTTTATGTGTGTAAAAACACATGTCTATGTACTTACTTTGGGATCTAGGAAAGGAAGGTGTGATATGATTACATAATCATGTCTAACAGTCCAATACATTTAAATAATTGGTCAAAGAGGAAAGAAATCAACTGAAGTTCTGTCTACAACAACAACAATAACAATAACAACAATAATAACAATAATAACAAAAACTCAGATTTTTAGAAACTCTTTTTAACTGAATCTACCAAGGAGCTCTACTAAAAGTTTAACTGATTTTTTTTTAATTATACAAGGAATGTGGGCATGAAAACATAACTTTGTTTAACCAAATCACAGCAGTAAGGTTTTTTTTTTTCAAAAGGCTGATTGATCTTTCTCAAAGTGAAAATGATGTAAAGCTAATGTCTATTACAGTAACCTAAATTTGCATAAAATGTTGCTGGTGATTCTTTAGGAGAAAAGACAGTTATATGCCTTATTATTTACTTGCTCTGTAGTTCATCCTTCTGTTCAGAGAGAAATCCCCAAGGTGTATATCTTAGAGATCAGCTGATATCTACAGGAAGTCACACAAGAGCTCTGATGTGAGAACAAGGGAAGCTGCTAACAGCTTGTGGGAAAACATGTCAGCTGCAGTGTCTCCAAAGGAGAAAGTCTGAACCTTCACTTCTTAAAGAGCCCCATGTCCCTACTGTGCTCTGACTCAAAATGTCACTGGAGAGGCATCTGCTATGTAAAGCTTTGGAATGCTCAGATCTTGAGCTCCACTGGACTGAAACTCACAGAAATACAAGCAAATGAGCTTCGGTGACTGTTATTAATGAAAAGCGAGATGTGCGCAGACCTCGCATGTTAGATACCAGATATAGAATACAAAATAACTGCACTGGTGATAATAAGTAGACATGCTTTAATAAGGAAGGGGATGAAGGCAAAACAAGGCAATTAAGGTTACCTGGGAGATACAAAATTAAGAGATTTATCAGAAATATACTTTAAAAATTAAAAAATCATCAACTTAAATTTGACCTTGGAATCATGGCTTAATGTTTGCAAATCTATAGATTTAATTCCATAGCATCAAAAGAAAAGGAGAACATCTTTACATGCATTGTTTGGGATTTAATAAAATGCAAGGCTCATTTGTGTTTTTAGTTTCTTTAAAAGGGGGAACAGTTACAAAAGTAGAAATAAGCAAGAAACAGAAGACAATTTCTCAATAAAAAAAAAAGTGTCACTAAAAACAAGCCAGATTTCAAAACTATAAAAAAACATATGACACACATTATTCTGGTTGAAAGAATATTCGAAGATTGTGTCTCTAAAATCAGGAAGAGGACAAGGATAGTTCCAAACACTGCTTCCATTCAGCATTGTGCCCATGATTCTGGGTCACACGAGTAGACAGGCAGAGTCACCGACATAATGAGCAGGAAGGCGGGGCTCAGACTGCCCCAGTGCACAAACCATTAACTTAGATAATCTGCATGTATGTCCAAACGAGTTGTCAGAAATAAATAGAAAGAAACTCAAACCGATAAAATCATTTTCATTTCTTCATGCAGGCACATCTCAGAGACATAATTTCCAAACAGATGCCAATTACAATTATAATGAAAATAAAGCAGCTAAAAATAAATAATGAAGATTCATAAAACCTGTACAGACTGTAGAGAGGAAACGATAGTGCAGAGACATCATCAGTTCTTCCGAACACAATCCATCTACTCTTTGTCATTCCTATATAAACTTCAATAGACTTTTAAACTGGGAAACTTAATTCTCAAATTTGTATAGGGTAGTAAATGACCAACGGAAAGCCAAGATTTAAGATGCAGGAAGAAAATGTGTGAGCACATGACCTATTGGTGTTTCAGATATCATATCTCAGCAATAGTAATTTAAATCACAGAATACTGCTCCAGAGGAATCAAATGAGTCAAAGCGACAGAAAACCATAGGGAAACTCACACGCTCCTCATGTTTTCTAATGGGCTCCCATGTTGATTACATAATCTGTCTTCTATGATAGAATCACTATAAATATAGGTATACAAGGTCTCTAGAGTGCACTGATTTGATTCTTTGAAGTATACACCTAAACCTAAAGCAGTATGGTCGTGTATACTAATTCTTAAGTTTGGTGAGTATAACTCTCTCTGGTTTCTGCTTCACATTGTTCACATAAGGTGTAATTCCACTTCAGAGTTAGCAACCATAGTTTAAATACCACCCAACAACAAACATTCCTGTCACTCCAGACAATAAAATGCAGACATCTTAATACCACCTTTCTATTATTTGTGATTCTTTCATAACCATTTGCTACTTCACAGTATTTATACCCAGTGTTTATCAAGATGCTACTTACTCATAGCCTAGACCACATGGAAGCTACACACATGTATATGATACAGCTTGCGATAAGAAATGAAACAGTATAACTCACCTAACGTAAGCTTGTGTAGCAAGGAGCAGCTCACCTCTTGAACTTTTTCATTTGTGGGGAATGCTTTCATGGCTTCCACCACGATATTGTAACACCTGACATTCCCACTCATGAGGACCTCCACATTGCTGCCTGAATTAAAAAAAAATAATCATCATAATTATCTAAAAGGGAGAAAGTTTCTTCTTTCAAACGTACATTCAAATGAGTTCTGCAAATACAGGACAATGTGATGGGTGCAGATCCATATGCAAACAGCACACTCTATCAAATAACTATAAAGAACCTATGTTGTTAGTTGCTAACACTACAGGATGTAGAACTTTTCTTTGGCATGAGAATAAATTAGTTTCATCAGATTCCTTGATTTAAAAAATTTAGACAGTTGTAGGATTAATATTGTAGAAATTATCCCACCCAAAGCAATCGACAGATTCAATGAAATCCCCATCAAAACTCCAACAAAATTATTCACAAAAATTGAAAGAAGTATCTTCAGCTTCATATGGAAACACACACACACACACACACACAGACCCAGAATAGCTAGCAATCCTTAATAATAAAAGAACTTCCAGCGATACCACCATCCCAGATTTCAAGTTTTATTATAGAACTACAGTAATAAAACCAGCATGTATTGGTGTCATAACAATTAACGCAGTGAAAGTAAACTTAAGACCCAGTCATAAGTCCACATAACTACAGATACCTGATGTTTGACAAAGAAATGCACACTGGAGAAAAACACATCGTTTTCATCTTTCTTTCTTTCTCTCTTTCTTTCCTTCTTTCTTTCTTTCTTTCTTTCTTTCTTTCTTTCTTTCTTTCTTTCTTTCTTTCTTTCTTTCTTTCTTTTCTTTTCTTTTCTTTTCTTTTTTTATTGTTTCTTAGATATATTCTTTATTCACATTTCAAATAACTTCCCCTTTCCTGGTTTCCCCCTCCCTGAAAGTCCCATAAGCCCTCTCCCCTCCCCCTGTTCCCCAATCAACCCCCTCCCACTTCCCTGTCCTGGTATTCCCCTACACTGCTGCATCGAGCCTTTCCAGGACCAGGGGCTTCTCCTTCCGTTTTCTTGGGCATCATTTGATATGTGAATTGTGTCTTGGTATTCTGAGCTTCTGGGCTAATATCCACTTATCAGTGAGTGCATAACATGTGTGTTCTTTTGTGACTTGGTGACCTCACTTAGAATGATATTTTCCAGTTCCACCCACTGGCCTAAGAATTTCATGAATTCATTGTTTTTAATAGCTGAGTAGTATTCCATTGTGTAAATATACCACATTTTCTATATCCATTCTCTGTTGAGGGACATCTGGGTTCTTTCCAGCTTATCATAACAATTGACACAGTGATTTTAAACTTAAGAGCCAGTCATAAGTCCACACAACTACAGATATTTGACAAAGAAATGAACACTGGAGAAAAACACATCGTTTTCAAAAATAGCGCAGATCAAACTGGATGACTGACTATAGAAGAATTAAAATATATCTATACTTATCTACCCTGACAAAACTCAACTCCAAATGAATAAAACATGTCAACATAAGACAAGACACCTTGAATCTGGTAAAAGAAAAAAATTGGAAGTAGTCTTGAACTCATTGATACAGGAAAGTTCTTTGAGAGGAGCACACCAATAGCACATTTACCAAGAACAACAATTAATAAATAATAACTCATGAAACTGAAAAGCTTCTGTATGACAAAGGACACCATCACATCCAATAGAGGTTAATATCCAAAACACATAAAGAACTTTAAAAAAAACCATAATCATCTAGGAAACAAACCAGTTTAAAGATGGGGCACAGAACTAAGCAAAGAATTCTCCAACCATGACACACAAATGGCAGAGAAACACTTAAAGAAATGTTCAACGCCCTTTCTTAGTCATCATGGAAAAGTAAATTAAAACTACTCAGAGATTTCATTCTACCCCTGTCGGAATGGCTAAGATTGATCAAAGCAAGTCAAAGCTCTCATGCTAGCAAGTATGGGGAACACACTGCTCGTGGGAGTGCAAATGTGTATAGGTACTGTAGAAATCAGTGTTGTAGTTCCCGAAAAAAACCTGAAAAATAAATACCACAAACATGCAGCTTTGCCTGTCTTGGCAATGTACCCAGATGGTTTTGCATCCTCCTAAAGAGACCCCTGCTCACCTGTGCTCACGCTGCTGTATTCATAAAAACCAGAAACTAAAAATACCCTAGAAATCCATCAGCTGGTGAACAGATAATGAAAACGTGGTAGGTACACTTACACAGTGGAATACTATTCAGCTGTTTAGAAATTCATATTATGAAAGTTTAAGGCAAACAGATGGAGCTAGAATAAATCATCCTGAGTGAGGTAACTCAGACCCCAAAAACCAGATACTGCAGGCTTTCTATGTAGCTAATGAGCTGATGATATGTGTGCTGCAATTGGAATAAGAGGTTAGGTAGCTAGTAAGGGTCTAGCAGGGAGAAGAGGATCTACCAAGCAAGGGAAAACATAATATGATGTGAGGGAGTAATAAAGTAGAAAGTTAAATGGAGGGTTAAATGGGGAAGAGCAGAGTAAAGGGGAGAATAAGAGGGTACAATTTTCATTAAAAGGGCATCTTAAAAATCATATGGCTTGCAAAAACTTTGTAATTTAATGAGGTCCCATTTGTCTATTCTTGATCTTAGAGTATAAGCTATTGGAGTTCTGTTCAGGAAATTCTCCCCTGTGCCCATATGTTCAAGGTTCTTCCCTAGTTTCCCTTCTATTAGTTTCAGTGTGTCTGGTTTTATGTGGAGATCTTTGATCCACTTAGAATTGAGCTTAGTGCAAGGAGATAAGGATGGGTCAATTTGCATTCTTCTGCATGTTGACCTCCAGCTGAGCCAGCACCATTTGTTGAAAAGGCTATCTTTTTTCCACTGGATGGTTTTAGCTCCTTTGTCAAAGATCAAGTGACCATAGGAGTGTGGATTCATTTCTGGGTCTTCAATTCTGTTCCATTGATCTACATGTCTGTTACTGTACCAATACCATGCAGTTTTTAACACTATTGCTCTGTAGTACAGCTTGAGGTCCGGGATACTGATTCCCCCAGAGGTTCTTTTACTCTTGAGAATAGTTTTAGCTATTCTGGGTTTTCTGTTATTCCAGATGAATTTTTGAATTGCTCTTTCTAACTCTATGAAGAATTGAGTTGGCAAGGCAAAAGACACCGTCAAAAAGACAAAGCGGCAACCAACTAACTGGGAAATGATCTTTACCAACCTTACATCCGACAGAGGGCTAATATCCAAGATATACAAAGAACTCAAGAAGTTAAACTCCAGAGAGGCAAGTAACCCTATTAAAAAATGGGGTACAGAGCTCCACAAAGAGTTCTCACCTGAAGAATATCTAATGGCTGAGAAGCACCTAAAGAGATGTTCATCATCCTTAGTCATTAGGGAAATGCAAATCAAAACAACCCTGAGATTCCATCTCACACCAGTCAGGATGGCTAAGATCAAAAACACAGGAGACAGCAGTTGTTGGCGAGGATGTGGAGAAAGAGGAACACTCCTCCACTGCTGGTGGAATTGCAGGCTGGTACAACCACTCTGGAAAGCAGTCTGGCGGCTCCTCAGAAAACTGGGCATGACACTTCCGGAGGATCCGGCTATACCACTCCTGGGCATATACCCAGAGACTTTACCTGCATGCAATAAGGACACATGCTCCACTATATTCATAGCAGCCTTATTTATAATAGCCAGAAGCTGGAAAGAACCCAGATGTCCCTCAACGGAGGAATGGATTCAGAAGATGTGGTATATTTACACAATGGAATACTACTCTGCAATTAAAAACAATGAATTCACGAAATTCCTAGGCAAATGGTCAGAACTTGAAAATATCATCCTTAGTGAGGTAACCCAATCACAAAAGATCACACATGGTATGAAGTCACTGATAAGGGGATATTGACCCAGAATCTCAGAATACCCTAGACACAATCAGCATATCAATAGATTCCTAAAAAGATGGAAGGAGAGACCCCTGGTCCTGGAAAGACTGGATGTAGGGGAACGCCAGGACAGAGTAATGAGAGGGGGTTGAACGGAGAAAAGAGGGAGGGAAGGGGGCTTATGGGACTTTCGGGGAGGGAGGAAACGGGAAAGGGGAAGTGATTTGGAATGTAAATTAAAAAAATAAAATTAAATTAAATTAAAAAAAAATCATATGGCAACCCACTACTGTAGAATCTTTACAAAATGTATGCATATATGAAAAGAATCTAAGTGGAGTCACCAAATATCAGGTGAGACAATTCCTCAAGTACATATCTTGTGGCTACCAAGTAAAACTCCAGTATGAGGAACAGATAGATTGCCAATAGTTGAGTCTATATGACCAAAGGGGTTTCATGGAACATACTTCCCCCAAACATCATAGACTCCATACAGCCCAGGCTATCCAGTCTACATGTAGTGTGTTGACATGTAGCCTAGGATAGCCAACATCTATCTCCATGTACCCAAGGTTACACTACATGTCTCTGCATGTAGCCAAGGCTAGCCAACATCTCTCTCCACGTAGCCCAGGCTCGCCCATGTCAGGGTTGTTGGTTGTTCTCTAAAACCTGGTGGTAAGGTGTAAGAGTGGCATAAATATTATGGGAGTAACCAATCACATTTTAACAATTAGATTTAAGGCCCCCCCTATGAAACAGAACCCATAACTGATACTTCTACAGTGGACAAAATTCTAAAATTAGATAGGTCATGGACCTAAGGGAAAACTTAATACTGTTACTCTGCTAAGGAACTCACCAACCAAATGTCCCCTGGTGACACATTGCTATACCCACAGGTCACTGTATTATTCAACTCTTATCAGAGAAAGCCCTTCTTTCAGAAGGCAAGTGTCAAAGAGACCTACAACTCAACAATGTACAGATTGTGAAAGACTTTGGAGAACTCAGTCTGTCCTTGTTATGGTTGCTACTGCTAATGATAAAGCACCATGACCAAAGGCAAGTTGGGAAGGAAAGGATTTGTGTGGCTTATACTTTCACAATGTTGTCCATCACTGCAGGAAGTCAGGTAGGAGCTCATGAAGGGCTGGAACCTGGAAGCAGGAGCTGATGCAGAGGCCATGAAGGGGTGCTGCTTTCTAGCTTGCTACCCATGGCTTTTTCATCCTGCTCACTTAAAGGACCTGGGATCATCAGTCTAGAGGTGACACCAACCACAATAGGCTTGGTCATCCCCCTCATCAATCACTAATTTTAAAGAATATACTGTCACTCTCTCTATTGAAGTTCCCTCCTTTCAGATGACTGTTGTTTGTATCAAGTTGACACAAAACTAGTTGTGTTCAACACAACTGAACCCTTGTCAACTTGATGTACAAACATATTATTAAGCCACAACTTTCCTTTCTTATTTATCCCCCAAGATCACACATGAATATCAACATTTCAAATTTTTTTCTTTTTTTTTATTTTCTAAGTTTTTTTTATTTACATTCCAAATCATTTCCCCTTTCCCATTTCCTCCCTCCCTGAAATAAGCCCCCTTCCCTCCCTCTTTTCCCCATTCAACCCCCTCTCACTTCTCTGTCCTGGCATTCCCCTACATCCAGTCTTTCCAGGACCAGGGGTCTCTCCTTTCATCTCCTTAGAAATCTATTGATATGTGAATTGTGTCTAGGGTATTCCGAGATTCTGGGTTAATATCCCCTTATCAGTGACTGCATACCATGTGTGTTCTTTTGTGATTGGGTTACCTCACTAAGGATGATATTTTCAAGTTCTGACCATTTGCCTAGGAATTTCGTGAATTCATTGTTTTTAATTGCAGAGTAGTATTCCATTGTGTAAATATACCACATCTTCTGAATCCATTCCTCCGTTGAGGGACATCTGGGTTCTTTCCAGCTTCTGGCTATTATAAATAAGGCTGCTATGAACATAGTGGAGCATGTGTCCTTATTGCATGCAGGTAAAGCCTCTGGGTATATGCCCAGGAGTGGTATAGCCGGATCCTCCGGGAGTGTCAAGCCCAGTTTTCTGAGGAACCGCCAGACTGCTTTCCAGAGTGGTTATACCAGCTTGCAATTCCACCAGCAGTGGAGGAGTGTTCCTCTTTCTCCACATCCTCGCCAACAACTGCTGTCTCCTGTGTTTTTGATCTTAGCCATCCTGACTGGTGTGAGATGGAATCTCAGGGTTGTTTTGATTTGCATTTCCCTAATGACTAAGGATGATGAACATCTCTTTAGGTGCTTCTCAGCCATTAGATATTCTTCAGGTGAGAACTCTTTGTGTAGCTCTGTACCCCATTTTTTAATAGGGTTACTTGCCTCTCTGGAGTTTAACTTCTTGAGTTCTTTGTATATATTGGATATTAGCCCTCTCTCGGATGTAGGGTTGGTAAAGATCATTTCCCAGTTAGTTGGTTGCTGCTTTGTCTTTTTGACAGTGTCTTTTGCCTTGCAAAAACTTTGTAATTTAATGAGGTCCCATTTGTCTATTCTTGATCTTAGAGCATAAGCTATTGGAGTTCTGTTCAGGAAATTCTCCCCTGTGCCCATATGTTCAAGGTTCTTCCCTAGTTTCCTTTCTATTAGTTTCAGTGTGTCTGGTTTTATGTGGAGGTCCTTGATCCACTTGGAATTGAGCTTAGTGCAAGGAGATAAGAATGGGTCAATTTGCATTCTTCTGCATGTTGACCTCCAGTTGAGCCAGCACCATTTGTTGAAAAGGCTATCTTTTTTCCACTGGATGGTTTTAGCTCCTTTGTCAAAGATCAAGTGACCATAGGAGTGTGGATTCATTTCTGGGTCTTCAATTCTGTTCCATTGATCTACATGCCTGTCACTGTACCAATACCATGCGGTTTTTAACACTATTGCTCTGTAGTACAGCTTGAGGTCCGGGATACTGATTCCCCCAGACCCATTCTTTTACTCTTGAGAATAGTTTTAGCTATTCTGGGTTTTCTGTTATTCCAGATGAATTTTTGAAACATAGTAAAAGCAATTTACAGCAAACCGGTAGCCAGCATCTATCTAAATGGAGAGAAACTTGAAGCAATCCCACTAAAATCAGGGACTAGACAAGGCTGCCCTCTCTCTCCATATCTTTTCAATATAGTACTTGAAGTTCTAGCTAGAGCAATTAGACAACAAAAAGAGGTCAAAGGGATACAAATTGGAAAGGAAGAAGTCAAACTATCACTATTTGCAGACCATATGATAGTATACTTAAGCGACCCAAACAACTCCACCAGAGAACTCCTACAGCTGATAAACGACTTCAGCAAAGTGGCCGGATATAAAATCAACTCAAGCAAGTCAGTAGCCTTCCTATACTCAAAGGATAAGCAGGCTGAGAAAGAAGTAAGAAAAATAATACCCTTCACGATAGCCACAAACCATATAAAGTATCTTGGCGTGACTCTAACCAAACAAGTGAAAGATCTGTATGACAAGAACTTCAGCCGGGCGGTGGTGGCGCACGCCTTTAATCCCAGCACTTGGGAGGCAGAGGCAGGTGGATTTCTGAGTTCGAGGCCAGCCTGGTCTACAGAGTGAGTTCCAGGATAGCCAGGGCTACACAGAGAAACCCTGTCTCGAAAAAACCAAAAAAAAAAAAAAAAAAAAAAGAACTTCAAGTCTCTGAAGAAAGAAATTGAAGAAGACCTCAGAAGACGGAAAAATGTGCCATGCTCATGGATTGGCAGGATTAATATAGTAAAAATGACCATCTTACCAAAAGTAATATACAGATTCAATGCAATCCCCATCAAAATCCCAACTCAATTCTTCATAGAGTTAGAACATTTCAAATTTTAAAATTCCCAGTCTCTAAAAATCTAAAACACTTAAACCTTCAGTCCCTTCTAAAATCTAAAGTCTTTGTAAGATTCTAAAATCTCTTTAAAAGTTCAAAGTCTCTCAAGTGTGAGTTCATGTAAAATAAAAAAAAATCAATTAAATGCTTCCTTACTTCAGTTGGGAACACCAAAGGTACTGTGATAATCAAATAAAAGCAAAGCCAGACTACAACTGTGTAAATAACTCAATGTCTCATGTCTGGGATCCTCTCACTGTCTTCTGAGCTCCTCCAAAGAGCTTGGGTTACTTCTCTCTCTCCACCCTCTGAGGCAGACACAAATCATCTTCTAGGGCTCCAACTGGCTCCACTCCACCATTGCTGCTGTTCTTGATGGTCATCCCATAGTACTGAGATCTTCAAATGGTCTGGGGTTCTCTGTTGCAACTGGGCTTTGTATGTTTCATCAATGGCTTCTCCAGGGCTTTCTTTGTGGTGCCAAGACTCAGCATCTTTCCATTACCACTTCAATGCTGGACCTTAAACTGATACTAAGGGTGTATATTTTCCAATGACCTACATTGGCCTCTTACAGTGCCATCCATCTTCAGCTGCTTTTCATGACTGCTTCATGCCTTCAAAACTGAAGTCACCTGGGTGACACTTACATGCCTACATGGCCAGTTCAATTGCCACTCTTATACTATGTTTGTCACCTCTGAAACACAAGTCTCTGAGGAAATGATTTCTAGATTTTACCTCAGTGATGCTGGTCTTTTCTTACCCACCCCTAATTTCTTAACTCCTGCTGACCAGCATTGATTGTCCCAGTTAAGCAAAGGTTTTACTTCAGAAGTTCTAGTATTTTGTTACCATAGCTGATAATTCAGCCCCAGCTCATCAGAACCACACATTCTTAACTCAAAATTTGCAATGGCTCATGTAGAGTCTTATAAGTACTCTCAAACTTCCCTCTGGAACTTCACCAGGCTTCCATCATCTGCATTTCCCTCAACACTCTTATCTTCCAAACTCCCACAGAGCAGCTCGTCAAGTTCTGAACACTTACTTGTTTTCTAGACCAAAGCTCTATAGTCCTTCCACAATCCTCCCCAAAACAACAGTCAGGTCTGTCACAGCAATTCCAACAATCCTGGCACCAACTTCTGTCTTAGTCAGGGTTACTATTTCAATGATGAAACACCATATACAAATTGAGGATGAAATGATTCATCTGGCTTACACGTCCATACCATGGTCCATCACTATAGGAAGTCAGGACAAGAACTCAAGAAAGGTAGGAACCTGGAGGTAAGTGTGCTGTTTGCACTGAACCAAAAGCCCAGGGGTGGCCCACTTATAATAGCATGAGCCCTTCCACGTTAACGACTAATTAAGTAACTGCCCCAGAGCCAGATTTTATGGAGTCATTTTCTCAATTGAGGCTCCCTCCTTTGAGATAACTCTAACTTGTATCAAGTTGACTTAAAACTAGCCAGCATGTGGTCAGAAATGGGATGTCTCATCAAACCTCTTCCATCAGGGCTCAGGCAGCTAAGTGTAAGAGGAGGCAGAAAGACTGTAAGAGCCAGAGGTGATGGAGAATTTTAAGGAAATGGTGTTGTGTCTTTCAGATGCAACAGAACTGATCTACATCTGAACTCACAGAGACTAATGCAACATGTACAAGGCCAGCACATGTTCATGTCAGATGGGGTCCCATAACTGAAAAGGGGAATGAGACATAGGTTCATCCCCTAATCAAGAAGCTATCTGAACTTGTTATCCTCTGGCAAACAGAAGTCAGTCTTCTCCAGTGCAGTGTCACTGGGTATACGGAACACACTTGAAGGCAGGCATCATTTCCAGCTGTAGTTGGCCAACACAAAACAAACTCTACATGGTTTTTTGTTTTGTTTTGTTTTGTTTTGTGGACTTTTTGTTTTGTTTTGTTAAGCCATGTTTTGGTCTTACTGGTCTTTTTCTCTTTTGTTTTGATTTTTGTCTTATATGTTTTTTTTTAAAGAGGGAGAAAAACAACATAAAGTTGGGTGGGTAGAAATGTGTGTGTGTGTGAGTCCTAGTTGGAGTTGGGGGTGGGAAACCTGACCAAACTATATTGTATGTAAAATGTTTTATATATATATATAGAGAGAGACAGAGTAAATATTGAGGGCTTTGTATACGTCTAAAAGCAGCCATGTAAGATTTCAAATAAACGGGCTTAGAGGTCTACTTTCCTGTCAGGATATTGATGATGATTTTTGCAGTATCATGCTTTCACCCAAGGAAAATATCAAGTTCGTGTTCATGACACATATCAGAACTGTGAAAATATACTTGGATCTATTTCCTCCATCCTGGAAGAACAGCCAGTAAGAGAGGTAGAAATCTTGAACTGCCTGGAGAAGGCAGATATGACAAAATAGTTGAGCAAGACACTGACACCCCACAGTCAGAGTCAGGCAAAGAGGGAGGGAAGATGTCACGGGTGGAAACTACTGTGAACTTGGTGAGGAAAACACTCTCATTTCTGAATGCACAGCTAAAACTAACCAACAATTTATATAAAAATACATTTTAATGTTTAAATGAGGTTGTCAAGCACAAAAAAAGAATGTTTCTTCATCTTGGTAGAAGGCGTTTGCAGCAGAGCTGGGGTTAAAGCCTCCTGATTCTTTATTGTTTCGCTGTTATCTGCCGCTTGCTTTGACCTCTGGGTTATGAATTGCCACATTTTAACTGGATTATGTCAGAAGTGGGTGGAAGACAATGGATTCCAAAAAGCGATTGGCCTAAAATAAATGAATCATGAGCAGAGCCCAGGAAAAGCACAAGGCAGGCTGCAGCCTCCTTGCTGGCATTGATGACTCAGAAGTCTAAAGCACGGCACTCTGCTTCGGGCTATTATTGATTTTCAACCCCTGTCAACTGTGCGATTTCCGGTAGATTATAAAATGCTGTGTTTCTATGATCATATTAAAGAGGCGCTGTTTCCCAGGCACATTTGTTTCTTTGATCCTGCTATAATGAAGCCACACATATATGTCATGTGTGTATTGCTTGTATATTGTATGAGTATTATATGTAGCATATTATACATATATTATAAACATGTATAAACATTCTTATTGTATCACAGTGTTAATGTTTTTGTAATACCTTTTACATACCATGTATCGGTTTATCTTCTTCACGCTAAATTACTAATGTAATCCAAAAGAACTTTACACACGTAAAGATGAAAACCCTACTATTACATGTGTGCTTATATCCTGCTCAGCCACACAAAGAAGTGTGAAAGGGTAGTGTGCACTTATACAATAAAATATGAAACATAATTCACCCTGTGAGGAATCACTGGTAGTGTGTACAGCAAACTGTTTCTCCTGATCTCTGCATTTTGATGACATGGCTAAATATCAAATCAATAAATGCTAACCAAGAATCAAGCAGAGTGTGAAGTCTTCTGAATGGCTTTTCGGGCCACTCAAAACCTCATAGCATGTATGCATTTACCCTTCTCATGACGTTTCCCCACCTCCATAAGAGAAATTCCTGCAGGTACTCGGGGATATGCATACCTCTGCACACACACACACACACACACACACTAGCATCTGTGGACAAACACATATACATTTACACACACATTCATGTACACACAGGAAACACTCATACTCATGCAATCATGCATGTAGCCAACTCACACACATACATTCACATTTATACACACAAGTACACACACATATATACTCACAACATGAACACATTCATGTACCACTCACACTCACATGCTAGCTCATATGCACAAACGCACACAGATGCATGTACATGTATACACACACATGCATGTACAAAATCTACACTGGCAAGCATGCATGCACACATTCACACACACACACACACTGGCAAACATGCATGCACACATTCACACACGCACATGCGCGCGCGCACACACACGCACATTAAACATGCATACCACACACATTCACAAAACCCAAATCTGCTGAGCGGCTTGCCAATCATCTGCTCCCCATCTTTCTGTGTTTTGATTTGTTGACTGAGCTTAAGGCATCATGTGAGGCAAGCACTTGGCCAATAAGCTGTACATCCCATTTTATTTTATTTATTGTGAGATATGTTCAAGGCGGGCCTTGAAGGCAGCCTCCCAAGCTGCTGAGATTTCAGGCTTAAGCTAGGGGCCCAGCTGCACCGCACCATTATGCTCCTAACCTCGTTCCTGTATTCAACAGTACTGCGCACATCCCTGCATACCAAGTTCTCAGCACTGAAGACCACAAGCGCTCTGGCCTTGCTCTCTACTTGCTCTCATGGCCACAGGAATTTCTGCCTATGGTGCCGCCATCTTGGATCCTGTCTGTCTTTGCTATTGCAGCATGAGCTCAGCATCGGCAAGGTGCACATGTATGGATTCTGCTACCACTTCTCCTGCACTGATCCTGGAATTGGATGCAACACAGTCCAAACAAATCCAAACAAACCAGAGTGAATCAGTGAGTCAAGACATCTAGCATCTCCTGGACTCCACAGAAATAAAAAAAAAAAAAGTTTAAAAAAATCATAACATGTTTTGAAAAGCGATGCATCGCAGGTCTCCACACGCAAAGCAGAAACTGTGCCGAGAGGGTACTCACAAGTAACCGCCAGAGAATGCAAACAGCAAAGTACGTGGTGCACGATCTCCTCGTCTCTTTTGAAGCTACCGAATGTACTCAGCAGTATCATGTAATCTTTGTTCTCAACAAATTCAGTCAGTTGTTCCTCGGAAACTGAACCAGGAAGGAAAAGAAAAAAGAAAAGAAAAGAAAACAAAACAAACAAACAAAAAAAACCAGGAATATGCTTTAAAGCGACATGAAAATTTAATTCATGCAAAATATATTTATAAGCACAACAATCTGCAGATGTACTTAAATGAAAATGTTCCTGCAAAAATGACATAAGAATTTGAAACCTTAGATTTGTTTAAAACGTTAAAATAGCTTTGTGCTCAACAGGTTATGTCATCTTTTGAAAGGAAAAAGTATTAGGAGCCCAATCATGCTCAGGGAAAAAAGGAAGTATTTATAATTTCTTTGGGGGGGGGAGTCTATAACAACCTAACCAGCACAATAAATATGATGCACCGGATGGAATACTGTATGATTCTGATCTTTGATAATAGAGATGGTCCATTGGGGTGAACTCCCTAAGAGTCTCACCCACTGATAATAAAGATTACCTGTTGGGATGATTTTGGCTACTGATTATAAAGATGATTCATTAGGGAGGAATAGTCTACAATACTGACCTGCTGATAATGACTAGTATTTCTATTTTAGTGTTGTTTAATTTATGTGTATTATGTGTACCTGCTTGTCAGTATTATAGCATAGCCCAAAGAACCCAAGGAGGGCTAAAGAGGTATTTAGATCCTCTAGCACTAAAGTCCTGGGTGTTGGTAAGAAACACAGTGTGGGACTAGAATTGAACCCGGATCCACTGTATGAGCAGCAAGTGTCAACACTCCAGCTCCTATTTTATTTTCTCATTAATGTTTTTTAATTCACATTACATCCTGATCATGGCCCCTCTCCCTCCTTTCCTCCCTGTCCTACCTTCCTAAGTCCTTCCCCCCTCTACGTTCTCCCCTCTCCCTAGGGAAGGGGCAGCCCTCCCTTGGCTACCTGCCTGTCCTGGGGCATCAAGTTAGAGCAGGACTAAATGTATCCTCTTCCACTGAAGCCCAAGCAGTCAGTCCATCTAGAAGAAGGGGCTCCAATGGCAGGCAACACCGCTCCAACTGTTAGGGGACCCACCTGAAGACCAAGCTACACATCTGCTACAAATGTGGTTTTGATATTGAAAAGCTGGGGACTTATGGTAGACCACTGAAGGGAAAGTCATCTAAGCATGTCAGTTCAAAAGCTGCTAACTGTAGCAAGGGGCCAGGGGTTGGACTTTGAAATACTGTCTTCATGGTCTTCCATCAAACACTGTCATTCGTTTTATACTCAGAGTAGGTTAAGCTACATTTGGAGTCATTTTTTTTGTTTGTTTTTGTTTTGGTTTGGTTTTTTAGAATCATTCTTTTTTTTTTTTTAAGCCCTGGCTGTCCTGGAACTTATTCTGTAGACCAGGCTGGCTTCAAACTCAGAAATCCACCTGCCTTTGCCTCCCAAGTGCTGGGATTAAAGGGGTGTGCCACCACTACCCAGCTAGAGTCATTTCTTTTTAAATTAGGAACTTGTAAAATTGTTTAAAACCCCAGGCTGTTAGGCTGAAAATAGCAACGCAGCAAAAATATTAGAAAATACAGCTCTTTGTGACCAGCCTTAATTGTTTTTAAATGTGTACCAGCATGTCCAGATAAGATAATGTGAAACTGGTTAGATTCCTTTAATTAATGACAGCTGCCATGAAAGCTTTATATTTAATCATATAGTATAGTATCTGCAATATCTTTTTAATTTTTGATAACCGTGTTTATTAGCTTACTTTTCAAGATTAACTTTATTAACCAAATTACTGTCTCAGGGAACTTGAATTCTGGAAAAAAATCATAAATTGTTTTCTTCTTATGTTTATATAATATGTAATATGCCCTAAGCACTAATGATCTTTGAATTAAGATTCTCTTGTTTAATAATTGCTAATCAATGTCAGTCTGTCCTGGAAGGACACAGCACTGTCCTGAGCATAGTGATTACATTCCTTCATGAGTAAGAATTTATCCAAACTGAAACACATAGTTACAGGTCCTGTGAAACAAAAGGTTTCAAATTTTATCCTTTTTGTAACACAGAGAAGATAGCCTGGAAGAGGTGAAGCTCTCTCTCCTCCCTGGCATTCCCCACAAAGCCTGATCATCAAAGACCTGAGTCTCCAAACCAGGGGCAACCACTGTGTGCTAACCAGCTGCTAACCTTGGACACCTTGCTCAATTCTCTGACCCATTTCTTCATCGAGTCAGTGAAAGGACTAAACAAAACCAGCTCAAACCAGCGCAATAATTTGTTATCAGTTTCTGAGGCTGATGTGAAATGGCCACCAGTCTTGTTTCTCAAGGACACTGTGTGATTGGCTAGTTTCTACACAGAGCATGTAACAATTTCAAGTTTGACAAGATTCAAAATCATAACCCCACTTTAAGTACTTGTCTTCATAGTTTCCTTTTTAACACCCATACAATCCACTTTGCAAAGTGAACTCATGCCCTGTTATGCAATGGAAGGAAGTCTACTGCAACCGCATGACTTATAACCTGTGAGTGAAATTCACAGCATAGAAGGAAGCAACATTACCAAACTTTCAAACTTTGTCTCCCTTTGTAAATAGTATGATTTTACATAAATTTTGTCTCATCAATTATACACAACATTTCCCAGTACAAGCCATTCTTCCTAGGTATACCTCAGAATAGAGAATTTACAGTTTTAAATACCTCTCTCAAACAGCACATGTAAAGCCTTGCATCCAAGTTTCTGGACTTCATCATTGGTTGAATATCTGTGCATGGCATCAAAAATCAACAAGAAAATATCACATTCTTCATCCAATATCAGCAAGGTGATTTTACCTAATTTGAAGAAAACAATGTACCGTAAGTAAATAGTTGTTTTTAGCAGTTGACACATTGGTTTTGCATGAGGGTTATGAATGTTTTGTAGACTTTTATCTTTGATAGAGTACTTCGTTGTCCCAAATGTTATCCCTATAAAATTCTCTCTGAGGGAGATAAATCACCAGTCAGTTTACACACACACACACACACACACACACACAGAGTCACACACACACACAGACAGAGTCACACACACACAGAGTCTCACACACACACACACACACACACAGTCTCACACACACACACGCACACAGACAGTCACACACATACACACAGAGTCACACACACACACACACACACACCATTCACACATGCATACACACCACTCATAAAATCTAAGCCTCTTATCTTATGCTCTTAAAATGAATTCCTATCTGCCTCTTGAGCACTACCATTTAACTATTCTGTGGGTACCCCGACTTGAGTATACCCTTGCTCCTGTTCTTCATCAATGAGACCATCATCTGACAACCACTCAAGAGAAATTTCCCAGTTGTCATCCTTCCAAGCTCCCCCTCTCTTCCATTGGGTCTAACCAATGAGCCAATTCATTTCATTAAGAGACTATTCGTTCGAGTGTTAGCGCCTAAATATGCCAAAGCTCTCTCTCTCTCTGGATAAGTTAATTCTTATGCAGAGGATAATCCTTATCCTAATCAGGGCCTCTTCCCATCTCTCCACGAATGCAGAAATATTTGCTTAATTGCTCTGCTTTTTCAAAATTTCTATCCAGCTCTTGATAGTTCACTCCTTGTCCTGTATTTCTGAAACTGAAATGTGATCCTGGACGTCCCTTGTCCCTTGTCTCTTGGTGGAATCTTCTAAGCCTTTCTGTCACTCCTAAGTACACTAAATAAGATCCTTTACAAAACCAACTACGTCAGTGTCCTGAGCCCAAGGCTGACTCAAGTCTAGATATGCTAGCTACATCTGTTGCTCCTCTTAAAGCCTTCCTCCAATTCCTCTGTGGACTTGCTTACCACACTTAAGATGTTCCACCAGTAACACCTATTCCATCAACAAAAGTAGCTGTTATGGAATAAGGATGGTAGCAGTAAACAGATTTTAGCCAGGTGTGTGTGTGTGTGTGTGTGTGTGTGTGTGTGTGTGTGCGCGCGCGCGCGTGCGTGCGTGTGATATTGGAGACTAAACCCAGAATCTCATATATCCTAAGTCAGGGCTCTACTACCTAAGCTAAACTCCTACCCTCATAGTGGTTATTTCCATAGTACAAATGTGTCCATCACTAGTTAATTCACTTTATTATAACACATTTAATCAACAATAGAACCTCATAAGACAGTTTCAAACCTCATTTTAAAGATAAATATTGAAAAGCAGAGAGGTTAAGTAATACCAGTGACTTTGTCTAGTGCTCTAGTAGTTAATGGGAGCCAAGCTGGATTAAAGCTAAGTAAGTCAGCCAGGTAGAGAGATGTACAGCGGTAATCCCTGCACTTGGGGTGTAGGGTGCTGAGATGAAGATGGTGAATTTTAATAAGTCTGGGCCACATAGAGAGTTCAAGGCCAGTCTGCACTCTGGAGTGTGACCCTGTCTCAAAAGTAAAAGAACATGCAAACAATTTTACACAGCTCACAAACACTTGCAACTCCCACAGGGGAATATGGCTGCTATCCCTTTGGGCTGAGTTACCATTCTATTTGTAGTATAGTACTTCTCTCATGAAACTTCAATCATTTCTCTTAATGCATTAGCCCATCTACCTGGTCTACCCCATTCCCTAGCCACAATGTACCTATTTAGATTCAAATTTAAATCCGTAAAAAATTAAATAAAATCAAAGCCCAGCTTTTCATATTTCAAAAGTTCAAGAGTCACTTAGAGCTACTTGCTGAGACAATGGGCAACAGAATTTTCACCACAGCAGAAGAGGGCCACTGGAGTGAGCGCATGATTGTGACAGATGAAAAATGAACCAAGGAAAACTGTAACGTTCCCAAGGATGAGAGTTGAAACTCATCAGTATGTGCCATCAAATAATTGAATTAAACGCTCCTTGGGAGTCTCCTGTTTCCTGGCCTCTGTGTCCTGGGTCTTACACTCTTTCTTGCTGCTTTTCTCTCCTGAGGGTTTTCATTCGCAGGAACAATTAGAACATAAATTTCTCCCACCCACCTGTGAAGCATCCCTTGCATCTTCTCAGGCTTCTGTAGCTCTGCACACAAAATTCTCTTGACCTCAAAATGGCCTCCCCTTCTTTGAACCAAAAACTCTCAGTCATTTGGGGTTATGTCTTCTTGACAACCACAGTCGTCTGTCACGGCAATGACCGTAACTATTACACCATCTCAAAATCTCGGTTTGGGTCTAGTAGCCTCTTGGCAGAAGTCACCTTAGGCAGAGAGCCTGATGTGTGGAATGAGACCCAGAAAGATAAGGACAATGCCTCTCCAGGGTGAAAGGGGTTTCAGAAGCATATAAAGAATGTTACACATGAATGGAGACTCTAGCAAGCACTCAAAAAGAAACGCTACATGCTTTATCCAAGAAAAACTACAGAAAAGACTTTGAGGGTATGTACAGAGAGAGCTACCAGGGATGTGAATTATGGGAGCAGATTTTAGAAACCATGAAGGAACTAGAAATAAGAACAGTGGAGAAACACACAAGCAACATTTAGAACCAAGATGCTGGATGAGATCTGGGAAGCTCAGCAAAGGCAGACATAGATGCTCTAGATATCACTGGTGCTGAGTTTGCACTCTGACCCTGACAATTGTTAGCAGTATGTATTTCCAGTCATCACCTACCTGAATCTAGAAGGAGATCTAAGGCTTTTAGTCCAACTATTGACAGGTTTACATTGGCATGATGAACAGTTAACATTTTAAGAATCAGCCTGGAATAGAAAACAAAATCGCATGACAATGAAAGGTATGCAGCAAAGTGAAGGAGATACCCCAGTGCGGAAGGCACTTGCTTCATGCCTGACAATCTGAGGTCAAGTCCCTGGGGCCCAGAGGACAGCTTAGGGAAATCTGACCATTTCCTGCCTGGTTTTGTATTGTTGGAAGAAGACAGAGCTGGTGCCATCCACAGCCTCTTTTATACTCAAGAAACATGTCCTTTGGCATCCTAGCCAAGCCAAGGACTGTTGATATCCTCCCACCTAGCCACCTTCTACTCTGGCCCTAACCCACACTGTTCCATTCTGTCAGAACACAGTCCAAGAATGGAGTCGTGCAAGGGGAAATTCCGAGTGCTTGTGAGAACACTCCAAGAAAACAGGACAAGAGTCTTGTGATCTTAATGTCTTCAAAAACATGGAATCGGTCTTGGAATGTGCTTTTGCATTGGATAGGAGTGTATTGGATAGGAGCAAGTTCACTTCAAATTATTCATCACAGCTGGCTACTGCTATTTGTTTATATGCCTCTGTGGAAAAACCTCTTTTGGTCACATGCAGTTTATCCTTATGGTTGACTGTACACTTTACTCATGTGACTCTTCCTAACCCCTAGGATATAAACTGTCTGATGCTCTGAATAAAGTCGGCTATTGCGTGAGATTTTAGTGGCCTCACTTTTAGCCTCCACTCTCCCAGGTTCACAGTGCCAACTAAAGCAGTAAGCACATTCTGAGTCCTTCTCATTACTTCTCTCTTTGGTATCCATCACCTTTGGAGGGGAAAAGTTTGACAACAGAGGAAAATGTCTTATACAAAATTTGCCAGGGTGTTTCCCATGGTCATGACCCAGATCTGACTTAGGACAGGAGTAGAGACAACAAATGGAGGTGGGGGATGGACTGGAATGAAGGGGTAAACAAGAGAATGCATGAGTGACTCTGAATCAAGTTTCCTGTAAAAATAGTTTCATAGTCACCCCCAAACACATGGATTGTTCTGGAATACAAGGAAGCGAGTTTTCCAGCACTCTCGGATATCATAGATTCACTGAACTTGAGAAAATCATGGGAAGTCTCAAACAACCCTAAGGGAAATTAAATTAAATCAGAATGACTAATTACAAGTCTACAGTGAGTAAATCCTCACTAAATATTATAGAACTGATGGGGGGAATTTCAAAAACTAGTTTGAAAATGGCTGTTTCCCCCCCCCACAAACCATACTCTTGAGATGGTAGAAAAGAAAAAAACTAGCAACACCTACATATCAGAAGTGGAGAAACTTGTAGACACTGGGGCCTATAATAGCTCACTTCAGAACAGACCTACCTTTGTACAACATGCACATTTTATCATAAATACCATAGAATTCTGTTTTACATAAAACATATTTTTCTCAAGCAACGTAGCACTGGGGGTAAGGTATCCTCATAACTGTGATCCTAGGTATGAGATTACCTAATGGCAGAAGATACTTTGATAAATGTCCAGAAACTATTTTCATTTTTAAGAATTTTCTTAGAAACATTTTTTTGTTCAAATGTCTTACCTAATTATGGCTATAAATGTGGTCTTATTAAAGACATTGTGCAGAAAGCTGCAACCATATGACTGGTCAATCATCACCTAGACTAGAGTGCAGTGGCCGAGAGAGAATAAATTTCCTTTCTTATTCCTCCTGAAAGCCACAGTCTCAGTTCACTGACATTAGCAAACACAGATATATGCAAATGACGCAAGAAGACAGTAGAGCATAACTTTGCAAGGAGCAGTTACAGAACTTCTTGGTTGCCACTATTTTAAAAGAGTATATCAGTTCTACTATTAATAGTAAAAAGCTTGTTTGGCTTTGTCTTAAGTGGTACTCAAAAATCCACAACTTAAGCATTTGTGTAACTGTATGTCTGTGTTACTAAAATCATCTCACCTGCTCTTTTACTACCAAACTTAGTTTTCTAGCTCACAAATGAAACTTAAAGATCTCTATAAATACAAATCATTGATTTAAGAAAAAAAAATCTGCTTTGAAGGAATTTTCCAGAATGGTTTTGGATGGCCAATGATACCACATATAAGTTTCCAATGCAGCTTTATCTTCACATATCTATCATACTTACCGGTGAATACCAAGGACTTCCCAATCATTTCCAATATCCTGGGGTCCTATTAAGCTTTGCAATGTCCCTGGACAGACTTCTATTAATTTGCACAGAAGTGACCACCCCGCCTGGAAATAAAGGTAAATATTTACTTTTAAAATTTTAAATATTTTTTGTTTAAAAGATAATGATTCATATGTCTCAGGATAGCCTTAAACTTGGTAGCCGAGAATGAGCTTGACCTTCTGATCCTTCGTTCTCCACATGTAAAATACTAAGAATTACATTCCTATACTACCACACCCAGTTTCTGTCACGACAGTGAGTTGACTGAATCCAGGGCACGCACGGTGCACAAGCACTCTACCAAAGAGCCACGTCACCAGTCCTATACCCACATTTTAAAAAGATGCTAAGAGATAAGCCAATCATGACTTTGTTTTTAGTAGAACAGATAATCATATCATTTTAAAATAATCACTTTAAGACATGACAAAACCCTAAAATGCTTTCTCAGAAATAAGAGTAAGGTGTGCACTTTGACAACACATTGCTGTAAAAGCACACACAAGTGGAAGACAAAAGCACTCAGGCATTTTTGAATGAATACAAAATAGATATCCTTACTACAGAAATCAAACAAAATGAAGAACAGTTTTAGATGGCACTCTGAAATAACTAAGCATGAATGGCTATACTCACACTGTGTTACTTTTTTTGACACATAAATGTCTGACATAATCTTTCCCATGAACTCAAGATTTTGATTATGGAAAGAGAGGGGGCTTGGAATGGCATGTAGGAGGAAGCTGGAGATTTTTGTGGCCATGGGAAATGACTGGCCTGTAATAGAGGCCTGTAAGTAGCAATGTCCTATGATTGAAACTACATCTTTAACTGGAAATGAAAAGGAGCTATAATAGACAGAACACCTCAGGGCCCCTTTCATTCCCCTCAACGTCCGTGAACTGTGAGTTCTAATGGTCACAAGTACCCTAAAACTCTCCAAATATATGCATGACATATATGAGTTATCAATGCAGTTTACATACATGTTTTTAAAAAGTACTTGTTGGTTTTATGTGTTTGGAAGTTCTGCCTGCATCCGTGCATACATGCTGCCTTTGTGCCTGATGCCTGAAGGCCAGAAGATGTTGTCAGATCTCCCTTACTCTAGTTTGCTCCTCTGAGGCTGTGAAAACCAGAGGAAAGGGAAACTCAGGAAGGAAAGGAAGGCTTCATCTTACAGCATACAGTCTGCCATCGGGGAAGCCGAGGCTCTGCCAGAGCCTGACAGATACAGATGTGGATGCTCGCAGCCAACCATCAGACCCCAATGGAGGAGTTAGAGGAAGGACTGAAGGAGCTGCAGGGGTTTGCAACCCCATAGGAAGATCAACAATATCAACCAACCAGAGCTCCCAGAGCTCCCAGGGACCAAACCACCAACCAAAGAATATACATGGAGGGAGGGATTCATGGCTCCAGTTGCATATGTAGCAGAGGATGGCCTTATCTGGCATCATTGGGAGGGGAGGCCCTTGGTCCTGTGAAGGCTTGATGCCCCAGTGTAGGGGAATGCTAGGGCAGTGAGGCAGAAGTGGGTGGATGAGTGGGGGAGCACTCTCATAGAAGCAGGGGGCGGGAGCTTGGATAGGGGCTTCCTGGAGGGGAAACCGGGAAAGGGGTTAAGATTTGAAATGTAAATGAAAATAAAAAAAAAACCCAAAATAAAACAAACAAACAAACAAAAAAGAACCTGGAGGCAGGAACCGAACCAGACTGTGGAGAAATGCTTCTTCTTACAGGCTTGCTCAGTTTGCTTTCTCATACAGTTGATAACTACCTTCCCCAGGGAAGGCACTGCTCACAGTGCACTAGGCCCTCCTACAAACATTAGTCAAGAGAATTTCCCCCTAGACTTGTCCACAGGCCAGTTTGATGAAGGGAATTCCTCAGTTAAGGCTCCCTCTTCCCAGGGACTCTAGTTTATGTCAAGATGACAAAAATTAACAAGTATGCACTGGTAAGAGAATTAATATGGATGAAAACCACCATAAGGGTGCTGGGAACCAAACCAGGGTCCTCTGAAAGAGCAACAACTCTTCTTAATCACCTAGCCATCTCTTCAGCCCCCATTTAAAAAACTCTTTGCTGAGACCATTATACATGATTTCAACATCCACAAACCATTCTTTACCTATGGGGGAAAAATACCAACTCCTAGTTCCAACTCAAAGATTAACCCACTCTTCTCCCTGCCTCTGTAAATCTGAAGTACCTCCTGTTCTCCCTATGGGTTAAGGAACCATACTTGACAAGGCCAGGAAACCAAACAGAAAACTGCTACCAAGGTAACATGCACAATTAATGAAAGGGTGAGTGAGAGATAGAGAGACTCATGACAAGTATTAAAGTGATATAAATCCTGGAAGTAAGATTAACTGTGAGACAGAACTTCTCAATGAGAGATAAAACGTGGCAGAGGTGAGACTCCAGCCATATTTCAAAATTCACGAGCTGTAAGATGAGCCGGGTACTAATGCCTGGAACCCAGTGCAGGGGAGAAGCTGGAAGTTGAATGAGGTTGGAGAGAAGGCTGAAGATAAACGATGCAAAGAGCCGGTGTCGAGGCGGGAAATTTATATTCATTTGCCATTGGGACAGTGGCACATATTTGTATGTTTGCATGAGCAGATAGGATGCATCTCAGAAAGATAAAAATCTGTATGATCTCTCCATAGTTTTACTTTTATAGCATTGTTTGCTCTAAGGTCTCTGTACTATGCGATCTTTTTAGTTAAGCGGGAATTGTCTCATATTGCCACTACTACCACTCAAATAATTATTATTTTCTTTAAAAAGATGTAAATCTCTAACAGTCACTTTTTACTAATATTTAAGTCGGATACCCTCCTCCACGTAAACAGAACAGACATTAATAACAAAACTGTCATAGAAAGCATCTCTTCCTGTGATTTTTAAAAAGCTACCCGAAGCCTTTTCCCCAGGTATTTAATTAAGAAAGTCACATTCTGATGAGCTTCCAGTGGAGAAACGTTATTATAAGATGCTAAACTCATGTCCGTACCTGCGTGGCTGACTCACTGAGAAAACCTGCTTCGCTTGGGTTACTAAAGCTACAGCATCAATAACTACTTGGCAAAAAAAAGATTCATTCGAGCAGCTTAGCCTGTAATCAATGAGTGGAGCTTCGGTGACTAAGGGAACCTGCAGCAGCAAAGCCAGCCTAACAACCAAAGCATTACTCTTTCAATTAGGAACTTATCTTCAACGAGAGAAAGTTTTAACCCTGTACAGCTATTATAGACAAGGCTGTTATTCTCTACAATAATGGTGCTATAAACCCAAGCATCACGTTCACAAATGATGTGGGAAAGTCAAGGGGCTGGAGAACATTTAAGTAGCTCAGTTTATTCTGCTCTCCTTCTTCAAAGGTTGGAACTACGTGGAAAAAAAAAAGAGAGAAGTAAAACTGAGTAGCAAAATAAAATGGCTAACACGAGGAGACGTGCACAGGGCAAGCCTGAGAGCAGACCTACAAGACCCACCTTTGTAAAGAAGCACCGATAAAGCAAAATGTAGAAATCCAGAGTCCGGGATGTCACGTTGGATGACTCTAACAAGAAACCTTAACATCCATGTCTGAAAAGAAACTCACCAAACACCTTACCTTCACCAAGACATTCTCATTTGGTGTTTCTAGCTAACTGGATTGCAAGAAATAAGAAAGGGTGCTCATACTACTTATACCAATTATGTGAAGAGAATTAAAAGATGTTACTTTCAAGCAGAGTGTTGAAAATCTCAGTAGAGAAAGAACCTTTTCCATAACCCTTTGATAAGACCAATGGCAATCTAGCCATTGTATCTGCGCACAGTCTTTGTACCAAACCATTGGACTTCTGCTTGCTTACACAAAAATCTTAGTAAGTCCATAACTAACTGATGGAGATTTTGAAGGCATGAACATATTGGAGCTCTTGCTTTATTACAAGCACCCACAGGGACTACTCATTCCAACTAGATCAATATGAAGGAAAGAACTTTGGTCAACTTTCTTCAAGGGCAATGAAATTCCAGTAAGAGTCAACTGTCATCATATGCATAAAGCCCTTGCAAATAGACACATATAAAACAAGCACGGAAAGTTCTGACTTTATTCTGCTAAATTATCAAACCAAAGGCTGTTCCTTTCCAATAGACTTTGTAGCTTCCCACCCCACAAGCCGGCAACAGCATCTGAACCACTGCAGGTAACTGTGCCCACACTTGGCCATTTTCTAAAATCAAGAACTAGAATGTCTCGGTTGACTGGGTAGCTTACTGGTACAGAGTTTGTCCGGTACATGCAAAGCCGAGTGTTTAATTGCCAGCACCAAAAATGCAGAGGGGGAGGGGAGGGTAGAAAGAAGGAGAAAATGGAGGAGGAGGAGGAGGAAGAGAGAATGAAGAAGAAAACAGGAGTGGAATAGAAATGGATAAGGGGGATGAACAGGGGAAAGTCGGTGGGATAGTTAAGAGAAAATTAAAGTGTTTGGGGATATAGATCAGTAATCAAAATAATTCCATTAGCACATTTAAAGTCATGGATCTTGATTCTCAGCACAGAGTAAGAAGGAGGAGAGAGAGAGAGAGAAAGAGAGAGAGAGACAGACAGACAAACAGACAGACAGACAGACACAGGGCACACAAGGCAGAGAAGAAAGGAGAAAGAATTAAGCAATGGATATATGTTCCAGATTCCCCTGAGATCACAGGTCTACCACTCCCTTTGGTGTTTAGTTGCCTGAAAATCAGGGTCCAGTTTTTCCCAGTGGTACCAAGCAGGTCTGAGTCTACCAAGTATAGGTCTTGGCAGTGCAGGTGGCCAGAATTAGATTCGTTTAAATAGGAAGCAAGAAGGATGATGTAGGTAGGGAGCAGAAAGCACCTTCAAAATGATTCGCATGGTCCGCAGGTAAAATTCAGACCCCAGTGCTAAAAAGAACAGCATCTTTATCATATCTCCATCTTCCTCTTGCTTTTGTTTGATAATAACCTGAAAATCACTAGTCAGAGAGGAAAATTTCACAATTGGAAAAATAAAAATGTTTACTGCAGATAAAAGTGCGCTTTTCTAAAAGAAAATTAGAGCCAGGTATGGTGGCATATACCTGGAATTATAGCACTGGGGACCCAGTGGCAGGAAGATGGCAAGTTCCAAGTAGTCTGTGCTATACTGTGAGAACCTGAGAGGGTTGGGAATGTTGGGAGAAAGAGGAGGAGGAAGAGGAGAGAACTTGGAGAATGAGGTAAGTCTAGTCACTAGAATCAATATGAAGGAATGTTCTCCCTGTGCCTCCAGCATTTCCCTACAAGTAAGTCTCAGTATTTGGATGACAAAATTAATTTCAGTTCTCCAAATCACAAAACTCTAAAGGAAGTTAGCACCTTCAGAAGTAATTCTGTCCTGACTAAAAGTCATTCTTATCCGTGTCTGCTTTAAAATCACATTTAATTACATAGCCTACTTCTGGACTTCCTGTGACACAGATCCAGAAGTTATACTTTTGTATCCACTTCGAATGACGACAGTCGCAGAGTAGAAATGTAAACACGGCGGGGGAGGGGGCATTCTGGAAACATCCCTTTCTTTAGATACTGGGGGGAGGGGAGCGGGGGGGCTCACGGGATACACTTCAGGAAGAATCCTTGAAATGTGTCTTCTAATTTATAAGTATGAAAGCAAGCTGACCCTATAAAAGTTTGCTGTTTACTTGACTGTTTTATTACTGTTTTGAATTACCCTCCCTTGCTGGAACTATTCACTGCACCCCTCTATCAGAAGCTCACTCTATATTAAGGAGCATTCTTAAAATAGCTTGAAAGGTTAATGAACTCACCTTGCCAATAAGAGAACTGTTTTCATATTGCTGCTACTGCCACCCAGACTATGTCAGTTAAAAAAGTTGCTTCTCCTCTGCTAACAACTGACAAGATTCCCCCCTCTTAAAGCAAATCTCAAGAACCCAGGACATAAGGCCTATCATAGAAGGGTCTTCGGAACAGAAGGGAAGGAGGGTTTACCTGCTGAACACTGGCGACTCTCATGTAGGAGTCCAGGACAATCAACAGAGGCACGTGGAAATTTTTACCTTCAAATAACTTGGAGGCTGGAAAAGAAGGGTGCAAATGGGGAATGAAAACAAAGTCACAGCCCTCAGCATCCTTTCCATCTTCCCGGGATCTCAGCTCCCTCCTCCCTGAAGGAAAGGACTGGGCTGCCCAAGATTAACACAAGTGCAGGATAAAGTTTGCAGAGGAGGGAGGGGTTGCAGGCATTACCGCGGTCGGAGTAGGTGAACACCAGCATGTCCTCCAGGAGCTGAAGCAACGTCTCGATCTGCTTGCCTTCCTGGACATTATTCAACCTGACTATCAACTTCTTCAGAGCCTCCTCCTCCTCTTCCTCTTCGCAGCCCTGGCAGGCTCCACTGGCCATGGTGCGGCCGGCGGGGACTGCGGCGAGCAGGGAAGGCTCCTGCTCTCCGACGAGCTGCTCCGCCGCCTCTGCTGCAGGCCCAGCCCTCGGTCCCCGGCCGCGCCCAGACGGCGAGGGCGACCGCCCCTGCCCAGCCTCAGCCTGGCCTGCCCAGCCACATCGCGCCGCTGGGAACTCCGCCTGGGGAGAAAAGCGAAAGCTGCCACCCCGCGATCTAAGAATAGCAACGGGGCGTTGGGAGAGGAGGACACCGCCCAGTTGGCCCCTTTCAGGAAAGCGGTTTCTTTTAAGAGTTCCCCCTATAGGGAGAGGAGTAATTTTCTCCCCTAAAGAACGCAGCGTTTAACAATCAAAATCGGCCAGCAACGAGGGCTTTAGGAGTACCGAGTTGTTTGCTTGCTGGTTATCCGGAGCTCTGGTTGCCAAAAGGCCTCTCTAGGCTGTTTTGAGTTTGCAGGCAGGGATCTGGGAGCTCTGATTCAGCTTTGTGCTCTCAAGGATAGAATGAGCACAGTTAGTGAAACTAAGGTTGGAAGAAACGACCCTTAAACAGCCTTCCTGGTCCAAACTAGTTATTAGTACTGAGGTACGGACCTCTAAAGTTAAAAGGGCTATTCTGAAAGCCAGGGCAACTTCTAATTCCACCACCTGAGAGGGGAAGACAGAAAGCAAAGAAATCGGAGGCCATCCTTGGCTCATACAAGTTCAAGGCCAGCCTGGGCTATATGAGCTTACCTAGAAAGAAGGAATGGGAGGGGGGGAAGGGGAGGGGAAAAAAGAAAGGGAGGAAGAAGTAGAGGGAGAAGAGAGAGGGAGAAGGAAGGGGAAGGAGGGACAGAGGAAAGGAGAGAGGGAAAGAGGAGGGGGAGGGGGAAGAAGAGGGAGGAGAGGCAGAGAAGGAGTTGGAGAAGGAGGAAGAGGAGGAGGGGGGGCAGACCTGGAGGGGGGGGCAGACCTGGAAGGCATAGTGCTAAAGCATTCCTGTGAAGGTGCTGCATTCCAAACAGAAAGCAAAAGAAAATGCTCAAGTATTAAGGTTTACAAGAAGAGAAGTCTGGTACAGTGCTGTAGCCAAGGCTTGGATGATCTATGATCTCAGATGACCCAACCTCAAGGTTGTTTACACAGGAAGAGAATTAGACCAACTAAGTATTTCAGGACTTCTCGTTCATTTACATCCTGATGACAATTCCAAAAAGATGAGGATTTCTTTCCTTACCGAGGACCTATCTCTGGGATGGGTAAGTGAGGGGCTTGCAGTAACCCCAGAGGTAGAGGGGTTTGGGGAGGGGGGGATGGGTTGAGAGCCAAGAGCCAAGTTAAGTCCAGGTTAAAGGTTTGTCCACACTCTGAACTTTCAGCAGAACAAGAAAGCAAGTTTCCATCAGCCTGGGTACTGAGTGCTTTTTTGCTGCCAAGGGTTTTCACCTCTGCGTATATACTAAAATGTTTATATTTGTGAGGATAGAGAGTGAGGAGTTGCTTCCAAGTAACCCATCATTGAAGGGTGGGGTCAAAACAGGAAGAATTGGACATGAAATAACAACTTCGGAACTGGGAATTGTGGAAGGTAAGAGAGGAATTCCTGTGCCATTGCATCTCTCTGTGTGCAGTTTTCCACAATGAAACAAAACTCCCAACCGATGACCTTTATGAGACCTATATTACCTCTTGACATGAGTCAACTTTGGAGGACTAAATACCTCATATTTTCTTTTTCTTTTTTCCTTATTTTATTTACTTCTTATTAACACACACACACACACACACACACACACACACACACACACACAAACCTTGCCATGATTTGAGACCCTTCAAAAGAAAATTCTAAGTGACACCGTGTTTCCCAAATTCCCTGCTTCTTTCATCCACCTGTAGGACTCCACACTCAGAAGGCCACCAAAGAGGTTGTACTCTGAGCTCTCTACTGCAAACATTTTCCAGAAGCCACTACATCTTAGGGCAAAGTATCCTTGAGTTTTAAACGAGATTAATTGATTGACTAAAATTCCAAGACTCATTAACTTCCCAGTTAGAGTGAAGATGGTGGCTGTAGACTGAAATTCATGACTAAGTATCCAAGGAATAATAAAATATTACTAAATATTTACCTAACTTCTGAGGAAGAAAGAAATAAAACTGACATGGCCAATCACAGCAGACGCTAAAACAAATTACAGATGGGCTAAAAAGCAAATAAAAATTAATTAGGAGGTACTAGATATTAAACGTTATCTTAATCCTGCATCCATAAAAAGCAAAGGCAGGGACAGAAGACACACAACGTTAATGTTTGTGATTCATTAAAACTTAGATATTCTGCCATCAGAGGAAAGAAAAAGGTAATCAAAAGGAAAATGGTGAATGTGTGAGGAGTTTTTAGTATATCACTGGAGAGATGGCACCCTACGGGCATTTCAAAGAAAATGTAAATTTACTGTAAATAAGCAGGAAGTCTAAGAAAAATATGTTCATCTATAAAGAATATGCTGAGGAAGATCACTGCAGTTTTGTGTGTGAATTAACAGTGAGAAACAGAATGGGGATAAACCTAAATATACAAATATGCAAACTTTGGCAAAGAAATGATGAAACTCTTAAAATACATAAGTAAATGAGACTGTCATATCAATAGGAAGGTTTAACATAAAAAGATAATGTTTCTTAACAGTGACAAAAATATAACATTAATCACATCCATCTATATTACAGCAAGTCTTAAAGGTTAGAATAGCCCAATCACTTGTGAAAGAATTGTTCAAATAGCCATGATTCAGGGACATAGTATCCTTTATGTATCTGTTCCACAGAGGAAGAAACATTGACACTGGGGTCACAGATGGGGCAGGCCCAGGAAGTACAGTTTATCCAGCTCATAGTGACTTCCTGTGAATCAGGAACAGGTGGTTCCCTTGCTAACAGACACACAGAGGGCACCAAGTTAGACTTCAATTTGCGGCTCCACACATTCCATCCTGAAATCCCTAAATAAGCTACAGCCTGTACAATGTATGAAGCTTTCTCTTATCATCAAATTATTTGGATATAAAGGACAGGGAAAGTGTATCACAGTATAGAGTATTACTCAGACCGGAGGATGTGTGAGAAATAAATATGTGTGTGTGTGCATGTTTGTGTGTGATGATGATGATATATATTTAGAACAATGATACTTAGTATAATAATGTATTGTCCCTAATTATTATTCTAATAATATGTTCCTTCATATAAACTACTCAGTCTGTACAATGTTACTTGTATGTATATTTTCATGGCCAACCATTTGGATATTGGACAACCAACTTTTGTGCATCTTCCCCAGGTAAAACTTTTTCTCTTAATTTCAACATTCCTTATTTACCTAGAGCTCTTTTTGCAGGCTTGAGGCCTGTGGTCTTTCTCTCATGCACTTTGGCATTAGACAATGCTATTTTCCTTGTTCAGGCAGTCTTGTTGGTGAAACTTTATGGGTAGCTTTTGACTTTACTAGGAGGTACAATCTCACAGCAAACTTCTTGATCCTCTGGCGATTACAATCTTTCCACTTCTTCTTACGCAGTGTCCCCCGAGGCCTTAGATTCCAAAGTGTTTTTAGATAGATCCATTAGAACTAAGATTCACAACTCAACATTTTGATCATCGGTTGTTTTCTCTAACAGTTCAAATCTGTTGCAAAGACAAGTTTCCTCAATGAGGGGTGAAGGCTACACTTACCTGTGGATATAAGGACAAATATTTAGAATGTAGTTAGGGGTTATACATGTTTAGTGAAGTAGTGGCTGTAGATTCTCCTCCAAGATCCATGACTTCATTAGCCTTGGACAGTTGGCTCAGTTTCTGGTTTGCCTCTTGTCCAATTAGAGAGTTGTTTACCAAAAAGGTATCCATGTAACTGCTGAAGACTTGAGATTGTCAGGTCATGCTCATCTCCGCTCAGGTTAATAAACATCGTAAATAAGTGGGACTGTTGGCAACTTCTTTCCACTGGAAGCTTGCATGGCACCTTCTGATGCCATACAGCTTAGTCCTGAGAGTGGAGGCATTTAGGTCAGTTCCAGGCAGGGGTCTCTGGGTTCTGCCTCTGAAGTACATGCTATTCTCAGCAATAGGGATTCACCTTCCACATCTTGGAGGAAACCAAGGACAATAGTCACAGCCCCTATGTTCTTGGAGTCTCTTGGACAGCACTCTATAACAACTCAAAAGAGCACTTCTCACGTCTGGTGTTGGATATTTTTTTTTAAGGTGGACTTTAGCTCTTGGAGGAAGCATTATCAGACTAGATAAAAAGATTTCATTTGGACTATAGTGTATGTTTACATACAAACTTATGTGTATATTAGGGTTTCCTTTTTTTAGGTAAATAGCCAATAAATGTTTCCTTATTACTTCTTCAGATATCTTTCTGACTTTGCCATACTTCTGTATTTATCTCTCTACTTCCTAATTAAAGCCCTTCTTCCTTTTGTTCCTCAATCATTCCCTGACATTTTCTCTCTATGGTTTCCCCTCAATCCCACCCTCAGCAATGGCCCCCTTTCCTGGTTTCTGCACTTACTCTAGGATATGTACTCACATCTAACATTTATGAGCTAGAAGTCTCTGATCCGCCGGGCGGTGGTGGCGCACGCCTTTAATCCCAGCACTTGGGAGGCAGAGGCAGGAGGATTTCTGAGTTCGAGGTCAGCCTGGTCTACAAAGTGAGTTCCAGGACAGCCAGGGCTACACAGAGAAACCCTGTCTCAAAAATAAACCAAAAAAAAGAAGTCTCTGATCCAAGAGAACAAATGATGCTTGTCTTCCCATGTCCAGGCTACCACAGTAGATATTGTCTTTGTGAGTTCCATCCATTCATCTGCAAAGTTCATAGTTTTATCTGTCTTTATGGCTGAATAGTATCCCATGGTTTATATTTTCACTCTTTCAATTGCTGGTTGGAGGACATCTATTTTGTTTCCATTTTCTATCTATTATAAACAGAGTAGCAGTAAGTGGGACTGAGCAAGTATTGATAGAGTAGGGTGTCCGTTAGGCATACACCAAAGAGAGGTATACATGGGTCCTATGGTAGATTTAGTTTTAGATTTTTTTGAGAATTCTCCACAGCAATTTCCACAGTGGCTACACCAGTCTGACAAACCCACCCACCAACAGTAAACGAGGCACCCTCTCTCCCACATCTCCTCCAGCATTTGTTGTTTGTTGTTTTGTTATTCTTTGCCATTGTGACTGGGGGTAAGATGAAGTCTCCAAGTTCTTTTGATTTGCATTTCCCTAACCGCTTGGGATGATGAATATTTTTGAGATATTTCTTAGCTACTTTTTTTCTTCTTTTGTGAATTTTCTGTTCATTTTCCATGCTAATTTTTTGAATGAGTCTTTTTTTGTTGTTGTTTCATTATTTTTATAGTTTTATATATATATATATATATATATATATATATAGGATATTAATCTCTGATAGGTATATAGCTAGCAGACATGATCTCCCATTCTTTGGGTGTCTTCTTCACTTGGTTGGTTGTTCCTTTAGCTGTGAAAAAGCTCTCTAGTTTCATGAATTGACAGGGTTACCACTTGTCAGTAGCTACCCTTAATTCTTGGGCAAATTTGGTTCTATTCAGAAAATCTTTTTCTGCACCTATGTCAAGTAAGGTACTGCCTCTTTTCTTCTTGCAGTTTCAGTGTTTCAGATTTCACATTGGGGTCTTTGATCCATTGGAGTTAGTTTTTGTGCAGAGTGATACATATGGGTCTAATTTAATTTTTCTGCATGTGGACAATTATCTCCCCTATTCCCCCCCCCACCCCACACCATTTATTGAAGATGCTTTCTTTTCTCCAGACTGAGTTTTTGGCTTCTCTGTTGAATACAAAGTGGCCAAAGTTAAAATATTGCAGTGAGACAAGTGTCACACAATAACAGTATTTTAATATTATAAAATATGGCTAGTCTTACCCTGTGCTGATTAATCTTTTGTCAACTCAGTCAAACTAGACATATCTAGAAAAAGGGAATCTCAAGTGAGATCTATCTATTTGACCTCTATCCAAGTCTGTGGGGCATATTCTTAATTAGTCACTGATGCTCAGATCTCTGCAGGCAGTACCTCCCCTGGGCAGGGGGTCCCATGTTGTATAAGAAAGCAGGATGAGAAAGAACATGAGGAGAAATACAGTATGGAGTTTTTCTCCAGGCTCTTTGCCTCCAGGTTCCTGCCTTGATTCCCTCTAGTATAGATATACCATGACCTAGGAGCTATGAGATAAAGTATTTCCACCCTCCCCCAACAGGTTGCTTTTGGAAATGGTCTTTATCACTGCAATAGAAAGCCAACTACACTGGTTTCTATTTTACAGATAGACATTTCTCTAATAAAATAGACAAAAAATGTGCATTGGAATAATATCTTCTAGGAAATCAATCTAAAGTCAGGTAGTGGCGTATACCTGTAATCTAAGCTATTGAGAGGTGGAATCGGTCATTGTGTCATGGTTAGTTACTATTGCTCTGATGAAACACCATGACCAAAGCAACATGGGGAGGAAGGGGTTTATTTGGCTTCAACTACAAAGGATCTGACGTCGTCTTCTGGCCTCCTCAGGCACCTGCAATCGTGTACACACACACACACACACACACACACACACACACTTCATAATAAATCTTTGAAAGTAAGGTAGGGCCAGGTTGTTACACAACTCAGTAGGGCATTTACTGAGTACGGGTGAGACTCTGGATTGGCTCCTCAGCAACTGCAGGATAATTACTATCAATAATAATACAAAGAAAACTGGAAAACACAGTCTTTTACTCTAATGGTGGAAGAGCTGAGACTTGATGTGACTATATGGGAAAGCACATTAGTTAGCCAACTCCAGGCACCAACAAAAGCAAGAAAAGGTAGTAAGGACTGAACTGAAAAAGAACTATTTGAATGATCTAATTTCAACGACACACCACACTGATAAGCATTTCACACAATCAAAACAACACAGACTAAACAGACAGGGAAACATAGTTCCCTGGCTCCCCAAAAGACACTGAATAGACTACAAGCAATGGCCTAAGCCAGCCTCAGTCTCAACATCCTTCATGGATGACTGCCAGTTCCTCAGTGATGTCCTCCAAGTTTTGTCTCTACCCACACCTCCACAGATGTCCCCAGCACAGTGCAGCCACCTCGGGAATAGGGACTTGGATGATAAAGGAATAGAAATGGAGAAGAGGAGAGAAAGTGACTCCCCTGATGCATCACTCAGAGGCAGAGATGAACTCAGTGGCATGGGCATTTCAGACCCCAGTGTAGTTCCCAATGTTTTCTATTTCTGGATCAAATTTCCTTAAACCAGAGGGAAGTCATCCAACTATTTCGTGAGCCCCACGTTCTTCAAAAGCAACTTTTCCAGTTTCTGCAGTAGATAACATTTATAACTGCATTTGAGCTATATTTTCTGTATACCCACTGAAATAATCTTATTATAATCAAGCATAAGTTATCTTGAATGTAGGAAGGGGACATGTTTACAGTCTCTGAGAATTAAATGCCAGGAATATGTTCTAATTTGTTTGGTTTGTCTCTTTTCATTTTGAGACTGAGTTGTTGGCCTTAAAAGCCTGATCTTCCTGCTCCAGTTTCTATCTGTTAGAATTTACTGACATGCCACCATGCTTGAGTTAATTTTCCTATTGCATTTGAATAGTAAGAGTATCATGGAGAAATATACTGGGGCTGAAATCATATACTAATTCACCCCAAAAAGATCATTAATTTCATATTGCTAACCATATTATAGGTGGTCAGAGATATTTGTTAAGTGAAGCAGTATGATTAGACATGGTATTTAATTTCTGCTGGTAAAGCTATATTAAGATGAATAAGACTATGACTCTTTATATTTCACTCCCTGTCAGAAAAAAATAATGTAAAGTTTATCTTGAGAAACACGGCTTTTACAAGTCAATTAATGACATCTTCAGACTGTAGTTATACATTCTTGTCAAACATAAGGACCTTTATAAAGTAAAGGCACAGACATGCTTACTTTACAAATAAACAGGTGCCAATCTTTCACCATCGGTCCTATAGATACTAAATTCTTCAGATGTTATCTGTTATCAAAAACAAAGGATTTGAATTAACCCTACTAATAGAGGCATATATATTTATAGGGCATTTACTATTTAATTGTTTAATTACTTTAGAGCACCTTTCTAGACTCTCCCACTGTCAATTAAAAAGACTACCGCAGAGTAATTGTTATAATAAAAGCAAAGGGAAAAACTACACCTCCTTGAGAAGCACAGTAAATACTGAGCATGCCCAGAGGATGTTAGGGGTAAATGAGGAAGGGACCTGGGAGCAATGGCAGGGACAGGTAGAGAAAAAGGAGAGAAGGTAGCTCACACTCAAAGGAGAAGGTGGGAGGGGTGTTTACCAGCAAGGTGAAGAGCAGGAAGGGCTGAATTGTGCTCTTGAGATTGGGAAACAGAGATGCTTCACTGGGAACAATCTGCACCAACGTGACCCCCAAAGGCCAGCTGCAGCATACCTGCCCCCCAACCCCCGCCACATTTGTGTGGGACTAGCAAGAGGTTCACAAGTGGGCTGGTTTCTGGATGCTTTGGTTATGAATAAAGTGCTATATTTTACGCTTAAAGTTACTTTGAAAAGTGTTCTGACTCACTAGCCTCTTACTAATTTCTACATTCTAATGCCTCCCGGTACTGGCTGGTTTTGTGTGTCAACTTGACACAGGCTGGAGTTATCACAGAGAAAGGAGCTTCAGTTGGGGAAGTGCCTCCATGAGATCCAGCTGTGGGGCATTTTCTCAATTAGTGAATAAGGGGAGGGTCCCTTGTGGATGGTACCATCCCTGGGCTGGTATTCTTGGGTTCTATAAGAGAGCAGGTTGAGCAAGGCAGGGGAAGCAAGCCAGTAAGGAACATCCCTCCATGGCCTCTGCATCAGCTCCTGCTTCCTGACCTCCTTGAGTTCCAGTCCTGACTTCCTTTAGTGATGAACAGCCGTGTGGAAATGGAAGCTCAATAAACCCTTTCCTCCCCAACTTGCTTCTTGGTCATGATGTTTGTCACCCCCAAAGTACAAGCAACATCCTTCCAGAAAGAAAACTAAAAGTACGTTGCTACAAACAGTTAGGAGATATGTTCTTTAATTGCACACAGAAAAGAAGCATTAAAACAGAAGAGAAAAAATTCCCCCCCCCATCAAAAGAGAATACTGCTATTAACATTCAAAATGTAGAAACCACAGAGCGGGATTCAAAAGGCACAGAACTCAGGGAGAGGTTGAGGATTAAAATGAACCAGATCAACAGATAAGACCAAAAGTACTGAAATCACTCTGAAGAGAAGTCACGGTACCCAAGCGAAAAAATAGTCTTAAAGGTTTTATGGATTTTTATTCTCTGTATGTGTTTTACTTGTATATAGGTTTGTGTACCATTAACAGGACCAGTAAGCAGGAAGGGCAGGAGAGGGCATTGGATTCCACGGGACAGGAGTGACAGATGACTATGAGCTACCATGTGGGTGCTGGGAAACAAACCTGTGTCCTTTGCAAGATCAGCGAGTGCTCTTAACTGCTGAGCCATCTCTTCAGGCTCCAAAACACTGTATTTAGTGATTAAATACACTGACGTATCTCAAGGCCAAATGCACTTCTCTGGGAGATGTTGAATCATGAAAGCACAGAAAACAACAAAAGAGATAAATTTGAATAATGCTCACCTAGGAAAATCACGACTATGATTAATTTAGGCTGAGGCAAGCATGAAACATGCCTTGACATGGCTTTTCAACCCTCTGGAAAAGTCATCCTATTACTAAGATGGAAAGACAGATCAATGAGTTAATAGTTATGGCAATATTTTATCACTAATCTTCTATGTCATATGTGATGGTACACCTTTTGTTTCAGCATTTGGAAGGCAGAGGGAGGCAAATCTATGAGTTTGAGGCTAGACTAATCTATGGAGTGAGTACTAGGAAGCCAGGATTACATTATGAGACCCTTCCTCCCTCAAAAAAGAAAGAAATCCATTAGACAATAGACACTAACAAAAGTGGACAGAATGGACACGTAGGTCATTAGGGATGTTCAGTGTGGAAGTAGAGGTCACTCTGAAAATACATTAAGAAGGAAAGAAAACATTTTAAATAATAAAGAAAAATGAAAGAAAGGCTTCTTCTAACCAATATGACTGGCAAAGCTTGAAGGTGAAAGAGAGAAAGAAGGGTTCCTGAAACTCGGTAGTGTTTAGCACAGCTTGATCCAGAAAGGAGTGTGAGCCAGAGAGGTGTCAAAGGTCCAGTTCCCCAAAGGCTCACTCTGATCTGGGGAGTATAGGGAGTTCTAGGCTTGCACCGTGTTAGTTGTTTTCTTTATAGATGAAACTTCCCGGGAATTGCACACGAGCAGGTTTTCTGTGGATGAAGAGCTGTGGAGTGAAACGATGGGGGTCGAGAGAAAAAGAACACACAGAGACATTAGAGCATGGCTGTACAAAATATCTCTTTACTTGGTGGATAAGAGTGGCAATATATGCGCTGTGGGCGTGACCCTCCCTCCCAGGGTTGCAGAGTCTTTTCAGTGCTTCTCAGCAGGACCTTGGGCGCCACTATTCCTTGAGGAAGTTGACCCCATAGGGTCTGTTGTTCTGCAGGAGGCTGAAGTGTGACAAAAGGCTTGTTCCCAGAGCTCTGCCAGCTCCACCAGGTGGGGGGGGGGAGGTGTGGCTGGAATTCCTCAGCTCGGAATGCCGCGGAGTTGGTGAAGAATGCAGGCAGCTGAATTATGGCTATCAGGCTATACGGCACTTCAATATGACTCTCTACATATAGACATTTAACAGAGGTGCTGGTGGTCATCTAGGAGATTATCAATGGTCAAAGAAATGAATGTCCAGGAGAGACAGAAGACTGAGACGCAGAAAATGTTAGTACCATTCACCCAACCAGTAGACACCACATATAAAGTAGGGCTGAGGAAGGAAGAAGAGGTATAGGTGAATTGGGTATGATTTTCTAGGGGAATCAGCCATGTGTATATATTAGATGTGTACACATTATAAAGGGATTTGCTAGAATGGTTTACAAACCGTGAGGACTTGGGAGTCCAACAATGGTGCTCTTCACCCTGAAATGCCTGCGAACATGATTACTGCACTGACTGAAACTGATGCCCCAGCAGTCCCCATCTGGCACTGAGGATATGAAGGAGTCATAGAGAATCACTGGTATTCAATCCAAAATATTTGTCTATTAGTTCTTTCTAGATATAATATATTAATGATCTATATCAACCAGAAGACTAAGAAGAAAAAAAATATGGCCATAAATAAGTTTTAAAACAACTTAAAAACAATAAATAATACAGAGAGGAAAATATTTACAACATCTTGAAAATTACACAGTAGGAAAAGGTCAGTACCTAGGACAGTGCTCTAAGACCCACTCTGTCTGTCCACTGTGATTAGAGGCTTAAACGGATCATTACAGTCCTGTAGGCTGGGAAGTCCAAGATCAAGGGGCAAGCAAACCTGATGTCTGCTGAGGTCTCACTCACGACTGCCTTCTAGCGGCAACTAGACATGGTAGAGGAGACAAATGTGTTCTCTTGTGGTAGAAGGGATGGCAGAGCATCAGTTCTCATCCTTGATCCATCACGGGCCTTTTCTAGCTTCTCTCTTTAGATACACAAATGCCATTATGTAATCATTGCCTATGCTATCACTGCTATAGCATACGGTCCCGGTTTTCAGCCTTGGAACAACTGACAATATGTACCGCACAGCCTAGCTGTGCTGTAGGCTGGGTCATCTAGACTTTGTGACTGCATTATTGTATGGGTTCTGAGGACACTGGTGTGAACACAGTGACAATATCCACAGTGACAACTTTCGGTAGCAGATCCCGCTGCTAGTGATAGATGGCTATAAATGGCTTAAGCAAACCTTAGATTTAGTGACATGGTTTTTCAGGATTTTGTCCAACCTAGGACAGTAGTTCTCAACCTGGAAGTTGTAACCCCCTTGGGGATGAAGGACTCTTTCACAAGGGTCACCTAAGATCATTGTAAAACACAGATATTTACATCATGATTTATAACAATAGCAAAATTGCAGTTACAAAGTAGCAGTGAAAGTAATTTTATGGTTGAGGAACTGTAAACTATGTTAAAGGGTCACAACATTAAGGAAGGTTGGAAGCCACTGTCTTAGAAAGTACTGAAGGCTGAATCTAAATCTGTAACTCTATCACTTGGAGATGGTCCTTTCTAGCAATGGGCAGTCATCAGTAGGCCAACAGGCAATTGCTTGAGGTACCAAATCACAACTGCAATGGATGCAATCTGTCTTGGCAGACAGCATTACAGAACTAAGACTAGTCTAACTCTGACTCACTGTAGACATGTGCCTTACTCCATAATCAATCTGATTTCTCAATGCAAACCCCCTTTCAAAATATTAATCTCTAATAACAAGCTTAAGGTGAAAATAGAAGTTTCCCCTTTCAGAGTTCGCACAGAAATGGACCTGTGCTGCCGAAATGGGTGTATTTGATATTGCAATAAAGGAAGTGAAGCCAGAGTGAGGCCAGCAAGAGGCATTTCAAGATAGGGACCATACTAGGAACTGTTGCCCTCCTCCATAATAATCACGTAGGGCTCATAAGCCCCTTCACTGCTTACTGAGGTGTAAGCCAGCAAACTCACAGATCAGAGATGATTTCCCTGGTGAACCACTAGCTGTAATGGTGTGCTCACAAAACACAGCAGGAGAAAGAAGAGCTCTTCAGAGAGTTAGTGGAGGAGGGTGAGCAGTCACCCTCAGCACTCAGCAGCCCCAGCAAGTTCTCCAGCATTGCTGTGCAGAAGCCTCAGCAGCCTGGACCCTGGTGACCTTAGAGACACACCGTCCCCTACACCCCTGTACCATTAGCTACATTATCCTCCTTCCTCCACTGTTCATGGGCAGCCTCTTCTCTCCAGCCCTGTCCTGGAGGAACAGTGTCCTGTGTGGCTCCCTCCATTTGAGTGACTTGAGTAAAATAATCTCTGTCTCTTTTGGTCTCTCCTTGTCATGCCTAGTATGGTATGCTTAATTCCTGTGTCCTGGTTTACATGGCTGCAGGCTGTGAGTACCAGCATATGTGCCAGGCTAGCATTTTGTCCCAAAGACTGGCCACTTAGAAGTTCTTCACCAAATATTTGTTCAATGAACAAGTTCGTTGCAGAAACTTTAAAGATTTTTTTAAAAACTTTCTTAATACAAAGAAATCTTAGAAGCCGCATCAGATTTTAGAGAGCACATTCAGTTGTTATAAACACTGTCTATTTTCATGAAATCAACTGAATTCTAACTCCAAACTCCTTTGCAACCAGGCTGGCGGATGATTAAGACTGAACAGTTAGGGGCTGGACCCTTTTGGAACCACTGAGTCAAGGAGGTCCAGCTGAGATACAGGAAATAAAGTTGTCAATCTGGTCTAAGGTTGGGGTTGTCCTGTTAGTCTGTGTTCCAATTTGTGTGGGATTCAAGATTCTGGGCAGTTTGGCAGAAGCCTACTCCCAGAGCCCATCCCACCAACACCTGCTAGGATTTGCTTCCTTTGACTAACACTGTACACCCCTCAGTGGAACATCTTAGATCCACTTCTGTGTGAAACAAGAAAGGGGAAACTTACTTTGACTTTTATCGTATGTTTATGTTTTATGTATTTTGACTCTGGAAATTACCCCGTTTAAAAATAGGCCTGGTGCCACAAACATCTGTAATCTGAGAACATGGAAGGCTGAGGCAGGAATATGGCTACAAACTCAAGTAGAGGGCAGCCAGAAGTGCATAGAAATAAACCTGGTTCTCCAACCTTAACACACACACACACACACACACACACACACACACACACACACACACACACACACACACATACACACACATACACACACACACACACACACACACACACACACACACACACACCCAGATTATTTTACTAGATACAACCAAAGACATACAGCCCTCTCAGAACTATACAGCTCAGAGCTCTAACAACTTGGACCCTTGCCTGCCAGGAGATTTGCTCAACAATAAGAAAAACTAACTCCTCCTAACTGATTCGGCTAAAATCAGGTCTTCTGTCAACTAAACCTAGCGACATTCGAAAGTTTAAATGATGTAAACATGACTCAATAGCAGAGGCTTCTGCCTTGCTGGTAGCTGAGATCCAGGTTGCAAGGAGTAGGAGGATTCCGAGGAGTGTTCTGCCTGTTCAAGGTAGTTGTGAGGAAAGTCCGTTTGATTCAGCTGGACTGATAGCCACGGTGTGAAGCAGAGTTTGAGCTTGGCATTTAGAGGAAGCTTAGGAACAATCCCTAGGTTGAAAGGTCATCGCAAACCATGCTTTACACTCTTGAGTGGCATGTAGTGTGGTGGGGCACCCTCGTGATATAGACAAAGGTGACCTTTATGCCTATGACCTTATGTCTGCAAGCTGCAGTGGTGCATGCCACTGATGCCAGCACTTGGAAGGTCGAGGCAGGAAGGTTTCAATGGCTGCCTGGGCTACAGTAGTGAGTTCCAGGCAAGCCTGAGATGTGAGAGCTTGTCGCAAGAAACTGAACAACAGAACCAATAATATCATAACTATCTATGGAATAAAATGATTTACTGGGGGACAGGGTAAGCTAGGGGTGTAGCTTAGTGGTACACACCTGGATTTGGTATTCAGGCACACAAAGCATAACAAGGCATGGCAAATTTGATTTGGGAAGTTCGTATTCATTTACATTAGCTTACTAATTTATCTAATCTCCTGTCATATAAAAACATTCCAAGCTTCAGTGAATTCACTTTGGAGAAGTGACATGGCCTGCTAATGAGCTTATAAGGACTTCTGAGTGTAGTGGCATACCCTTGTAATCCAGTACCAGGGAAACCAAGGTGACAGAGATGCAAGTTTAAGACAAGGCTGGGTGACAATATAAGACTTCAGAAAGCAGTGAAGAAACAGTGTATAAATGCTGTGTTTGCTCTGCCCTGTAAGGTATCTCTCTGTTGTCCAGTGGGTTCTCATTGTCCTGTCATTTACACCAATGACCACAGGGCCTGTCCTCTGTGAGGGCGCATGGCATTCAGTGTGGGGAGCGTGTGTGACTGAAGATGCTTCTCATGTCTCCATCTTCTTCCTTGGATAATAAACTCAGAGCTCTGTTGGGGCTGCTGACACAGTTCTCTCTGGGAGGAAGCAGCCTCACACACTGTTGGATGAGACTGAACACTTAATGCTAAGAGGCACAGGTGAAGCCCTGTAACCCACCATTTCTAACTACTTTACTTGGACCTTCTAAAGGAATGTTCCATTCAAAGCAAGAGTTTAGCCAGCAGCTGTGGTGAAAAACATACCACAGGAGAATGGCCGGTTTGAGACCAGCCAGTGTTACACCAAAGGTGATGATATCATGGGGCTTAGACTCTTTGAGACTTGGTCCTCTTTGCACTTTGGCCTTGTGCATGTGCGAAAATGATGTCTCTCCCCACAGAGGAGGCTATATTCAGAACTCCCATCTACAACGCAGAAAGAAACGTTCACCAAACCTACTGATGCTTTGACCTTGAACTTGAAGGAACTGACAGGAATCAACTTATGTTCTTGATTAAAGCAAATAAATATAGCAAAGTTTGGGGGAAGTTGTTTCCTTAAGACCCCTACACACACACACACACACACACACACACACACACACACACACACACACTTGATAAGCATGGTTAAAATAAAATAAACCCATCTCTTTTACTTATCAAGCCATACAACTGAGAATCCTGGCAAAATGCTGGGAATGTAGCAGGAGCTGATGCAGAGGCCATGGAGGGATGTTTCTTACTGGCTTGCTTCCCCTGGCTTGCTCAGCTTGCTTTCTTATAGAACCCAGGACTACCAGCCCAGGGATGGCACCACCCACAATGGGCCCTGCCACCCTCGATCACTAATTGAGAAAATACTTTACAGCTGGATCTCATGGAGGCATTTCCTTAAGTGAGGCTCCTTTCTCTGTGATAACTCCAGCTTGTGTCAAGTTGGCACACAAAACCAGCCAACGTGGTGTGTTTTTATGAGTGTCTCATTTAGGTTCATAGTACTGTGTTAAAACACCATGACCAAAAGCAACTTAGAATTTTTTTTTTAAAAAAAAATAACTGGCTTATTTAACTTACATATATTACAATCCATCATTGAAGCAACACTGGGCAGAAACTCATGGCATGAACCTGGAGGCAGGAACTGAAGCCGAAACCATGGAGGGGAGGGGTGCTGCTTGCTGGCTTCCTCTCCATAGCTTGCTCATCCTGCTCTACCTCATCTAGAGAAGCAAGTATGGTAGAATTTTTTTTTAAATTGAAAATAAAGAAATTATGGAAGGTTTGACCTACTAAATATGAAATTTTCTAGGAAAGCAGAAATAGAAAAAAAAAGTAGGCAGTACTGTTGCAAGGAGTATTAACTGAACAAAGTCAAAGGATCCAAAGCATGTTAAGTGTTCTCGAGGACATGCAGTAACTGCAGAAGTATCATGAGTCAATGAGGAGGGAGTGGCTTATTGAATGCCATTTTGAAGAAATCGCAAATTATTACAAGGGTCAGGTTCCTCAAATAATTAACCATCACAATCACTTTCAGGTAGATGAAAGAATCATGTGTAAAACAGAAGAAAAATGCAGAAGCGCTTTTCCGGTATCCATTTTTAAAGCTCCCTGTAAAGACTACTCCTCCATCTAATTGATACTATATCCTAGCATCTTTTTTTTTCTTTTCTTTTCTTTTTTTTTTTTTTTAAGATTTACTAACTTTATGTAAGGACACTGTAGCTGTCTTCAGACGCACCAGAAGAGGGCATCAGATCACTTTACAGATGGTTGTGAGCCACCATGTGGGTGCTGGGATTTGAACTCAGGACCTTTGGAAGAGCGGTCAGGTGCTCTTACCCACTGAGCCATCTCTCCAGCCCTTCCTCCATCTAATTGAATTTAAGAACTTTAAAAAGTCTGTGTGTCAAAATAGACTAAAACGTTATCTCATAAAAACCCAAGAGCGTATTTGCAAATTACACGGCAGGCAAAGCTTATTATTCTCTCATTTTCTCCTGTTTGCTTTTGATCAACAAACATATCCTAAGTTTCTGTCAATACTGTGTAGGAACTGAAGACGCCATGGCAAACACTATAAATTCACCCTCCATTGTTGCTACAGTGACACGCCTGGGATGTTTTTGTGGGAACTAGAGGAAATGTGTCTCCTGTTGGCCTCAAGTTGCTGAACTTAGAAAGGCTGGATTTAAGAACCCACTAGCTATTCTTGTTCGTGTCCTTGGGTAGGAAACTTGCATGGTCCTATTTGGGATTCATCTGCTTTGTTACTGCCTAGGAAGTAAAGAGATCAATTGGATGATTAATTGCTATACAATAATGTGTGCTGGCTAGTTTTATGTCTATACAAGCTAGGAGCATTTGAGAACAGATGATCCACTGTATTGACTTGGGGGGCAAGCCTCTGATACATGTTCTTAATCACTATGATTGATCTGGGAGATTGGTATGTATGTATGGGAAATAAATTCTACCAACTAGGGTTTTGGTGGTAGGGGGGATTGCAGGGTGTTTGTTCCTGTTTGTGTTTGATTTTGTGATCCTGGACTTCACCATATAATCCTAACTGGCTCCAAATTGCTTACTCCTACTTTGGTCTCTTGAATGCTGGGACTATAGAATCACCACCACACCAGCACAGGCATATTTAGAGGTGATAAAAACCTTCTAAACTTTACTACGGCAGTGGTTGAACGTACATGTGGATGTACTGAAAACTGCTGACGCTCTAAGTGGGTGAATGGGGTATGTTCCAGATCGCTTTCGGTTACTGTGATAAGCATCCAAACCCAAAGTAACCTGGGGAGGAAAGGGTTTATTTGGCATACAGGTTATAGTCCACTACCAAAGGAAGCCAACACTGGGAGCTCAAAGTAGGAACCCAAGTGAAGAAAGTGAAAAAATGCTGCTTACTGGCTTTCTCCCCATGCCTTGCTCCAGCTGCTTTCTTATGCAGCACCCCAGGACCATCTTTCCAAGGATGGTCCCACCCAATGTGAGCTAAGCCCTCCCACATCACTTATCAGCCAATAGAGTAGCCCCACAGACATGCCCATAGGCCAATCTAATGGAGATAATTCCTCAGCCGAGGTTCCTTCTCACTAGGTTACCAGCAGAGTATGGTATGTGAACTGTATCTCAATGAAACTATTTTTGAAGACAGCATGCATGATAAAAAATAATATGAAACAGCACAAAAAGAAAAAGGACGTAACGAAAAATTATTAATGGTTAACTAGCATTGTGACATGAACTAGAATAGTGTTTCTAGTTTTCCATTGCTAGAACAAGACTTGAAGATAACCAGCTGGGAAAGAAATCTCCTACTTTGATACACAGTCTCAGAAGTTTCAGTGTGTGGTTGTTGTAATCTCTAATTCTGTGAGCATAGCTACAGAAGAAACTGTAACATTCATGAAGTCTGGAAGTAAAAAGAGAAAGGAGAGAGTGAGTCCCCAATATCCCTTCAAGAACACACACACATAAACCTCACTTCCTTCCATTAAGTGACCCCTCCTAATACTGTGACACTTTAAATACAGTTCCTCATGTTGTGGTGACTCCCAACAGTAAAATTATTTTCATTGCTACTTCATAACTGTAACATTGCTACTGTTATGAATTGTAATGTAAAATATCTGATATGCAAGATATCTGATATGTGACCCCTGAGAAATGGTCCTTCGAATCCCAAAGGGGTCACGACTGACAGGCTGAGAACTCCTATCCTAAATGGACCACCTAAAACAGCTAGATGGAGATCATCCTTCCAAACAATAGTCTTTGGGGGAACATGTAAGAGTCAAGCCATGGTAGATAATGTATATGTGATACTGTATTATATGATTTGAGGGCATGAGATATTGTTATTTGTGTGTGTTCAACTAATTTGTTTCTGCAACTCATTTTCTTGCTAACTTTACAGGTAAAAGAAGATACATAGTAGAAAATATATTAAGCCATGTTTTTTTTTTAATCAAGAAAACATTCAACACTATGGTTCTCAAAGAAAAGCACAGGTCCTATAAGTGAAAATATTTGTATTCCTTGACTTTCACTTTTGTTTACTTCCTCTTTAAAACACATGTAATATACGCATACCTAACTTCACATCTTGCACTTCCTGGGGTGATGCACAACTATTTAAAACTTTAATTTCTCATGTCACTCAATCCTAGGGAGGGAGCTGGTTCCGAGTGATATTCAGCTCTGAAAATGCTACTTTCTCCTTACAATCTAAAAGGGATGATTCAATCTGTACTGCCATAAGCATTAGAGAAGTATCTTTGAGCGACTGATTTACTTGGAACGGAGAAGCACTATAAATATTTCTAATACATCCTTGGAGCCACAATGGTAGAATTTCCAGGCAGACCTTCCTCTCAAAGCCTGGTGTCAGCAGTGTAGGTGGAATATTTTCTGAGATCCTCTTTGCTTTTTGAAGTGAAAACGAGTTATGTACAGAGACACATATAATTTTAGAAATTTATATGGAGAACTAAAATAGCATAGATATTGTTCCTAGTAACATATTCTAGCAAAAAGAAAAAGGAAAAGTGTGGGGACGAGGCATAAGTCATTGAATGGGTGGCTTTAAATTCTGTGTTGTTATATTGGGCATTGGGCTTGTGTACTCTTCTGTATAAACATTCTTGAGCTAAAGGAAAATGCTTTTATTACTACTGCTTTTGATTTCTAATTTTACTTTTGAGTTTATAATCACCCCATCTCTACCCTCCCATTCCTCCTGGAATTAAACCCCATATAGTGTACTTATTCTCCTTCAAATCCATGGCCTCTCTTTTCATTGTTATTATGCACACACATGCACACACACACGTTTGTGTGTGATTTTTACAGTGCATGTAATTTATGATGCATATGTACATGTATATGTATGTTTGTTTATATGTCTAGACATGTACAGTGTTGGCCTTTTTGATTGAATGGAAAGGTGTCCTGGGACTCTGAAGCCCAGGGACCACACAGCTCTAAGATGCAACAGTGTTCCTACGGAAGGACATCCTGAGACACAGGAGCCCAGGAACCACATATCTCTGAGAGGAAGTCTCCTCAGTAGAGGCGGTGCTGCTCCCGGGGGAGGGTATCCGGGGCTGAGCTAAGTACTTCACAACCTCAGCCCTGATATTTTCTCTTCCCTTCCCTTCCTTTCCCTTTCCCTTTCCCTTTCCCTTTCCCTTTCCCTTTCCCTTTCCCTTTCCCTTCTCTTCTCTTCTCTTCTCTTCATTGTTTCCTGTCTTCTGATGAGAGAGTCACAGCAGTCAGTAAATCTCATAAAAGAGATTTTTTGGAGGGTCCAGGTGGTGGAGGGATGAATCCGGAAGTAGCTGCCTCTGGTCTACGGGGGGAGCAGATGGCTGGGAATTGGACAGAGTGCAGTGCTTATATAGAGGGTGGAGCTCTTAGGGCTGGAGCTTCCTAGGGTAGAAGTTTCCGGGGTGAGGATTCATGGGATTTTAAGGCATGACTTTGGGGGAGCTTAGAGATTGGTGAGTTTTCCTATTCAGGGATTGGTGGATTTTTATGTTCAGGGATTGGTGGGTTTCTGTCAGAAGCTCAGCGATTGGTGGTTTTCCTCTTCAGGGGTTAGTGGCTTTTGTTCACACTTTTCATTTAAAATTAGCATAATCTGGGGAGGGTCAGGTTGAGGGGCTGGAGCTGACCTTTGTGACAGTTACACAGTCTGGAAATTCCTCAGTGGGGAGGTGGCTGCCTACTTTCCTGCCTTGAGAGTTTACAAAGTATACAAAGTTTACAAAGGGACTCCACAGCCTGGAAAGTCTCTCCTACCACTAGAGTGACATAAATATGCAACGTATATTCCTAAATATAACCTATAACCTGCTCAGTCAGTATAATGTTGCTTGTATGACATGTATGTTTTTAGGGCTAGCCTTTTGGTATTGAGTAGCCACTGACTATACTAATTCCTGGTAAAAACTATTGTGAGTGATAGTTTTGCTGAGTATAGTAGTTCGGGCTGGCATCTGTGATCTGATAAAGTTTGTAGAACATCCATCACAGCCTTTCTGGCCTTTAGTGTCTCCATTGAAAAGTCGAGTGTTATTCTAATACATTTCCTTTGCACGCTTATGCTTCTGATCTTTTTCCTTCCATCATTTAATATTCTTTCTTTATTCTGTATATTCAGTGACCTGATTATTATGTGTTTTGTGGAGTTTCTTTTCTGGGTCAATCTATTTGGTATTCTGTATGCTTCTTTTTATGTACCTTTTTATGTACCTCCTTCTTCAGATTAGGAAAATTTCTTCTGTGATTTTGTTGAAAATATTTTCTGTGCCTTTGGCCTGGATTTTTTCTCTTTTCTCTATTCCTATTATTCATAAATTTGTTTTTTCCATAGTGTCTCAAATTTCCTTTTTTTAAAATTTAACACTTTTTCCTTGACTTAGGTATCCATTTCTTTACCTTGCCTTCAACACCTCGCCTCTGAATCTCTATTTTATCTCTTTTTCTCTCCCAGTTTTAGCTCAATTTTGTGTTTTCTTTGGTGATTCTATTTCTACATTCCTGCCTTGAATGACTTTTGTCATTTCTTTCCACTGTGTTTTCACAGAATTCACGGAAGAATTTAGTCATATACTCTGTAAGGATCTTTAAACTATTCATAATGACTTTTTTGAAGTCCTTGACTTGTGCTTCAGGTATATTGCATTTCTGTGGGTCTACTGTAGTTGATTACTGGGTTTTGGTGGAGACATATTGTCTTTGATGATAATGGTTGTGTTTATGTGATGGTGTCTGGGCATCAGGGATTAGCATGATTGTGATGCTAGATGTTGATATCTCTTCTTCCCTCTGTTGGGTGTTTTCTGAAGCCCTATCTGGATCTTAGGAAAGTAATGCGGCTGTGTGTTGCCTGACATGGAGTACTTCTGCATGCTGGGTGGTAACAGAGAAATATGGGAGGTTTAGGAAAGAATATTGAAACAGGCTTCATGAAAGAGCTAAGGGGGGGATTCTGTTCTCACCAAGAGCTGGTGTCCACAGAGAATTGAAGGTGTATTTGGAAGAGGGGATCCTGTAAGTGGGATATAGTAAACCAAAGAATTATTTGGATAGGATGAAAGGGCTTAAAAGGGTCTTGGGTCTGCACCAAGAATTGGAGACTCCAGAGAATGAAGTTAAGGTAGGAGGAGAGGCACCTGTAAGCAAGTTGTTACCAGGGTAAGGGTGAGAATGGAAAGGTGCCAGTGGAGGACAGGAAGGATGATGTGAATCACCTTGAGTAGCTTCCAGGTGTGACTACTGGGGGACCCGGGTAGAGGATGGTTTTAGTTATTTGGTACTGACATGAAGGAAAAAGGATGGACTAAAAGTGGGGCTGAGGATGTCTTCAGGGGACTGAGAGTTTCTTCAGGAAGGAGGAAAGTTCAGTGGAGTCCCCAGGGAACTAAGGCAGAGTGAGAGGATGACCCCTGCTGGTGATCCACTACAGGACGGAAAACAGGACTGGGGTAATTGCAATGGAGGGCAGGCAGGAGAGTGAAGATGGCCTCTCTGCTTCTCTGGACAAGGTTTGGTTTCTGCGTGGTTCCCCATGTTTCCTGAGTGAGTGAGTGAGTGAGTGAGTGAGTGAGTGAGTGAGTGAATGAGTATGTGTGTGTATGCATGCACATACTTTGTTGGACATAACCCTATGACCATGTAAGGCCAGGTCCTTAGTGTTCTGGCTGAACTCCACCCCCACAGTCACCTCGCTACAGCCAGGTTTTCCCTACACCACAGTTACCTGGCTGTTGCCCGGCCCACTATAAAAGGGGCCCTCCTCGCTCTCTCGCCCTTCACTCTTGTCTCTCTCTCTCTCTCTTTCTCTCTCTCTCTCTCTCTCCCTTTCTCTCTCCCTCCCTCCCTCTTTCTCTTCTATCTTTCTCTTTTCTATTCTCTTCTCCCTCTTCCCACATGGTCATGGCCTAATTTTACTTCTCTACTTCCCCTCTCTCACTTTATTTCTCTACAATAAAGCTTTAAAGTCATGGGCTGTCCCTTGGTTGCTGGAGTCATGGAACAGGCCTCATAGTGTTCCCAGCCAACAGAAAGGACCAAGGACTTTCCGGCCCGCCTGGCTTCCTCGGCAGGTTCTCGGGCCTCCCGCCGCACAGGATCAAGACCAGATCAAGGACTCCATTCCCCCTAGCTGGGTAGCCTTCCTCCATAGGTACACGGGCCCCACTCGCCATTCCCTACAATACATGTGTGTATGTATGTATGAATGCATGTGTGAATGTATGAAGATCTATGTGTGTCTGTGTGTGTTTCTGTGTGTCTGATGGGTATTTGGGTGTGTCTGTGTGTCTGTGGGGGGATGGAGGTATGTTCGTGTGTGTGTGTGCATGTGTGTGTGTGTGCGTGTGCGTGTGTGTGTGTGTGTGTGTGTGTGTGCTCCATATTCTTTGATTGAATGGTCTAGGCTTTCTACTTTATCTTTGCATTCCGATATTCTACATTGTGTTTGATATATTCTATTTTAAAGAATTTCTCTTTTAATTTTATTTTTGATATTATAATTACACTTCTCTCCCTTCCCTCCTTCCAAACTTCCCATATTGCCTTCCCTGCTCTTCTTTGATTCATGGCCTCTCTTTTACTAATTATTATTGTATGCATATGGATAAATGGCCAGATGGGTGGATGGATAGATAGATGATAGATAGATAGATAGATAGATAGATAGATAGATAGATAGATAGATGATAGATAGATGATAGATAGATAGATAGATAGATAGATAGATAGATAGATAGATAGATAGATAGATTCCCTAAGATAAGAGACTTTGATAGAAAATTTTAGTAGGAAACTAATATCCAATAAGCCATTCTTCACTGACCAAGTTGATGTATTAAGGGTTACTCACTGTCTATAAGTAGACTTGTTTGGTTTTTAATTTTTTTTTAAATCTTTCCTATACCTATTCTTGCTTCCTATGCATCAGTACATGTTTATGTACTGCGAAGGAAGGGATGGAAAGAAGAGGCTGGAAGACATGAAGGGAAGAAAAGGAATAGGAAGAAAAGAAGCATTGAGAAACCACTATTCTCTCTGTCTATCATGTGCTAAGTTTAAACTCAAAGAGCAGTGTGAGGCAGGAGACCTGCGGAACTCACCAATGCAGAAGAAAAGCCCTAAAGAAAGACCTCTCAACCACCCTGTTCTTAGTTCCTATGTCTTTACTCTCCCATTTGGGATACAGAAGGAGCAAAGGGTTACTGGCACACAGAGTAGGACAAAGAACAAAGGAAAATATCAAACACTTGGAGTCCTTATCTTAAGAAAACGTAACTTTGTGAATTACGTCTGGGTACATGATGACCACAAAACAAAGCCAGACTCACTAATAGTTCACATTGGGCTACAGTGGCTTTAGCAAAGGGATGTTTTCAAACATGGGCCACAACCTATAAGGGTAGAGAGGAGAAAAGCCCATGCACCAAGGAAAGACAACGTGAGGATTCAACCAGAAGAGAGGCCTTGTACAGCACATAGAGGCTCAATGGGAAACCACACTGCCAAAACCCTTTTTGATTTCCTGCCTCTGTTAACACTTTTGTTATGTTTGTCATGGAAGCCCCTATCAAACCACGAACAAGCCAGACCTAGTGCAATCTTGGCTGCTCAGAAAGCTTAGGTGGGAGGATCACAAGGTCAAGGCCTACGTGGAGAACTTAAGAAGTTTCTGTTTTCATTTTAAAAGTAGTAATGATAAAAATAAAACATTTAAGGGCTGGGGTGTTGATCAGTGATAGACTGTTTGCTTTGTATGGACTCAATAGAAGCCCTGTATTCAATCTCACACCCAGCATTTCTCCAGTCCTCTAGCAGAAAGGGTTTCCTGTTGCTATCGCTGCCCTTAAAATACATTTTTTGGGTGTCTCCTGTGTCTAAAGATCACTTCCTTTTTATGTAATTATACTTGCTTTCTTACTATTTGTTTCCCATTAATAATAAGTTCCCCAAAGAGATTGAATACATTAGGATTCGATCAATATTTATTGAATGAATAAAGCTACACAATCAATGTAGAAGGTGTGACAAGTAACTTTTCAAAATATGGAGAAGATGATCTAAGCTCTTCTTCTTTCACTTCCTACTCTGAATTCATGTCCCAATCGATATAAATTACAAAACTTTATCTTCCTTCCAAAATTGCAAACACATGTTGAAAAGATGAATAAAGCCAAATGCAACACAAGAATGTGACCACAGAAGGCTTGAGTAAACATAGATACCATATTATGGTGGTAACCAAAATGGCTTCACATGGTAGACCTACCTGGGACATAGGCCTCTCTCATGAACGTTTTACATCTACTGCATTGGTGCATCCAGCACCTCAATGCCATCTTCACAAACCTCCAGCCCAGTCCTGGAAATGTGAACTTAGTTCTTGCATATGCCAAAGTTCAAGTTTCCTTATGCGGGGCATGTTGTATAACAAAACTTTTCCTGGGAAGAGATAGTACACACATCTACTCTTCCTGGAGAAGGAACCAATGACAGACTTAATGTAAAATAGTTTGGGGGGGGTGGGATTATTGTCAGGGTCATGAGTGAGGAGCAATTTACAGGAGCTGGACCAACTCAGAGACAGTTGTGTTGCTAAGGGTCACCTAAGCAAGGCTGTCAGCTCACCAAGCCGGAACCTGGGGCATGCTGCATAGCCCATAGCCTGCAGGCAGCTCAACAGATGGGAGAGTATCCTTTTCAAGTGACTTAATTGGTTTACACCTCTTCTAGGCAACTTGGTGGGTGTTGGGGCTGAGGTGAGAGTGTCTGTTTCTTTTCTAAAGTTGTTCTGGTCTAAGAGCCTTCTCTGCAGCTTTGCTGTCTTTGTTATTCTGTGTGTGGGGGTTTGGGTTGGGGGGCTAGTGAATTTGGTCTGTTTCATGAACTTCCTGAAGGTATTTTGAGTTGTTTCCCTTCTCTCTTGAGGAGCTTCTCTGGTAAATGGAATGTTTCTACGAAGGAAGAACCTTCTACACAACAGGGTCTAGCCTCCTGGTGGGCTCCCAGACCCATTAGCAACCCTGTCAAGATTCATAGTCCTATGAATGGACAAGGAAAGAAGATGAAAAACAAGATTTGCTTTGAGGAGAAACATCTCCTCTGTCCCTGTACTAGTTACTTTTCTCGTCACTGTGACAAAATGGCTGACTGAAATAACTTAAGGGAGGGAAGCTTTGGAACCAATCCTGGTGGGTAGGGATGACAAAATGGAGTGGTTTACATAATGGCCAGCCAGAAAGCAGAGTTGTCCCCTGGGTGATTCTAAACGAGGTCACTTCAAAGGGAAGATTACCTGCCACGCTATGGCTTCCGCTTCATGATGTGGTAAAGACTTAGAGGGGGGCAGCAGGAGAAGAGTGTGTTAGTGGAGTGCTGCCATCTGGTATCAAAGTTACAGAAGACCTTCCTCAGTAGCAAAAGGAGAAGACAATCTAGTGGGGGAGACAGTAGCTATCACTCCTCCCCTCGTAATCTCAGGTAGGTACCTCACCAGACCTTGAAGGGTGTGTCACTCAGTCGCAGAATCCACCCAAGTGCCAATCACTTCTCAGGGAGGAAGCAAACTGTGAAACAGTCCAGCTTCCTTCCTCTTTTATATATCTGACTCCAAACTGAAAAGATGCTCTGGGTCAGTCACTGGCATCTCAGGGGAGGGGCTTGTGGAGAGGTGAGCTAAAGATTCCTGCTGTTGTTAATGTTAATGGTATCATTTGTTTTACCAAATAAGAGATTGAGGGAAGTATTCATTCTAGACGTTACTGAAGCCATGGATTAAAACCTTGTGAGAAAGAGTGCAAACAAACATGCTTTTACTCACACAGGCCAAAATCAAAAGCTGGTTCCCCCTTGTTCATCTTCCACTGTCCATCTAAATGCACAAGATGGAGTGTCACGTGCCTTTCTAGAAAGGTCCCAGGGTCAAGAAAATCCTTCATGTTAAAATACTCTAGGCTTCTTAAACTGTACCCCTAAACACTCTTTCTTGTTTAGCTCGTAGCTGGATATTTATGTTGGAAACAGTCAACCAAACAACGATCATCCTATATAGATTTCGCTACTGTTAGGAAACTAAAACATCCTAAGACAGAAAAACACAAAGTCATGGACATTGCCATCTTTAACAGAGCAAAGTGTAGTATGATTGCATCAGGATTTTCAGGAAAGTACATTCATTGTGTGCTGAGCACTTCGGAAGCGCTTAATAAATACTTGTTGACTGGATGACGGATGGCTCTGTTTTAGGGGAAGAAAGTAGCTTTCAGTGAGGGGAGTGTGTGTGATTGAAATTTCAGGAACTTGAAGAAACAGTTAAAGGGCATGATATTTTGAAATGGCAGTATCAGATACATAGCTCACGCTCCAGCTAGCTAATGATAAAGCACCCAGAGAAGGCAAGGAACCTGCCCCAGGTCTCTGGAGAACACTCCGCTTCTGATAAGTTTGTTTTTGTGAATTCAGGTAAAGATAAGAAGCAGCAGAACTAGTTTATTCTGCCCCTTTGGCCCAGCAGTAGGGGGTTTGCACAGACTTCAGTTTTGCCACTGGACTCTCTTATCACGGAGGTAGAACCAAACGGTAGAGTGTTTTCCCTGGCACGTGCAAGGCCCTGGGTTCGATCTCCCTCGTGGCACTGTAAAAAAATATACATTAAAAATAATGCCTGGTAAGTTTTGGCACAATCTCTCACACTAACATTTATAGTTGCTTGTGATCAAGGGCAGGGAGGGGCAGTTTCCCTTCAGGATTGCTGCAGAAATTAGCTATGGTAAGTGTAAAAAGCCTGGTAAAGAATATAGACATAAAATAAATGATAATTGTTGTCACAATTATTTAAAATGATTTCAGCAGGAGAAGATGTTTAAGATGACAAAATATAGGGCAAACATAACACAAAAATATGTTATGCTCACACATACACTCACACACACTCACACACATACACTCTCACACTCACACACTTACATACTCACATACTCACACACATTCACACACACTTACACACGCGCACACACACATATACACTCACATACACATTCACACACATACACACTCATACACTCACACACACTCATACACATATTCACACACACTCATACACTTATATACACACGTACTCACTCACACACACTTGCACATACATTCACACTCACACATTCTCCTTACACACACACACACACACACACACACACACACCACATGGTTTAACTTTGAGATTATTAGGACAATCTACTTGCAAATACTTCAGTATGCCTGCCTTTCTTAAACATAAGATTGCACAACTCATTTCTTTTAATACAGCAAGGGAAAAGAAAATTGCAGATAAACTTTCCTAGTTATACTTGAATGATAAATCTCCATTTTTCTCATCACAGATGAATAAACACAGGTTTTCTAGTCCTTGGATACTAATAAAGTCATACTGAAGGCTTAATAAAGTAAATGTTTTGTGTAATCAGTGGCTTTAAATCTACCTTTTTCCATTTGTAAATACATCCGTGGTTTAATAAAACAGTATAGTTGTAGAATGATCCAAGTGACTTATGTAAATGCATCCAAAAGTACACAGCTAGATTTTTCAAGTTCCATCATGCAATGCGGACCTCCCCCCTCCCCGCATTGATTCTCGTCTTCTCGGGGTGACTCTGGGTAAGTCCTCACACACTACCCATCCCACCAAGAGTGCTGTCCTCCAGGAAGGCGCGCTCATAATTTTGCCCTTACCCTCAGCCTTTTCTACATGGGTTATCTTTTCTTCTGCTTTTGCACTCAACTCCCCCTGAGGCAACTTGTGACCACGTGCTGACATCACGTCTAGTAATTATGCCGTCTCTTGAATTTCCTCTTTCAGCCTTTACTCAAGTATCATAAACACACGAGTGCACATGTGTGTGGGCGTTCGCGCACGCGCGCGCGCGCGCACACACACACACACACACACACACACACACACACACACACACAAGCACTGCTGCGCGCGCACACACGCACATTCCTTCACCCTGTGTCTCTGTCTCTCTTTCCCCCTCTCCCTCCCCCCTCCCCTTCCCTCTTCTCTCTCCCTCTCTCTCCTTCTCCCTCTTCTCTCTCTCTCTCATCGGTCTCATCAAACAATCATGACATTAGGGTGTCTTCTTCAGTCACTTCTCCATCTGTTTGTTTGTTTGATTGATTGATTGATTGATTGATTGGTTGGTTGGTTGATTGTTTGAGACAGAATCTCACTGAACCTAGAGCTCAGGGCTGTAGCGCACTAAGCCCCTGCTATCTTACTCTGTCCACCCAGCTTTGAGGTAACAGGCATCTGGCTTTTACAAAAAGATGGATTTTAGATATCTGCGCTCAGGTTCTCATGCTTGCATTGGCAGTACTTTACCCATTGGACCATGTCTCTAGCTTAATACTCTATTCGTTCTTACCTCACTGGGTGAAACAGCTAAATGTGTGCATGCGCAGCCATCATTTTCTCTCTCTCTCTCTCTCTCTCTCTCTCTCTCTCTCTCTCTCTCTCTCTCTCTCTCTAGGGAAGAGAAGGGCAGGCCTCCGTGACCCCACCCTTCCATCACAAGCCTGCTTCTCACGAAGCTTGTATGTCTATGGTCCTATCTTCCCAGGGGCTTAGGAAGTTGGGGGTTCAGCATGGGTCCCAGGGGACTCTGAGGTTTGCCAGCTTGAGATATATGTTATTTAACATTTAAAACCTTTATTTTCTATTTCCTCTTTCAAAATATACCTAGCAACTAGCTTAAAATACTCACCGGAGATTATCCACTAAAATAGTAGCCTTGGCGCTAATGTGAAAAAGAACCTCTTGATCAGTATTATTAAATTCACAGCAAGACTCCTTCAGTTAGTGAATATAAGTGCTAAGAAAGTTTAATGTTCCCTTTTCTAACTACATTCCCCCTCCTGTCTCTGAAGGAGGCTGTCTGGGTCCTGACCTAGTCATCACCCCCAAAGCATCAAGTTCAGTTCCGGAGACTGATTTCACTGTACACGGAGTCCCCTGTGTCTATGAAAGCATAACCCCTGCAGGTTTTTAACCTGGGTGACACCAGTCTGTAATTCTGAGACCGCAGAACTGTCTGGAACACATAGTGAGTACTAGGCCAGCCAGGACTGAATGGCAAGACTCTGTCTTAAAAACAAAACAAAGATCAAAATAATAATCCCAGAAGTTGTTCCATTCTACTTTGTCCTTCGTGACCTTGTCTCTTGTCCCATAATTAATAGCAATGTGATGTTGTAAGGCATGTAGCTACAACAACTTGCTCAATTAACAGATTACTTAGGATGTGTGTAGGGGGCTGAGCCACGGATTTCATCACATTCCATCCTTTCGACAGCCATAAGATATTTGATTCTTTTGTGTTTCTGTGGTTTCTGTTTTGTTTGGGGCATCCCACTCTTAGCAAGAGGATGAACTGAGGGTCTTGAACATGCCACCAGGCTTGTGTGTTCCAACACTGAACTGTATCCCCAGTCCTCAATTCTTTATCCAGGCTTTTTATTTAAATTAAATGTTTTAACTGATACAAAAGAACCTTATAGTTGTGCCTATTAATGGAGTAGCTCAATTCTCATGCATATACATTGTATAATGCTTGAAGAGTGTTAAATATGTCCATCTCCTCAATTGTAGGCTCTTCTTCCTCTAACTTTTCAACTGCAAAATGCAGTTGAATGTATATATGGTCATCTTACTAATAGTTCACCAGAACTTCCTGTTCCTTTCTACCTGTACTTGAGGACTATGAATTGACATTTTCTATCTTTTCTCCAACCTGAATTGGCCCCAGCTTCTAGTAAGCACCGTCCTGCACTCAATGTCTATACCAACGTTTTAGTGTCCACAGATACATGTGGTCATGTGGTATGTATCTTGTGCTGGCTTATTTCACTTACATAACGGTTTCCAGTACCACCCACACCATTGCAACTGCCATGATTTCATTATTTTTATGACTAAATAGCCTTCCTCTACATGAATGCCCCACATGGTTGTCACCTGTATATAAATCAACAGGTCCCACTTGCTTTCTTTCCTTGGCTGTTGTGAATGGTGCTACAACAAATTTAAGATTCCAAACATCTTTTAAAGATTTTATTTTTATATCTAAGTGTGTGTTTACCTTTGTGTCTGTAGGTAGATATGTATGGGGCGGAGGTGCGTGAAGAACAAATACAGTGTGAATCCCATATAGCTAGAGCTATATGTTGCTTGATGTACATGCTAGGAATTGAACTTGGGTCCTCTGCCAGAGCAGTATGTGTTCTTAACCACTGAGCCATCTCTATAGCCACAAGTCTCTTTAATATACTGATTTAATTTGTTTTGAATTGCTGTGGGGTTGCTGGCTCCCACGGAGGGTTTACTTTTGAGTATCTGAAGATCTCCATGTGACATCCTAAGATGTCTATATGAATCATATTTCCAGTCAACTTTGAGTCACTTTCTTTTCCTCCATTCTCACCAGACTTGTGACCTTGGGTCATTGATAATAGCCATTCTCCCTGTCTGAGGTAACACTGTGGTTTATATATTTGCATTTCTCTGGTGATGGTTCACTTCTTGTCTTTCTTGTTTTACAGATGAGATTGAATGGCGGCTCGAATTCTGGAGGGTGACTCCAGAGGCTACACTGTAGTCTTCATACAATACTGAAGCTGTGGGAACCCAGACAGACACTTGAATCTATGAATAAATACATTTGTCCTCCTGAGTCTCTACCCTTAAAAATAGACATAAATATATTTCATTTTCCCTTCTCTCCTAGATAACTCTAATCCCTTAATCTATTTTATTCTTTTAAAATACTGTGACTATGGTGGTTGTTTTACCTTGGTTGACTTAGATTGTTTTGCAGTGGTAGAAGGAGACTGGGCCTTGCACACTCCATATTATTCTCCAACACTGAGCTATGACTCTATCCCCAAACTTCTTCTGCTTTCTCTTTTTTGACTTTGTTACCACTTTTCAGAAGGAGTTCTTTTCTCTCAAACTTAACTTTTCCTCTGCTATGCACATGTGTACTATTACAACAATCATGTAAGCTGTCTAAAGGAATACTGACCAAGTAAAATTATTGCCGCTGTTGGCAGTTTTGTGGAATACTTCAATGCAAACATGTTAGGCAATTGTTATTGTATAGTTCATATTGATGCTACAGGGATATTTAAATAAATTACCCTCAAAACCCTTTTTTTTAATGTATATTTTTTTATCTTATTTACTCTTCTATTGCTGTGAAGAGATGCCACGACAAAAGGAACTTTTAAAGGAAGCATTTAACTGGGGGATTGCTTACAGTTTCAGAGGATGAGTCTGTGACTATCATGGCAGGAAGCATGGCAGCTGGAAGGCAGACATAGTGCTGGCCGCAATAGCTGAGAGTTCACATTTGATCCACAAGTTGCAGGCAGAGATGGAGAGAGAGTGACTGGACCTGCCTTGGGCTTTGGAAACCTCAAATCCCACCCCCAGTGACACATTTACTCCAATAAGACCACACCCACTAATCCTTTTCAAACAGTTCTACCAATTATGGGCCAAGAACTCTAACATGAGCCTATAGGGTCCATTATTATTCAAACCACCACATTTTTCTAGTACCCAATTGAAAAAAAAATGACAATGATTAGCAATGTTCATTAGATATGTGATATTTCTAAATTAGATATGTGATATTTCTAAAACAGCCTTTAAGCCACTTTCTATGCCCAATGGACATCTGAAAGCTGCTTTATTACAAAACTGAAGCTGGTGTAACCGAGGACATTTGGAAAAATACACATGACTGCAGTATCCAGATTCTAATGTGTCCTTATGCACATAGATGTGATGGGCATCTTGCTAGGGGGAGACAGACTAGAAGAGTCTGACATAGAGTCAGGCTTCTGTGAACAGCTCCACAGATGTTTGAAGCAGCCCAAATCATTCTGATAATTAGATTTCATAGTCAGTGAAAGGGCCTCAAAGTCAAGACACCCCAAGACCAAGTTCTCGGCAGAAAGGAGATTAATTTGCCCCAGAGGGACAAAAGGAGGTGAATGTGAGACAATGTCAGGATACAGAGGAGTCAGGAGAAGGGGAAGAGGACAAGGGAGGGTGGGGAAGGATATTTGCCCCAGAAAAACAAAGGACTGACTCTGGAGAGAGAGGGGACAGATGTGGCCAATAGGCAAATGGCAGTTTATAAAGGCACAAGGGGAAACCTTGTATTAGGATGAGGTTTAATACTGATTGGTCGTTTTAGTTAGGGTAGCCAAAGAGGGCTTCTAATTCTGCTAGACTTCAATACTTTGGTAGACGGACCTTGGTAGTCAGCCTCTTGGGATGGCCAAATATGGGAATAGACCACAGTGGCTAGCTTTAGGAGTCTAATCTAACAGGTTAGCAAGGCAGAGGGAACGGGGGAAAGACAAGGCCTGCCAGAGCTATGTTTGCCACACTTGGACCTCCTGAAGACCCTTCAGTCAGTGTGTGTTACATACACATAAGTAATTCTTTTTTTTTTTAATTTTATTTTTTTTAATTTACATTCCAAATCACTTCCCCTTTCCCGTTTCCTCCCTCCCCGAAAGTCCCATAAGACCCCTTCCCTCCCTCTTTTCTCCATTCAACCCCCTCTCGTTACTGTGTCCTGGCGTTCCCCTACATCCAGTCTTTCCAGGACCAGGGGTCTCTCCTTCCATCTTTTTAGAAATCTATTGATATGCGGATTGTGTCTAGGGTATTCCGAGATTCTGGGTCAATATCCCCTTATCAGTGACTGCATACCATGTGTGTTCTTTTGTGATTGGGTTACCTCACTAAGGATGATATTTTCAAGTTCTGACCATTTGCCTAGGAATTTCGTGAATTCATTGTTTTTAATTGCAGAGTAGTATTCCATTGTGTAGATATACCACATCTTCTGAATCCATTCCTCCAACAACTGCTGTCTCCTGTGTTTTTGATCTTAGCCATTCTGACTGGTGTGAGATGGAATCTCAGGGTTGTTTTGATTTGCATTTCCCTAATGACTAAGGATGATGAACATCTCTTTAGGTGCTTCTCAGCCATTAGATATTCTTCAGGTGAGAACTCTTTGTGTAGCTCTGTACCCCATTTTTTAATAGGGTTACTTGCCTCTCTGGAGTTTAACTTCTTGAGTTCTTGTATATCTTGGATATTAGCCCTCTGTCGGATGTAAGGTTGGTAAAGATCATTTCCCAGTTAGTTGGTTGCCGCTTTGTCTTTTTGACAGTGTCTTTTGCCTTGCAAAAACTTTGTAATTTAATGAGGTCCCATTTGTCTATTCTTGATCTTAGAGCATAAGCTATTGGAGTTCTGTTCAGGAAATTCTCCCCTTTGCCCATATGTTCAAGGTTCTTCCCTAGTTTCCCTTCTATTAGTTTCAGTGTGTCTGGTTTTATGTGGAGATCTTTGATCCACTTAGAATTGAGCTTAGTGCAAGGAGATAAGAATGGGTCAATTTGCATTCTTCTGCATGTTGACCTCCAGCTGAGCCAGCACCATTTGTTGAAAAGGCTATCTTTTTTCCACTGGATGGTTTTAGCTCCTTTGTCAAAGATCAAGTGACCATAGGAGTGTGGATTCATTTCTGGGTCTTCAATTCTGTTCCATTGATCTACATGTCTGTTACTGTACCAATACCATGCAGTTTTTAACACTATTGCTCTGTAGTACAGCTTGAGGTCCAGGATACTGATTCCCCCAGAGGTTCTTTTACTCTTGAGAATAGTTTTAGCTATTCTGGGTTTTCTGTTATTCCAGATGAATTTTTGAATTGCTCTTTCTAACTCTATGAAGAATTGAGTTGGGATTTTGATGGGGATTGCATTGAATCTGTGTATTACTTTTGGTAAGATGCTCATTTTTACTATATTAATCCTGCCAATCCATGAGCATGGCAGATTTTTCCATCTTCTGAGGTCTTCTTCAATTTCTTCAGAGACTTGAAGTTCTTGTCATACAGATCTTTCACTTGTTTGGTTAGAGTCACGCCAAGATACTTAATATGGTTTGTGGCTATCGTGAAGGGTATTATTTCTCTTACTTCTTTCTCAGCCTGCTTATCCTTTGAGTATAGGAAGGCTTCTGACTTGCTTGAGTTGATTTTATATCCGGCCACTTTGCTGAAGTCGTTTATCAGCTGTAGGAGTTCTCTGGTGGAGTTCTTTGGGTCGCTTATGTATACTATCATATCGTCTGCAAATAGTGATAGCTTGACTTCTTCCTTTCCAATTTGTATCCCGTTGACCTCTTTTTGTTGTCTAATTGCTCTAGCTAGAACTTCAAGTACTATATTGAAAAGATATGGAGAGAGAGGGCAGCCTTGTCTAGTCCCTGATTTTAGTGGGATTGCTTCAAGTTTCTCTCCATTTAGATTGATGCTGGCTACCGGTTTGCTGTAAATTGCTTTTACTATGTTTAGATATGGGCCTTGAATTCCTGATCTTTCCAAGACCTTTAGCATGAAAGGATGCTGAATTTTGTCAAATGCTTTCTCAGCATCTAATGAGATGACCATGTGGTTTTTTTCTTTGAGATTGTTTATGTAGTGGATTACATTGATGGATTTCCTTATATTGAACCATCCCTGCATCCCTGGGATGAAGCCTACTTGATCGTGGTGAATGATCGTTTTGATGTGTTCTTGGATTCAGTTGGCAATAATCACTATGCCTTAATCTCTCTTAATATCAATGGTCTCAATTCCCCAATTAAAAGACATAGACTAGCAGACTGGATACGTAAACAGGACCCAGCATTTTGCTGCATGCAGGAAACGCACCTCAGTGTCAAAGACAAACACTACCTCAGAGTAAAAGGCTGGAAAACAATTTTACAAGCAAATAGCCCCAAGAAACGAGGTGGAGTAGCCATCCTAATATCGGATAAAATTGATTTTCAACCTAAAGTCATCAAAAAAGACACAGAAGGACACTACATACTGATCAAGGGAAAAATCCACCATCAAGAACTCTCAATTCTGAATATCTATGCTCCAAATGCAAGGGCACCCTCATTCGTAAAAGAAACTTTACTAAAACTCAAAGCACACATCGCACCGCACACAATAATAGTGGGTGACTTCAACACCCCGCTCTCTGAAATGGATCGTTCAGGAAAGCAGAAACTAAACAGGGACACAGTGAATCTAATTGAAGCCTTGGACCAAATGGAACTAACTGATATATATAGAACATTTCATCCTAGAGCTAAAGAATACACCTTCTTCTCAGCTCCTCATGGTACCTTCTCCAAAATTGACCATATAATTGGTCACAAATCAGACCTCAGCAGATACAAGAAGATAGAAATAATCCCATGCCTCCTATCAGATCACTATGGAATAAGGGTGGTCTTCAATGGCAACAAAAACAAAAGAAAACCCACGTACACATGGAGGCTGAACAATGCTCTACTCAATGATAACTTGGTCAAGGTGGAAATAAAGAAAGAAATCAAAGACTTTTTGAAAGTTAATGAAAATGAAGGCACAACATACCCTAATTTATGGGACACAATGAAAGCAGTGCTAAGAGGAAAATTCATAGCCCTGAGTGCCGCCAAAAAGAAACGGGAGATAGCATACACTAACAGCTTAATGGCACACCTGAAAGCCCTGGAACAAAAAGAAGCAAATACACCAAAGAGGAGTAGAAGACAGGAAATCATCAAACTCAGGGCTGAAATCAATCAAGTAGAAACAAATAAAACCATACAAAGAATCAACAAAACGAGGAGTTGGTTCTTTGAGAAAATCAACAAGATAGATAAGCCCTTAGCCAGACTAACCAGAGAGCACAGAGATAGTATCCAAATTAATAAAATCAGAAACGAAAAGGGAGAGATAACAACAGAAACTGAGGAAATTCAAAAAATCATCAGATCCTACTACAAAAACCTGTATTCAACACAACTAGAAAATTTTGAGGAAATGGACAATTTCCTTGACAGATACCAAGTACCAAAATTAAATCAGGATCAAATAGACCATCTAAACCGTCCTATAACCCCTGAAGAAATAGAAGTTGTCATTGGAAGTCTTCCAACCAAAAAAAGCACAGGTCCAGATGGTTTTAGTGCAGAATTCTATCAGACCTTCAAAGAAGACCTAACACCAATACTCTTCAAACTGTTCCACATAAGTAATTCTACCCACGTGAAATAGATTTAAATTCTTCTGCAGGCTGGAGAGATGGCTCCGTGATTAAAAGCACTTGCTGCTTTTGTAAAAGACCTGGGTTCTGTTTCCAGCTTGTACCTAGTAGCTCCCATACTGTCTGTAACTCCAGTTCCAGGGGATCTGATGCCTCCTTCTGCTTGTAGTTGGGACCAGGCACACATGAGGCACACATACATGCATGCAATCTCTCATGCATAGATATTAAATAATATAATTTTGTAATTTTTTATATTTTTTAACTTTTTTTTTGATTCTTTGTGAACTTCCTATCCTGTACCTCAAGTCTCACCCCTCTTTCTATCTCTCCCTATTGTCCTTGAAACCTCCCCCTCAAAAGAAAACAACAAATAAAAACTAAAAAGTAAAAGTAAATAATAATTAAATTAAAAAATTAAAAAATCCTGTTGTAGAAGCTGCACTGTGTCACAATGTATCACATACTATATACCTTTTTTTCCCAAGCAGTTTTACTTGCAAGTGTTATTGCAACGAATCATTGGTATGGATTGAGGCCTCTGGCTTCTGCTACACTATCAATACTAGATCTGCACCAGGACTCCTCTCAGATATCCTGTTGTTGCCCTGTGTCATGGAGATTCTGCAGCTTTGGTTATGCAGGAGCAACCCCTTCATGCAGTCCTTAGTAGATGGTATGTTGGGGTGGACCAACTCAAAGACCTAGATTTAGGCCTGCACAGTAGATGAGTTGGTCATCCCGCCTACTCTCCTGTGCCCACCCACCAAGGCCAGCTTTCCTCCTTTGATCAGAGGAAGGACAGGGCCAACTTTCGTGCTGGCAACAGCTGGCAAAAAACCAAGATTGGCTACCCTGCTCTAAGGCCAGCAGGGCCAGCTCTAATGATATGCTAGCTCTCACACCCACAGAGCTGTCCCTTCAGAGACCATGTCACCAGGACCAGCTCTCCCACACTGCCCAGGTGGAGGGCAGGGCCAGCTCTCTTGTGCTCATGCCCTCAGGGTGGGCTCGCCCACACCCCCTGCCACCAGGGCGAGCTCTACTGTGCTGCCCAGGTGAGGTACAGGTCCCTCTTTCCAGATTGCTGTGGCCAGTGAAGAGCGGAGCCAACTCTCCTGCTTTCAGAGAATTTTGTAAATTTTTTACTGAATAGCACTTATATTTTAATAATAATGTAAGAAGAGAAATTAGCAAAACCAAAAAAAATATAGGATTATGCTCTGAAGATATTATGAAGTCAATTTTTATTAAGGATCTGTAAAAAGACTTGTGTATGTATATATACATATACATATATATGTGTGTATATATGTATATATATACACATCTATATGTATATATATACATATATATATAGGCTTCCTGAGACCTAAAATTACTTGAATGTACAGCACACAGTTGCATTGTTTTTGTGTTTTCCTCACAGTTGAGTTCATTTTCTTTCTTTTATAACCAATTTAGCTTAGAAAAAGTGAAGCAATTGCTATGTGAAAATTACTAACATGGATTTTCAGAAATCATTATATAGACACTAGAACGCGATTGTCTGTTTATTTGTTTTGAATTTTTGTGACAGAGCTCCTGCAGCCCAGGTTGAGCATGAGTTCCTTGACCTCCTACACAGTCTTGTCTCTGTATACAGCAGGGGATCACAAGTGGGCACATCACGCTTAGTGCAAATTTTGCTTTTATTTTCTCCTTTCGGTTTATAGAAAGTACTCTAGTAGAGGATAACCTACTATTCCCAATTTCAGTGACTCTTAAGAAGAAGCACTTCCTAGCTTCCTAACACCTGCTCCAGGGCTTTAGGGAGCAGCCTTGCCAAGCAGCTTGGACTTGAGATTTTACAAGAAGCTATAGTCTGAAGACAACCGAGCTCCGTTGCTCTGCGAGCTGGCAGCTTCCTCGAGTAGCTGCCAAGCCGTGGATGGCTTTTGGCAGAAGACCTTGGTTTTTCTGTTAGCCCACCACCAGATGCTTGAATGTCTTTTTGATACTCGGTGGGCTATTGGCCAACAGCAAACAGGAAAGAAAAATACAGCTCCAGATGTTCTACTTCCTACCTGGACTCAGAATCTTTGAATCTCTAACCACTCCCGGCATCACTGAGATGAAACATAAGCTGCAGATGTTGAGGGATGGCCATTACAACTTGAGCACAGGTCAACACTGGGGTACTTACAAACCTTGTTTGCACAAGGATTTGGGCTGCAAAACAAACAGAAGTGTAGGCGAGTGTTTTCATTTTTTATTTACTTTTTCATAGAATATATTTTGATGATATCCCTTCCTTCCCCCAACCCCTCCCAAATCTTCCATACCTACCTACCCATCCAACTTCATGGTGTCTTGCTATCTCATGCTCTCTCTCTCTCTCTCTCTCTCTCTCTCTCTCTCTCTCTCTCTCTCTCTCACTCTCTCTCTCAAAACAAAAAGCAAAACAACTCATTGGAATCAAAAGTAACACAGAAAAAAAAAAACAAATAAAACCCAAAACTCACAAGCAAGAATTAAAAAACAACGACAAAACGTGGAGTCTGATTGGTGTTGTCCAGATACTCCTGGGCATGGAGCCTGCTTTGAAGTGTGACTGATATACCCTGTGACACTCCACTGGAGAATACTGTGGTTAGTGGTGGAATTCTGTATTGCATCCCCGTCTCAGAGCTGGGATTTATGTTTTCTGATTTGAGCCTGTGCAGGTCTTGTGTATGCTGTCACAGTCCCTGTGATTTTATATGTTATGTCCAACTGATAATGTTGTCTTGGAGTCATCTACCACCTCAGACTATTAACAATCTTTCTGCACCCTCTTCCCTTGAGCAAGATATTGATAGAGACCCTCCTCCATTTAGGGCTGAGTGCATTGTCCAGTTGTGGGTGTCTGTGTTAACTCCCATCTACTGCAAGAAGCTTTTATGATGAAGACAGTGTAATGCTCTGATCTATGTGTATAGCAATATGTCTTTAGGAGTGAATGTATTGCTATGTTCCTTTAATAGAATAATGATAGGTTTTTCTCTACAGCCCATGCCCTATCTTGTTGAGGTCCCATCTGTTGCTATGTATTGTAATACTAAATTCTGTAACTGAAGGTCTAGGCCTAGGAGTGAATTCTCAGGTTTACAAGCTTTTGTTGTGCAAATCTTGTTCCTTGATTTAAAAGGATCGGTTACATGAAATTGGCTATAGCCAATTATTGGAGGGATTAGAGGTAGGTGGGCTTTGAGTTTATCTGGTTTCATCATTTGAGAATTCCCTTCTGAGTTACGTAGTACCCTGTTTTAAAATTGTTGATATTTTTTACTTCTTTATATATTTTAGATGAAAACTCCATATTTTATATGCACTTGGTAAAGGTCTTACTCCACCCTGTGGCCTGCTGCTTTGCTCCAATGATGGACAATGGTGTCCTTTGCCATATAGAACCTTTTTAGTTTCTTGAGATTCATTTATTAACTGTTGTTCTTAGTGCCTGTGTTTCCAGTGCTCCATTCAGAAAGTCTTTTCCCTCAAAGAATTAACAAAAATATACTAAAAATACTTTGCAGTAAACATTGCAAAGGAAATAAATGACATTTCCAATGAAACCTTCAAAACTCTGAAGAGATAAACTGAAGAAGGTACTAGGCAACGGAGAGCCTTTTCTGCTTCTGAATCTGAAAGAATCAATATTGTGAAAATGACTGTCTTACCCAAAGCAATCTACTGATTCAATGAAATGACAACCAAAATTTCAATGCATTCTTCATAGACATAGAGCAGCAACCCTTAAAGCTCACACAGGAAACCCAAAAGCACCCTGTGTGTCCAAAGCAAGCCTACATTATCACCATATGGTAAGACGCACACAGAAACTCACCATTACAACCACTTGATTTTTTAACAAGGAATCCAAAAATATATATGAAAATAAAGACGGTATTTTTAAGAATTGTGCTGGCAAAATTGTATAGTCACATGAAAAAGAATGAAACTAAATCATTGTCTCACATACTGCACAAAAGTCAACTCCAAATGATCAGAGACATTTCTATAGTACTCGAGCTCTGATACTGTTAGAAGTAGTAAAAAAATAGCTTAGGAGATCAGCATAGGAACAGACTTTCTGAGTAGGACTCTAGTCATTCAGAAAATAATGCCAACAACTGAAAAAAAATGGAACTTCAGAAAGTAAATGTTACTGCAAAGTAAAATGAGACCACTAATTGAACAAAAAGAAAGCCTCCCGCACTGGTTCTCAACCTTCTTCCTCAAGTGTTGACCCTTTAATACAGTTCTTCATGATGTGGTAACCTCAACCATAAAATTATTTCATTGCTATTTCATAACTGTAATTTGACTACTGTTATGAATCATAATGTAAATATCTGATAGACAGGATATCTGATATCAAAAACCAAAGGGGTTTTGACCCACAGGTTGAGAACCAGTGGCTTACGGACTGGGAGGAAAGTCTTTGTTAGCCTTATGTACAGTAAAAGATTAGTGTCTAGAATATGCAAAAAATGCTAAAAAAACACTAACAAGAAGTTATAGAACCCGTTCAATAAGTAGGCTAGTGAAAAGAGCAAAGAATTCTCAAGAAATAGAATAAAAAAAGCCAATAAACAATTGGAAATGTGTTAACCCTCACTAGATATCAGAGAACTAGAAGGAAAGCCCACACTGAGCTTCTCTCTTCAAGTCAAAACAGCAGTAACTTCAAAACAAAACAAAACAACAGCAACAAATGCTGATGAGAATATAGACAGAGGAAACCTATACATTACTAGTGACAAACCATCCAGGCCCAAGATAAGAGTAGACAAATGACATGCGGTAAACACTAGGGAGGTTTTTCTCCGGCCATCAAGAACATATTAAAACCACTTACAGGAAAATAGGTGCAACTGGAGTTGTTCATATATGGCAAATGAAGCCAGCCTCAGAAAGATACATACCATAAAATTGCATCCGCACATAATCAGAAAGAAGAAGTGAAAATATTTAGGGAACAAAGCAGACAAAGGGGAAGGACGAAGAATCAAAAAACAAAACTGGAAGGGCGAGGAGGTAGGAGTCGAGCTGTTAGAACACAGGCCTGCACCTTGGGATCAGATCCCACAGCCTGAATATGACCACACTCTTCTGCATCTCTCTTTGAGACAGGGTTAAGAAGCAGAGTTAGCTGTGACTTAACAGCTTTCGTTTTTACAGTATGTGTCCTGCCCGACCTCCATGCTCCCTGTCATATACCCCATGCTGAACTAATTATGTAGTGTGAAGCTTTCCACAAACGTTGCTAAATGTTGGAACTTTTCTTCTTCTGGAGATTTTTGGTCCAGAGATGAAGGCTGCTCTCTGATCTGGCATCACAAATTGCCACCTCCCTCCCACATCTTTCTCACGGATACTGTTTCTCTCTCCTCCTTTATCTCTCTCCTCTCTCTCCTCTCCCCTCTCCCCTTACCCCTTTGCTCTCTCCCCTCTCCCTTTTCCCCTCCACCCCCAATGAAGTGTCATGTTGTAATGAAAAGTCTCTTCTTCACCCGAAAGCCTCTGTATATCTAGCCCTCTATAAAGACTGAATTGTTTGTCTAATTCTCTTCCCATCTTGTTATTCTACTAGATCTCGCTGAAAGGAATCGAGTATCTTCTTCCTTTGTGGACGGACCACTGCACGGTTGTGAGGATAAGTTTAAGGTGCAATATATACTTCTATGAAAATTGGGGGGGGGAGCTAAATATTAAAGAAGTAGACATTAGAGACAAACTACCCGCATGTTATAAATTTGAATAAGGGAGTCTGCACCACAGGAACCCCAAATACAACTCCATAAACAAAGCAAAATGGTGCCAAGAATTTCACACACGACAGTACAATCCAAAGGTGGAAAGGGTCAAAGAATATTAGAAAACCACCATTTTATTCAGATACTAGAGGAATCATCCATCCGTCAAGGGTCAAGATTTCCACGACATGGGAGAACTCCTCTTTTCTTGGCCCTGATCACCCCACACTGAATTCCACAATGAGGACTCCAGCCCTTGTCTGTCTTGTGTCCGCACTGGTTATAAAAAGCAAAGCCCAGTAGTGATACTAGTAACTTGAGTCATGAGCAACCCTTATGGCTATATTCAAATGTGATTAGTATTCTTAGCACTGCTACAAATTACATAACTGAGCCTAGCGAATACAGGGGAAGACAAGGCAACTGCTCTAATTTCTTCAGCTTTCACAGTGGAAGGTTTAAAAAGAATCAATAAGTTTGCTATTTTGAGCATAGTGTCATTATCACTGTCCTTCATTTAGAAAGGGGAAATGTAAGTAGCTAAATTCCTCATACTGCATAGCAAGAAACTGTGGCCACAAACCGAGGTAGTGTTTACTGTATAGTTGCATCATAGTTGCAAAAAGTAGGTAAACTGTTGGAGCAGATGCTATAGAGAAGTGAGACAGCTAGCTCAGGGGAAGATGGGCTATCAGTAGCCATTCTGCCCTTTGAATTCATTGAATTAGAAGAAAAAAAGTCTACCCTTTTAACCTTAAAAAAGTATATTACAACTTTTTTTTAAAAAAGTGAGCTCTCCAGACATCTGAAGAGGAGAATACGTGTTGGGAAGGCAAAGGTACCACACAGCACTTTCGAATCTACTTCCTGTGTGACATCTTAGGGTATGGGATGCTTTCCAGTTGACTAGTTTATAACAGCTCTATAATTGTCTTATCTTAAATAAACTCCAGTGAATATAAACCTCGTGAGGGGCTTTGCTTTTCAATAGCTGAAACAGGCTCTCACTTCTGTAGCCCAGTTTGGCCTCAAACCCCAAAACTTGTGGAAATCCACTGTCTCAGCCTCCTCAGTGCTGGAATTATAAGTGCACGCAACCATGCCTGGATTGTGTGTGTACAAATTACTGTGAGGATATTCACGCTCATGTGGGTGTACATATAAGTGTATATGTTTATATGTTCATGTGTGTGGAAGTTAATGTATGCATACAGGCTAGGATATGTGCATGTGTGCGTGATGTGTTCACATGTGTAGGTGAAGACAAAAAAAAAAACCTGATACTAGCTCAGTTTCTCTCCACCTTATTTGTTGAGATTCTCTCACTAAACCTAGGGCTTGCTGATTCGGCTATAATGCCTGGCCAACAAACTCTGGGGATCCATCTGTCTCTGGTCTGGTATCACCCACCTGACCATGGAGGTAGGTATACAGACACATACCTCTGCCTTTTTATATTGGTGATGGAGATCCACCTTTAGGTCTTCATGTTGCATGACAAGCACTTTGCTGACTGGGCTATGTCTATAGACCCTTGCTTTATCACTTTTAACTTGACCAAACTACCCATTGATCACACTTTTTCCATCTATTTTAATCATTATTGGTCATGTTACAGTGTTCCTTTTCAAAATCAAGAGATAGAACACAAGCTAACATCTGAAAGGCCAAGTTGAAGCTTGGACACATATGTTCTGCGAGCTTGCCATTCAGAATGTGAGTTCAAAGCAGTATCCCCTGCCACCATGACAGCATTTAGAGTTGTGCTGCTACCAATGTGATTTTTACACACCTCAGTGAGGCACCCATAAGCATATTTATTAAACAATGTCAAGTAAACCTTATATATTAAGTGGTTTCTTCACATTGGTTTGTGCTGGATGATAAACCATCCAATAAGTAGCAAAACCGGTTGTAAGTGGTGTAAATTCTCAAACGAGTAAGAGTAATCCACCCTCCATGTGTGCATTATGCATAGTAGAAGTTTTTAACTTTAAACTTTGCCTGTATCACAATCCCATACATAACCAGTCCCCTCTCTGTTTGCCTGACTCATTTGTCCCGCTGTATCATCATTTTAAAACAAGAGGCTTGGGAGTAAAGTAGCCAGCAGGAAGGGAATGGATGCTACTTTATATTTTATTTGCTTATTTCCTTCCTCATTTTGTGTGATAAATAAACCTCAGCTTTTACTCTTCTAGACATTGCTTCCACATTTTATTATTTCATTTTGTACCTTAAAGAATTATTAGTTGCTTTTCAATTTTACCTTGTAAAAACTTCCAAGATTACAAGAAAGCAAAAGTACTCTAAAATCTCAAGATTACAAGTAGAAATCAACTTGGAATAACATCAGAAACCAACTTACATGCAAGTTGTACTGAAGAAAAAAAATAACATGTATATCCTTGTCCCCAAATAAGCCTATTTTAAAGACATATTATATTACTTTTATTTTTAAACGAATTACATCTTATCCATGTATGATGTGCACATGTATGTTTGTATGGGGAGGGGGATGTAGGTGAGAGCCATAACATGAGTGTGGAGATCAGAGAAAAACCTGTGAAAGTCAGCTCATTCTTTGCATTGTGTGGATCTCAGTTCTCAAACTCAAGTCCTCAGGTTCAGCAGCAAGCCCCTTTACCTGCTGAGACATCTTCTGGAAGTCAATAATTATATTTCATTTTTGATGAATTAAAAGACTCTAATATAGCAACTTATATTGAGATCACCCTAAAACACCTGTGAGGGCAAGAGCTTCAATTAAAAAAAAACCTGCAAGTGACAAGCAAGACTAATGGCTTCTTTTAAATTCTGTCATAGAAATAAATTGTTTGTGTCAAAGGCTAATTCTTGTCCTAAGGGAGAAGGGGAGCTCAAGGAAAAGTAGTCCTTATGCTCCACGAATTGCTAATACAATTAGAAATGAAAGGGAGATACTACAAAAGAAACCAATAGGACTCAGAGGATCATTGATTGGGATATCCTTGGAAATGTATATTCTAATAAGTTGGAATCTAGGAGAAATGGATACATTTCAGGACTAATATGACATTTCAACTTAAAACAAGAGGATTCAAATGACATAAATAGATTGAGCCAGTTATACAGAGAGCTTCCCAACTTAAGGAAGGAAGGAAGGAAGGAAGGAAAAGAAATTCCAGGCTCAGATATTATGGCAAACTTGTGCCAAATCTGCCAAAACTAACACCAAAGTCCCTACACTATTCTATAAAACAGAAATGGAAATAGCATTAGCAAACTTCCTTGGCAAAGTTGGCAATGCCCTGATACCAAAGTTGTATACGGACACAGTAAAGAAGGAAGAAAGGGAGGAAGGAAGAAAGGAAGGAAGGAAGGAAGGAAGGAAGGGAGGGAGGGAGGGAGGGAGAAAGGGAGGGAAGGAGGGAAGGAGAGGAAGAAGGAAGAAAGGAGGGAGGGGGAAGGGAAAAAGGGAGGAAGGAAGGGAGGGAGGGAGGGAGGGAGGGAGGGAGGGAGGGAAGCAAGGAAGAAAGAATCAAAGATGCAAAATTCTCAATAAAACACCTGCAAGCTAAGTGTACTGGCTGGTTTTGCGTGTCAACTTGACACAAGCTGGAGTTATCGTAGAGAAAGGAGCCTCCCTTGAGAAAATGCCTCTATGCGATCTAGCTGTAAGGCATTTTCTCAATTAGTATTAGGGGGTGGGCAGCCCATTTTGAGTGGTATAATCCCTGGGATGGTGTCCTGTGCTCTATAAGACAAGCTGAACAAACCAGGGGAAGCAATCCGGTAGGCAGCACTCCTCCAAGGTCTCTGCATCAGTTCCTGGTTCCAGGTTCCTGACCTGCTTGAGTTCCAGTCCTGACTTCCTTTGGTGATGAACAGCAGTGTGGAAGTGTAAGCTGAATAAACCCTTTCCTCCCTAACTTGCTTCTTGGTCATGATGCTTGGCTACAGCAATAGAAACCCTGACTAAGATTAAATTAAGCCATACATCAAAAAGGTCATTCACCATGACCAAATGGCTTCATTACAAGGATAAAAAGATGATTCAGTCTATACATATCAAAGCATGAAATCTCACATAGATTCAAAGACAAAAAAACCGCACCAATCTTTCAATACATACAGAAATTATTTTTGACAAAGGCCTTCATTACAAAAAAAAATCCCTAAAGAAACTAGTAATTGAAAGAATCTATCTCAACATAGTAGAAGCTATATATAACAAGCCTAAATCCTGTATTACACCACATAAAGAAACCCCGAAGTATTTCCACTAAAATTAGGAACAAGATTGGTAGGGTCACCATTTTCTTTACCCTTATTCAATATAACCCTTAAAACCCTAGCTACAGCAATATGAAAAAGAGAGAGAGAGAGAGAGAGAGATGGGAAAGAAGAAATCAAATTATTGCATACAATTTGATCTTACACTGATTAGAGAGACCCAAAAGATTCCAGCAGGACAGTCTCAGCTCCACTGAGCACTTTGAGAAAAATGTCAGGGTAACACATTAACACATAAAACAAAGCAACAACAGCAAAACAGCAGTTTTCTTTTTCTGTATACCGAAAACAAATTTGCTGAGGAAAATAAATCCCATTCCAAAATTTAAAAACACATATCTGGATACGATCAGTGGAGCGGCTGGGACAGAGGTCTTTAGGCTGCCATTTGCACCAGGGAGCCAGGCGGCTCCACAGCCTTCTGTGCACAGACCCTGCAAGAAGAGAGTTGGATTCCCAGGAGTACAGACACAGGCTTACAGGCCCACAGGAGGGACAAGCACCAGCCAGAGACAGCAAGACCAACTAACACCAGAGATAATCAGATGGTGAAAGGCAAGCGCAAGAACCCTATCAACAGAAATCAAGGCTACTTGGCAACATCAGAGTCCAGTTCTTCCACCACAGCAAGTCCCGGATACCCAAACACACCAGAAAAGGAAGAGCTGGATTTAAAATCGTATCTCATGATGCTGATAGAGGACTTCAAGAAGGAGTTAAATAACTCCCTTAAAGAAATACAGGAGAACATGGGTCAACAGGTAAAAGCCCTTAAAGAGGAAACATAAAAGTCCCTTAAAGAATTGCAGGAAAACACAAACAATCAAGTGAAGGAACTGAACAAAACCATCCAGAATCTAAAAGTGAAAGTAGAAACAATAAAGAAATCACAATGTGAGACATCTCTGGAGATAGAAAACCTTGGAAAGTATTCAGGAGTCATAGATGCAAGCATCAACAACAGAATACAAGAGATAGAAGAAAGAATCTCAGGTGCTGAAGATACCATAGAAAACATTGACTCAACAGTCAAAGAAAATGCAAAATGCATAAAGCTTGTAACCCAAAACATCCAGAAAATCTAGGACACAATGATAAGACCAAACCTAAGGATTATAGGTATAGAAGAGAGCAAAGATTTCCAACTTAAAGGGTTAGTAAATATCTTCAACAAAATTATAGAAGAAAACTTCCCTAACCTAAAGAATGAGATGTCCATGAACATACAAGAAGCCTACAAAACTCCAAACAGACTAGACCAGACCAGAAAGTCCTCCCGGCACATCATAATCAAAACACCAAATGCACTAAACAAAGAAAGAATATTAAAAGCAGTAAGGGAAAAAAGGCAAGTAACTTATAAAAGCAAGCCTATCAAAATTACACCAGACTTCTCACCTGAGATGATGAAAGCTAGAAGATCCTGGGCAGATCTCATTCAGAACCTAAGAGAACACAAATGCCAGCCCAGACTACTATACCCAGAAAAATTCTCAATCACCATAGATGGAGAAAGCAAGATATTCCATGATAAAATCAAATTTACACAATATCTTCCCACAAATTCAGCCCTACAAAGGATAATAGATGGGAAATGCCAACACAAGGAGGGAAACTACACCCTAGAAAAAGCAAGAATGTAATATTCTAACAAACCTAAAAGAAGATAACCACGCAAACATAAAAATAACATCAAAAATAACAGGAAATAACAATCACTATTCCTTAATATCTTATAACATCAATGGACTCAATTCCCCAATAAAAAGACATAGACTATCAGAAATACTTTTCATGTAAATCTTCAATTTTATTAGACAATGTTTATAACTCCTCTTTCAATTAATTTAGTAATTTTTTTATGTCTACCATTTTATCTGCATTATTTTTCAGGATAATCTTCAATTTTAACATGCTTTTCTATATATTTCTTCTAGTTTATCAAAAATGTTTTCCATGTAAATCTTCAATTTTATTATAAAATGTTTTTACTTCCTTTTTCAATAAAAGAACATGCTTTCCAAAAAAAAAAAACCACTATCTGGTAGTAAACCTAAATAAGAAGGATATGTATATGTGTATGTGTATGTATATGTATGTGTATACATATACATACACATACACATGCACACACACATAATCAAAGTTTTAAACAACTAGAGAGACTGAAGAAGACACTAGAAGATGGAACTATGCACTGTGCTTTTGAGTCAGCACAATTAATACTGTGAAATAGCTATACTTTTAAACCTGATCTCTAGGAGATGGAGAAAAGGCTCAATAGTTGAAAGTACTTACTGCCCATCTAGTGGTTCTGTGCACAGCTACAGGAACTGTAAACATGGCACTAGCACAGAAATGGATAGAGGACCCAGAAATAAATCCACATACATAAAGCCACTTAATTATTAACAAGGGTGTCAAAAATGACCAAAGGAGCAAAGACGGCCTCTTCAGCAACTATTTCTGAGGAAACTGGATTTACTCATAATGAAATTAGATCCATATCCCTCATCCTGAGAATGAATCAACTCAAAATGAATCAAAGACCTGCGTGTCAGATCTGAAACTGTTAGAGAAGAAGGTTCGTGATATAGGTAAAGACGATAACTTTCTGAAGAAGACACTAATAGCTCATGAAATCATACCATGAAATAATACAATGGGATTGCATAAAATTTAAAAGCTAAACAGCAGAAGAGATAGACCACAACAAATTAATATTCAGAATATATAAGAAAGTTAATAAAAACGTATTAAACCAGATGACATTACCAGAAAATGGTCTAGTGAAATAAACAGACAGTTCTTGAAAGATGACTTAAGTGACAAGACACATTAAAAAAAGTTTAAGCTTCCTAACAATCAGGTAACTGCAAATTATAACAACATCAGATTCCAACCCACCCAAGTCAAAAAGGCTGCTATCACAGAGAAATCCCACCCCAGCAAAGGTTGATGAGGATATGGGGAGAAGGGAGCTTCACACTCTGCTGGTCAGAATATAAACTGGCCCAGCCATCAGAACTCAGCCTGGAGGCTTCTAAAATCTGAAAATAGAATTTCTACATGACACACCTTGTCTGCTTTCTATTTTATAACACAAACATTTCAAACTTCTTAAAAAGGGGGATAAATTAGATTGATGACAGTTTTATTTCTAGTTTTTTCTTTAAACTACTTTTCAAAGATATTTATCATAATAAAGTTAAAAATAGAAACTTCTGAATTGCACTACAAATGCCATGACCCCTGCGATGCCAACTGTACCTGCTACTCTTGGCTGACATCAGATTTTAAAGTAAAACCTGAAGGGACTATGTGCTGAAATGGTTTCACACACCAGTGATGGCCGCCATTTTCCTTTTTAAGAAGTCTCATGTATCAGTTTTTTTTTCCTTAAAGGCAGCTATCATGCTTTTAATGTTCTTTAAAATTCTGTTTTTTACATGCAGAGTTGAATTTAACTTTCAAATTGGCATTTCCTATATACAGCTCGATCACCTTATCTTAGTCAGGGTTTCTATTTCTACACAAAACATCATGACCAAGAAGCAAGTTGGGGAGGAAAGGGTTTATTCAGCTTACACATCCACACTGTTGTTCATCACCAAAGGAAGTCAGGACTGGAACTCAAGCAGGTCAGAATCAGGAGCTGATGCAGAGGCCATGGAGGGATGCTACTTACTGGCTTGCTTCCCCTGGCTTGCTCAGCTTGCTTTCTTATAGAACCCAGAACTACCAGCCCAGAGATGGTACCACTACAAGGAGTCCTCTCCCCTTGATCACTAATTGAGAAAATGCCTTACAGCTGGATGTCATGGAGGCATTTCCTCAAGGGAAGCTCCTTTCTCTGTGATAACTCCAGCTTGTATCACATTTACACAAAAACCATCCAGTACACATCCTAAGCACTATTATAAAGAAATTCTCACAATTTCAAATATAATTTTAGCATCTGATAAAAATCTTTACAAGCCTAACACAATATGATTTGTATTTATTCCCATGCTGGTCATTCAACTGGTGTTTTAGAAATTAATAAAAATTTTAATAGAGAGAGAGAGAGAAAAGGAACCCAACTACTATTTTGTGCTTTTTTTGTATTTATTTATCCATTAATTTTTTATGAAGGGTGTCTATAGCCCAAGCTGACCTTGAACTTGCAGCAATACTCCTGTGTCAGACTCTTGAGTTCTTGGAGTAAATGCATGTGCCACCATTCTGAATATTAAAAAAAAATTGTATTTAAAATGCTTCTTAAAATTGAAGAAGTCACAACTGTTTTCCAAAAACAGGAACTGACTATCTGGGTTCATATGTACTGTATTTCAATTAACTGACAAATAGGTACTTATTAGAAACAAAAAATTTGTGTTACTTACATGGCAACTACCTTCCAAAATGGAATTCTTATTTTTCCTTGTCAGATGATGTATTTTTCAAAGTGACAGAAACATAGTCTTCTCAACATCTTCAGATACCAGATACTTTATGCTCTTTGCTCCATGGCCTTTTCTTTGTAGCCAAAATCTGCCCTTATACTCTAATTGTGGGTCAACCATGTGGCTGACTTCGGACAGTAGAGGTGAGAAGCTATCACCCACACAGACCTTTGAAGCAACTGGGTGAGTGGGTGTGCAAGCTTTTGACATCAACACTGCCATAAAAAAAAGAAAAAAAGCAATAGCAAGCACCTAAAAGATGAATGAGGTGCCACTGCCAAGATCCTTCTACATTAGAAGGATAGTTAGACATGACAACAAGAATAGCTGTGATCAGCAACACCACAAAGATGGCCAACCAAGACACAAGAGCAAAAGTGTATGCTGTCTTGTGCCACGGAGCCTTCGTGGTTACAGCAGCAACAAACTACTGTAGCAACTTGTAGCTGATGCTCCAGCAGAGACGTACAACTGCTTTAAAGTGAGCTGAAGACCCTAGGAACATCCCTTAGAAGAAGCAATAATGAGGATATGAGGGAAGTTGTTATAATGTATACCACCCCAATGATCACCAGGGTTGAGCCAGATAACCTAGCTGGCTACGTGGATGGTGAATGTCCCTTTCCTTCCTCTGTGCTTCCTATATGTCTCAGGCAAAACTGTTGTGCCCTGTAGTAGAGGATATCCCTCCTGGAAAGAAGAAGGGCACTCTTGGGCTGAGAGTAACTGAGTAGCTGTTCTCCTCTGCTGGAACTTCCAGACTGCCTCTGAAGGAGCAATGATGATAAGAATGTTACAAGTCAACAAATAAAAGAACCTAAATTGAGTTAGAAAGGGGGTTAACAGGTGCTCATTGAGGTGTTTGACTGTCACTCGAAAATTCTAAAAGAATTCATGAGCATTCTAAAAATGCCATGTCTTGTAGGCAAATGTAGTAGGTGATATACAAAGCGTGTTTGGTATTTAAAGTAAGGAAAAAGCTTAGTAGGACAGATGACTTAAGAAACTTGTGTATTGTCTTTGCTTTCATTTGACTGCGTTAGGTTTATAAAGATTTACTTTCATTATTTTTTATGCGTGTGTGTGTGTGTGTGTGTGTGAGAGAGAGAGAGAGAGAGAGAGAGAGAGAGAGAGAGAGAGAGAGAGAGAGAGAGAAAACACATGCAGCTTCAATGAAAAATCAGGAAGCAAGGGCTTCTTTTGCTCACAACTAGCAGTGTCCTCTCTATTTTATCTCTCACAATATCTAATTCTGTGGTTTCATACAAATAAATACAACGCAAGTCTGCTGAATTGAGTTGGATCTTTATCAAACAATTACTCTGAATGTACTTTGAGTTCTATATTAGCTTTCCCAAAAAGTCCAGGACTTTCCCAAACGCTATAACCAAATGTCTGAAATCAACACAGAAGCCCCTGCTTATTTGTATACGGTCCACTTAAAATATGACTTAATTTAATTTTTTGGGGGGAGTATAAATTTAGTTTCACTGGTCCAGATTTCCTACCACAATAGCACAAAGAGTACTTGAGAGAGGTAAGCTGAATACAAAAACTGAGCAGAGTGAAGGGTGGTGGGAGGTCGTCGCTTTAACAGCAAAAGGTCAAGAAAGCAACGGAAACAGTAAGCAACGCCAGCCATTAGCTGGAGGCGAGTACAGAACCTTGGCCTGCCCTCTGGGACCTTGGAAAGGTTACTTAATGCCTCTGAGCTTCATTTCCACGGATAGCTTCGGGTAAACCACAAAAACAGTGAGTAAATGCTGTGCCTCACTGAAAACAGGAGCATAAACTGAGCCAGGCGTTTGGACACCGATATGGACATCATATAATACGGCAAGGTTATCCTCATTACTATTGCCGTAGTACATCTACTATGTACACGCAACATCTACTTCGTACTATGTACGAAAACTCTTCTACATCTGGAAAGAATGGAGCCATGGCGGCTGGGGGCGGACTGATCACTCCTGCCGAAGAGCTATTGAAAGGAGACGCTGCCTGAGGAAGACCGGCATTTTCTCAGGATGCGTCCACTGGTAAGTTACTCCTGCTCCAGTAGATGGCCACACACTAGTTGAGTATCAATAACAAAAGTTTTAAAAGGACATGATGCTTGGAGGCAGGAGAGATGGGCAGCAGTGCAGGGCATCAGAGGGAGGGACTGGAAGGTGGATATGATCACTCTACACACGTCCAGTAATTTCAAAGAATGAAAAATATTAATTAAAAAAATTCCAATTCTACCTACAGCTTCAGACTTACCTCATTTTAGCACAACTCCAACTCATTCAAAAAAAAAAATCTCTACAGTCCCCTGGCCTTGCTGCAAACAGACACACAAAGAAACTTCCTCATGTCAACCCATGAGTCAGAGGTATGATCTAGCGAAATTAAAGGCCATTAAGTAACCTGAAGTTATCTTATTTTTCAGTGTAGGTACAATTTTCTTATTTAAGTTGTTTTGATACTCTGAGAAGATTTAAAAAAAACACAATAATAAAAACAAAAACATAATCTCCTTGGAAAATCAGCAAACCAACTACAAAGGATTAGAGATAAATCCTTGCATAGGGGGAAAAAAGTACAGAATTGTAAGAGAACAGTCTTTGTGACTGGAGCATGCGAAATAGATAAGACATACCATGTAAGAGACACTTTAGTAGCATGATCACCTATGAAATGCATGCAAGGAGAAAAACACTGTCCTGGATGCACATGCTTACATCCATTCAGTGTCAGCACAGGCAAGGTCTAGAGCCTCTCTCACTTAAATAGTGTCAGCAGTCTTACAAGTTTACCCTAAAGATTTAGTTAAGCCAGGGCTACTAATTAAGAATAATAAACCCCACTCCTCATTTTTATTCATATTTCCTGATTTTTGATGGGAGCATGTCGTGATTCAAAGGACAAATTGTGTTCCTTCCTTGAAGCTGAGGTCATTTGGTAAACTTCTGCACATCCAACTGTATGATAAATAAGCCCATGTTCTTGTCGAATGCAGGCCTTCGTGGCTTGTGGCATTTCCTTCTTACCTATATATATTCTCCAATGCCAGATCTCAGACGCTGGTACTGGCGCATGAAAAATATCTTCTGCGTGCTCTTTGCGTCAGCATCCGTTACCACCCCCTCCACATCACTTGCGATGGTGGAAGCTTACATAATCGTGAAATTGTTGCTTAGCAACCGAATTATCAAATATCTGCATCCCACCTCTTCTGTCTTGAAGCTCCAAACAGCTAGCATTGTATTTTTAGCTCACAATCTTTAACCAGAGAGAAGATGGAGTCCAGGTTGCTGATTCAGATTTTTTTTTTATTTATCTCTTTTATATTCACTGGGTTTGTGTGAATAACAAACACATTCACAGATGAGACAGCAGTAGGAATCTAAACAGACCATATGCCCAGGGAGAGATCCTTCAGCAGCCACCCAGTGCTATCTAGGTTATCACTGAGAAATAGCTTTCCCCAGAACATACAAAATTGAGAGCCACCTGCTCCTTCTTGACTGGCAGAGTATAATATTTTCTATGTTACTGGCTCAGCTACACTGTGAATTACAGGTGAGCTGCAGATACTCAGTCATGTAGGGGAGGAAAATCTTCAGGCACAGGACTCCCCCAAGCCAAAGGCAAGAAAAAGGAACGTCGGAAATCATATGATTAAAGACCCTTCCTACATAGGTCAAAAATTCAGGTCCAGGAATTTACCCAAAGCCAGAAAACAGTTATCTGGCTGCAAAGATAAAATGGAGACAGGGGCTTCCTGCTCAAATGGTGGATTAATTTAGGGGCATAGCACAGCATTCTTCTCTAAGAGTGCAGGGTGTTGAGTATGTGGAATTGCTGAACAATCTGGCTTTCCAGCCTCATGAAGAACTCATGAAGTTCTTCATGGGTGTTGACTTCCTCAGTGCCTACAAAGTCATTTTTAGGGTCACATGAGACAATCACATAGTATTTGTAAAACTCCATCTTACACAGATTATACATTTTAGCAATTATCATTATTCAGTGGTCTAGAAAATCCTACTCTACCAAGTCCCAAGATAACTAATGTATCTATATCTTCAAACATTAGAGCATTCCACATTTGTTGGAACTAAAAAATTCTAATAAGGTTTTAAACTTTACATTATATCTAGGTCATACCAACTCTTCAGTTTCTTTAAAGTTCTCTCCTGCCTGTCTTTTAGAAGAGTATCATAAATTCTTAACAGTGTCAGTTGATGGACAACAGTATTTACATATCACACACAGTAAAGATACAGTTTCTATTTCTTCCTGAAATTCTTATATGTGCCTTCAAGCCAGGGTCTAGCTTTTCTCTAAGAGTACAGAGGGTAAAAATGACACAAGGACTCTGATTGGAGTCTCAGGAAGCACACCTTTAAAGAAAATCTCTGGTTGGAATTTTTGAGACCTCTTAGCTTAGATATAATATTATATCTACTGTAGTTTCAGCTGGTCAAAATGCAGAGTTCAAATTACTGTGGAATTCCCAGTTCAAGGATATATCTACAACTTTTATGCCTAAGCTTCAGGGAATACCCTGGAAGAGGGGTCAGGAAGACTATAAAAGACCAGGAAATCTTTGAGGCTTCAACTTCTAGATATAACAGGGAAATGTCGTTCTTAGAATCTCAACAATATGGTTGCCCACAGGAGATCTAAATAACACCAATGCCAGTTGTCATGCCAAAGTGGATGGGGGAAAACTCAGAGGTCCCCTGCTCCTAGATAAAAAGCCGTGGCAATTAATCATTACTTTAAAAGAGAGAATTCTTTTCAGGGGATGAGCCCACTAACTGAAAACAAATGATCAACTGTAGAAATGTATGTATAAGCAACACTATACAGATAGATAGATACATAGATACATAGATACATAGATGATAGATAGATATTATGTAGATATCAATTATATATATATATATATATATATATATGAAGAGTCTATAAACTTGGTAAGGAAGGGACATAGGAGTTGGAGAGAGAAGGGGGGATTGTGTTACATTTTAATAAAAATCGAATAAAAAGAAAGGCTCCAGAGTTAATTTCCACATTTCATCTCTTAGACAACAACAACCATCTAGAGAGGGCCATCCAGTTTATTTTGATGAGTTTATAATTGAAGCCACAGAAGGACGGATACGGGGGGTCAAACAGAAGCATGGTACTACCTGTGGGTACGTAGCTTCCTGCCTTAAACAGGCTCTTTGAAAACTCCTTTTGTGTACTTCTGTCAAACCAGGCCCATGCTTGTCGGTGGTTTCTCACCGAGTCCGTATGCCCTAGTCTGCCTCGTCTCTTCCTTTCCTTCACTTCACTTACTCATCTTCAACATCCATTCTTCTGGTACCTATGAGGCGTTTCACTTATACTTCTCTCAGGGGTGTGTGTGTGTGTGTGTGTGTGTGTGTGTGTGTGTGTGTGTGTGTGCGCGCGCGCGCGCACGCGCGCGCGCATGCCTGCGTGTGTGCATGCATGAGTCCATGCGTGTATGAACTTGGGTGCGCGTGCACGTAAGGTATCTATATGAGGTTAGAGAACACAATTCGGTCAGATGTTGCCCAATCCCTCACCTTTATCCGTCTTCATTTATTGCCTATTGAAAAGATTTACTCTACACTCAGTTGTCTTTGCTCTTCCATGCTTTTGAACCATAGTTGCAAAGCTGCTGTGAAGTTCTCCTGTGTACGTGAGATGACCCGTCCTTTTTGTGAGAATTGAGGCCACGTGATAGAGACCTGGATTGTGGTGATGAGTTTTGTAAAGAATGTGGTTGGAGGAATTTGAGGAGTCGGTAGGGAAGTTGGGGGATGTGCACAGATAGAGGAAGGAAAAAGTCACAAACAGAAATTCAGATACAAGAATGGTCACCATAGGAGTCGTCTAATGGGCGCTTTTTATAACGGCGGGTATGTTGCAAAGGGTAGAGAGAAGAATCATCTTGGACAACATGGGCGAGCTTTAGATAACTGTCAACTATAATGAGCCGGTCTATCCTTGAGGCAGCAAGAGTACTCAAACTCAGAGAGACTCCCAGACTAGAACTGGGGCTGTCAGGGCTGAGGAAAGGAAAAGAGGAATTACTCTTTGATGAGTACAGAGCTTAGCAATACAGAACAGCACAGGACCAGCATACACGTTTCCCCCTTAAATCGGCTAGGAAAGTTCATGAAAATAGTGCCCCCTGGTGGACCTCTTTGAGGTGCAACAGCAGAATAAATAATCCAAGAGGTCCCTCTGAGACAGACTCCACCCAGCCTTGATAATGGGTGCTTAAACTGTGTATCATGATAGCAAAGACCTCCAATACTTCCCACACATTATTATACCTTAAAAGAAGGGTGCAGATATCTTGTGGCACGATTGTTTTCTCTTTGTTTAACCAATGTCAAATAACTACTGATCCATTGGAAAGCTGGGCAAAAGCCAAAGCTCAACAGCTCTTCTGCTCATTGTAGCCAAGGGTGTTTGCTTTCCCGTCTTGTCTCAGCGAGAAAGTCTCTCTACAAGGAGAAGTTTAATCTGGTGTGCCGGGAGGTGGAGGTGTTTTTAGGAGAGGTTTTGTTTCATTGACCACTTCATTTTGTTCTGTTCTCAGGAGGAATGACATTTTTTTTCCTCCCACTCAACAATATGAAACTGGAGAAAATAAATATATATCCAATTTTCATAACCTGGTATAATACCCTTTCATGGTATGCATTCTTTAACACTTGTACTTCCGGTAGCTTTTCATTAGTTATATAATTGCCCCTCTGTACTAAGCTAAATAATTTTGCTCACCTCATTTAGAGGTGGAAATGAAAAATGATAGGTGAAATTTTCAAGGTAATTGAAAAGTTGGAAAGCAAGATTAAACTTTTGGTTTTAGATGTTGATTACAGATGACTGCCAAACAGCTGAGTCCAAAAGGCTTGTTTTAAGTGGAAATAACTTCTAGTTGGGTTCTTTTAAGGCAACTGTGAATTTGTGTGGAAAGTGACATAGGATTCAATCAACGTTCTCACCGTCGAATAGAAAGATTAATTGCACCTACCAGCAGCCTTTGTCTGGCCTGGAAAAGGTTACAAGAGATCCAAAAGTCTCATTAAAAGTACTGTTCAGTCTAAACTGAATCTGTTTACAGCTGAGTCTCTGTCTTAGGGTCTGGCACTCTGGACTTGTAATTGCAAGTATCCAGCTATTGGCTCTGAAATGCTTTGATGACCATTAACAAATTGCCAATAACGTTGTTATGACACCGCATTAACAAGACATGTATTTTCCAGTTCTAACTGTATGAGAATTTTAGAATTTTTTTATTTTGGGATAGTTTAACTTTTTCAGAAGCTTTGTAAAGCAGAATAGAGAATTCAGTGTGAACTTAACCTATCTGCCCTCGAGTTAACATCTATGAGAAACCTGGGGAAATTACCAAGCTAATACTGGCACAGTACTCTGAACTTAAGTCCAAAGCTTCTTCCTGTTTCAGTAGTGTTTCCCCTAAGGTTTATTTTCTATCTCAGATCCCAGGACACTTCACTGTATGTACCCATTGTGTCTCCTTAGTCTGGAAGCTTCTCTGTCTTTACCCTTTTTAAATGACCTTGCCAATTTTGCAAGTATATCCTTGTAGTGGAAAGTTCAGGAATGTAGTATTATCTGACATTTTGCTACTGATTGGACTGGAGTTATGGGATATGGCCTAAAATATTTAAAAGGTAAAAGGCCCTTTTACCATATGCATTAAGGAGGTATGTGACTTCAACATGACTCATCCCTTGTGAGGGTAATGGTAAACTTGGTTAAGGCAATGTCTGCTGGATTTGCCAGTATAATTTTTGATTTACCCCCTTACCATTTTTTTAAGGAGATGAATGTGTCAAGCTTACATTCAAATTGAACAGAGGCAGTGAGAATTAAGCCCCATTGAGAGGGGCTCATATTTTCATGTGTTATTTAAAATCTTTGTATATAAAATTTAGCCTACCAGGTGTGATAGCACAATACTGGTAATCCCAGCACTTGGGACTGTGTTGAGTTTGAGGCCACCTTATGCCACACAACAAGCTCCCAGCCAGCTCAGGCTACATGTCATATCCCTTTCTTAGAGAAAGTTCAAGAGAGGGGAAATTTGTCTCTTATCCCATTTATTTATTTATTTATTTATTTATTACACCGCACATATTTGTATTAGTCAATATTTTAAAGTAATTTATAGCAGCATATAGTGTACAATTTTAAACTTTGGCTTCTGATCAAATATTGTTTTATTTATTTCATTGCTAGTTGGTACAGCTTTGGTCACGGGAATTTCTTGCACATTAGTTTGTTCCTGTGGCTTAGGGATCCTGTTTGAGTTGGTCCTGTGGTTTAGGGATCATGCTTCAGTATTTTCTTACTTCCTGACCCTCCTGGTACTCCGGCTCACTCTAGCATCTACATTGCCTCACTGTAAAATTAGTTATTATTAAAAGATGTGCCAATTTGCTTAACTGATAAAAGGCAGGAAAAGCAGACCTGTGTACGTAGTCTGGGTTTTGCTCTAGAGCAGTGGTTTTTAAGCTGTGGATCTCATTCCCTTTGGGGGTTGCATACCAAATATTTACATTACAACTCACAACAGTATCTGAATTACAGTAATGAGACAACAACAACAGAAAATTTATGACTGGGGGTCACCACAACGTGAGGAACTGTATTAAAGGGTTCTGAATTACAAAGGCTGAAAACCGCTGCTCCAGCAGCATATGTAGCAGAAGATGGCCTTGTTGGACATCAATGAGAGAGAGGCCCTTGGTCCTGTGAAGGCTCAATGCCCCAGTGTAGGGGAATGCCAGGATGGGGAAGCAGGAGTGGGTGAGTTAGTGAGCAGGGGGAGGGGGATGGGATAGGGGGTTTTCAGAAGGGAAATGAGGAAAGGGGTTAACATTTGAAATGGAAATAAAGAAAATACGTAATTTTAAAAAAAAGGGAAAAAAAGAGAGTCTCAAAAAATAAGTGTCATTGCACCTATGCTCTCTCAACAGGGAAAGCATACTCACGTCTGCACTTATATACTTATATCTCTCCATCTATAAGTAGAAGACAGACTGGTGGATATATGGGTGATTCAGAATGATAGACAGGTTCAAACTGACATCTCCCGGACTAACGCAGCACCACAGGTTTGATTAGAAAGACGAGAACCTTTGTAAAGCATTTTACAGTTTTGACATTTGCTCCTCCTATGAACTGACTGCTGGCAACAAGCTCCGCACTTGTAGATTATGACCTCTGCTCACCTGCTGCTGTTAGAACGATGCTGATGTATAATTATCTGCTAGCTAAGCAACGTTTTCTGACCTGTGGGTCAAGAAGACACTGCTGATTGTTTACCTACTACTTAGCCATCTGTTCTCCATTCCCAAACTTTCAGTGCTAATGAAAACCTGAGATTTAACTAAACCCTCCTCCCTAGACTCTCTCCACATCATTGTTTCCCCAAATCAAGAATATCTTTTCCCATTAATCTGTTCTCTTTTCCAAATAAGACATGCATATGACATCCAGGAGTGGAACATCTGTGTTCCAAAACAGCCAACACCAAAATAAAATATGATATATCAGGAGAATCACAGAGGAGAAAGTTCTCTTAGAAAATACCCCAGATTAAGACCACTCACCAGAGATCTCTTTGTTGCTATTTTGCTGATTTTCTTGTACTGAGACAAGCTCTCCCTGTGTAGCCCAAGCCAACCTTGAACTCCAAATCCTCTTGCCTTTGCCTCCCCATTGCCAGGATTACAGATAGGCACACAACTGCTACTGGTTCTTGGATTCCCTGTTAGGTGGGGGAGAGTAAGCTCATATTCAGCTGGGCTATTGTCTGCTATGTGAGGTTGAACAGTCTTAACTGATACAATCTACTTAGAAGTCATAGCTGTTTTCTTGTAAAAAAAAAAAAAACCAGTCTGTTACTGTGATTGTGTATGTCATGAAATACCAACCAGTACTTATTTAATATATCATACTAAGATGTTGCAAAGCATATTCTAATGTCAAGGTTTGTCATGTGAAGAGAGAAGCAGGATTCTTACTATCAGTTTAGGGGTCATGGAGATATGCAGAAGTGGAAGCAGAATGATTGTAAGAGCTAGAGGTCAGAAATGACTACAAGGTAACAGTGTCTTCTAGAAGTGATGAAGACACAAAGTAATAGTGCCTTCTAGATATGATGGGATTGACACACATATGAACTCACAGAGACTATGGCATCATGCACAGGAACTGCATAGGTCTAAGCCAGATGAGGTCCCAACATTGGCATAAGCCTCGTCTCTAACCTAGAAGCTATTTCCAAGACTTAGCTCACAAAGGGAAAATTAGTTTTCACCAGTGGAGTCTCACTGGGTATACATACCACACTTGCTGCTAGGCTCACTCTCACGTACCTTACAGGGAACTGATACAGTTCATCTTTATTCTTTTCTATGTCTCTGACCTCCTCTCCTAGTGTTTAGGATTTTGATACCACAGCCTTTCTGAGAACATATTTACTCATTCATGTTTCCCAGTGCACACATGCAAGATTATTCGCTGTGTTTGGTTGTGCACATCCTCTGTGTGACTCCATGCTGTGATGCACACGGTCAGTCCCTTTACATAAAAACTGCTGGGTACTTGGGTGGGCATATCCTTCTTCATGTTGTGACGCACATAGTTAGTCCCTTTACACATTCTTACACATGTTAGGGTTTCTGGAGGTCATGCCTTGGCACCTTGACACTTCCTTGGGCTTACCAGATCAAAAGCATGTTCAATGCTATAGCATCTGACCATAGTTCTCATCTGTCCAGTTACTAACACAGTTAGTCCTCTAATATACTCATCGAACATTCTTTTGTGAGGACCTTCATGGTTTCCACATTTTCTTTCACTCTCTCTTTAGAGGTGATTTACATACAACATGCAGGATAGCCTTTAGTTATATTTGTCAAAAGTGATTCCCTCTCTTTTATCTCTGTTTTTCACTGTTTTGCATCTTTCAACAGATGATCTTAAAGTGAAACCATCAGTTTTTCCCTTTGCAATTTGATTGTTTCTTTTTGGGGATATATATATATATATATATATATATATATATATATATATATATTCAAGAGTCCAAAGAGTTTTACATAGATGGTATTATAAAATGATAATTGAAACCAATAGTTACTACACAAGTCTATAATCCCAGTACCTGGAAGACTGAGACTGGAAGACCAGGGGTCCAAGACCATCTTGGACTATATAGTGATACCCTGACTCAGGAAGTGATATTAATAGAATTCTCTAATCCCCAGTAACTAATTTGTCTTGGGCAGATATCCCCGACTTCAGGATAGCTCCAATGTCCAGTATTTACACTCATGTGTAGTATACCCCTCATTGAATATAGATGTTAGTCCAGTTTGCTTTGTGTATCTGTGATAAAACAGTAACAAAAAACAATTTGAGAAAGAAAGGGTTACACTCTTGGTCACAGTCCATGATCTAGGAAAGTCTAGGCAGGAACACAAAGTAGCTACCTGGGTGCAGGAACTGAATGCTTCCTGGCTTGATCTTTTACATGTTATCAGCTCCTATTCTTCTACACCCCAAACCCTCCTGCCTACTGACTGTCTCATCCACAGTGTGCATGAAACATCAGCTAGCAATCAAGAAAATATCCCCAGTCTATAAGGCTCCCTCTTTCTGGTACATCTAGTTGACAACCAGGATCATCTATCCCATAAACACTGTATAGTAGCTTGTATATAAAAAGTCTATATGTTGAAGTCATATTTGGTTTCTGAGTAATAGAAGCCATGTAGATTCCACCTCTCTTTAAATCATTGGTTCTTGGGCTGAGCTCGCTCACTTTTATTATTTTCTTTTGTTGAAAATACAATGTTTTCTACACTGTAATCTGATTATTGTACCCTTCCTCTAATCCTTCAGGTCTCTCCCCACTCACACTCCTATCCAGACTCACACCCTTTCTGTTTCTTCTTAGAAAAAAAAACAGGCATCTAAGGAATAATAATAAATAAAATAAGTAGAAACAAAGAACAAACAAATAAGAATATGAAAAAAAAAACAAACAAGAAAAAAAGAGCCAAATTACAAGTGAAAGAAACACATGTAGGTGCAGAGACACACACGTTTGCATATGCAAGAATCCTGTAAAAACCAGAAGCCATAACCTATAAACAATGAACGGACTTAAAAGGTATTAAAAAATAATGTCCAGGCTTAATATTATGAGACAAAACGCCCTCCAAAGATGTCACTGAATTTATTTTGTGTTGGCCATCTGCAACTGGACATGGAGCCTTACCCTTAAAAGTAGTTTGTAACTACAGTAAGACTCTCTTGGAGAAAATTAACTTTTCATTCTGAAGGGGCTATCAATTGGAGATAGCTTCTGGGTTAAGAACCGGGGTGTGTGTCCTCCTCTTCCAGCCTTCCGGCTCTAGGAGGTCACCTGATGCAGACTCACAGAGGCCCCGTGCATGCTAGTCAGTCTCTGTGAGTTCATATGTGTGCCAGCCCTGTTATGTGGTGTCCTTCATCCCCTCTGCCTCTTGCACTCCTTCTGCTTCCTCTTTCATAGGGTTCCCTGAGCTCTGAGGGGCAGGATTTGATGGAGACATTCCTTTTATGGTTGAGTGTTCCAAGGTCTCTCACTCTCTGTGTTTTGTTTGGCTGTGGGTCTCTGTATTTATTCCCAACTGCTGCTGGTGGAAACTTCTCTGATGATGGCTGAGCAAGACTTATAAACAATAGCAAAATATCATTAGGAGACAATTTATGGCTATGTTTCTCTAGCAGAACAGTAGTATGTGTTTTTGCCCTATCAAGTTCTTAGCAACACTTTAATGAACTAGATCACTGTTTTTACCCATAGGTCCTTTACACATTTAGAATCACCTTATCATTTTCTATCAGAAACCCCGATGCTTTTGAGTTTATGACATGAAATATTTGGAACCATTGGGAATATAAATATTTGTGTATGTGTGTGTGTGGTGTATCACTGCATTTATTTGGAGCTGCCTTTCAATGTGTTGTAAAATCTTCTTTGCCAGAGTCTGGTATTATATTGTTAATTCTATTCCTAAGAATTTTATTTTTTAGACATAAGCACAAACTGTAAAATACAACTTTAAGAAAAATATGGTTGGCCGGGCGGTGGTGGCGCACGCCTTTAATCCTAGCACTTGGGAGGCAGAGGCAGGCGGATTTCTGAGTTCGAGGCCAGCCTGGTCTACAGAGCAAGTTCCAGGACAGCCAGGGCTACACAGAGAAACCCTGTCTCGGAAGAAAAAAAAAAAAGGAAAGAAAAATATGGTTTAACTAACATAAAGTCCATGGAATTGATCATGTCAGAAGTGCGGCACATACTTAGAAGTATCCGATATACTTCTAAAATCACACACGTGAATAATTAAATAAATAGATGAACACCTATCATTCACTTTCACGGACCCATGTGCCTATCTATAAACTATTTTAGAAACCCTTCTACTTACCGTTTTCCAAGTCATAATAAGAAATCATGTTTTGAGTTCTTTGGAAAGTATGCCTCCAACATAGTAACACCAGGGTTTAGACTTAGTTCCCAGGTGGTGTAGAACACTCTGTTACATGAGCTTCTCTTCTCCCCCAAACTGCCTCTTCCCTGTGTCTTTAGCCCAGTCCTATCTCTTATCTCCAGCTTCAGTGACTGCTCCCCACTGACTGTGAGGAGCAAGGAGGCTACTTTCGCTGTGATATAGATGACCACAGATGCACAGTTGAGAAAGAAGGACGTAGAAGGCTTCTGTGACAACTCCTACCCTGCCCCCCAAAAAATCCTTTCCCCCAAAAGTAGCAAACAGCCTAGACAGGAAGCCATCAAAAAGAACTCTTAAAAGGTGTGATATGGATGCTGAAGTTAGTTCTTCACAATTGATGGCTTCTGGTGGGGTGTGGGAGGAGAAGGACTCAGTTCTCTTTAAGGGGCAGACCACTGAGAGTTTGACCGTGGTTCAATGAGTATATAGATAACACAAATGGGACTTCTTTTTATTTATACATGTTTTTTATGGGGGAGGTCATAAGGTTGGGGAAGTGGGCATGGAAGGACTGGAAAGTGGGTGTGATCAGGGTGCAAGATGTGGAATTCCCAGAGAATTAATAAAAATGTTGTTGAAATAAAGCAGAATGTATCTTTTTCTCTGGTCTGTAATATTGCCATTACCGCTGCTTTTCATTTGTTATATATATTAGCCCCCAATCCTATGGAAAATACCAATAGAACTGTTTTAAAGAATCTTAGCAGGTTCTTATTCATAAGTTTCATCCCCTGGTACATGGACGTCTCAGTATTTTTACAGGCGTAATGCCAGACATCTCCTTTCAACTGATTTGTTAAAAGCCTCTTAGGCTCCTTGGCAATTTAATAGCTTTTGTTTATTTTTCAAAATCTTTGGAAGAAATTGTGTTGGAGCTGGTCCAAGGGTACATGCATCTCCTGTGGGTAAAGCTGAAGTTGGCAAAAGGAAAATGATTTGAGCAGACGTCCATCAAGTAACTGCCAGGAAGAGTGCTAGGAACTACAAATGTGATCATCACATTGATGCTATGAAATTTCTCTGCCCTACTACATTAGAATCTTTCAGAGTAGGGCTCAAGTATTTTGAAGCATTTGAAAGAATTCCCTAAATTTCATTTAAATCTTGTTTAATTCTGTTGCTATGAGTTCTTTGGGAACCAAGAGTTGAGATATGGGTCTTTATTTTTATTGTCAAGTGACTTGTGCATAAGGATGCCATCTCTCTCTATTTCTTCCCAGATCCTTCAAATTGGCTGGCCATGTGTAATAAATATGTGGTGTCGCCTGCATGTGATAAACTTTCTAATGCTATCCTGCTGTGTGCATCCAGTTCTCATAGAACTCTGTTTGCTCCCCTGGGAGGAATGCCTCTATCAGCTCAAGGATTGTCAAGGGCCACCCTTACCAAGCAGCTTAGTGAACTCAGCGGCATTATGCAGACAGCCCTCATTTGGCCATGATGCCTTCTGTATCCTGAGCACATCTGGTGATACTGATGTGCTCTGCTGGGATAAAAGCTTCATGCAATGCCAGTAAGCACTCGATCTGGAGCAGCAGCACCTAGAGTGCGCAAATCTAGAACTTTAAGTTCAGATCCTTGCAATGATAACTGGTGGTTCATAATGGGTGGTGCCCTAAACGGGGATAAAGACAGAAGCATAGGAAACCTACTGAGTAATGCTGGAGAACCACAGGCTCCTGGTGAGCACCCAGGGACTGAGCAGGGTAACCTTGGATCAAACCAAAAGCACAAAGGGAAACCATGTGTTCTTATTACCCACAATGCTAAAAGTATCTGGAACGAAAGCACAAAATCAAGATTTCTGTGACCTATCAGAATATATAGATAGACATAGACTGTTATGGCTGCCACCACAGAAAATACTGTGCAAGAAGCAATGGAAAGATGTTTGCATTCTCGGACACAGACCTATCATCATCAGGGAGCAGGGATTCCATTAAATGTTTGATCTCTTCATAATTCGGTCCCCTTTGTATTCAAGCCATTGCAAATTTGTACCGCATTGGTACAAGAAGAAACCACTGGACAGACAGCCCCTTGAGACATGAAATGAGAAGATTAAAATGTTGTCATAAAGCAACATGATTTCAATTATGAGGATCCTCTCAAAGCATCCTTCAAAAGGATGACGTCACCATCCCTATGGAGGAACATACACCTCTCACTCTGCGATCACCACGCAGTTGTTCCACTTGGGAACAACTGGAAAAACAAACTTACACAAGAGTGTTGAGGATGAGCACCTCATCCTGGCTACAGGATGAGCCATCACCCACAATGGTATTCCTCATAATGCCAGCTATCACTCAGGTTCACACTGTACAAAGGGGTCTGTCAACCACCTGCGTCTATTGCGGGTTCAGCTGTAAGTGGTTCTCCACTGTTGCTACATTGTGCTTTCAGATATAATGAAACTGTTATTGGTACCATTAGAGGTTTACAGGGATGGGTTAAGGATACTTACCCAAAATTGTCTGAGAGGATTTTGGAAAGTATATCTGATCCAAAGAAAAGAGATAATGTAAATGTTGGTATTTTTGAAGACTCTTTATATTTAAATCAGAATTATACTCTTTATAAAACTCAAAGCAGACAATCCAGATATCTTTTATGCTAATATGACTTTAATAGTAGACTTCTTATTTGAATCCACTGTTATTCCTAATCAATAAAATCCAGGTTATAGATACCATGAGTAAAACCTAGTTTTATGTTCAGGAGGGACGATCTGTTTGTCATCTACTCTCAAAAAAATCTGGTTGGATTGTTAATAAGCTATGGAGACTGTTAATACCACAGGTGGGTCACAAGGTGAACCAATTATGACATTTAACCCAGCCTTACCCATTGACGTTTGAGTACTGGTTCATTGCTTCTGTGTAGACTATACTGATTATGCACCCTTGAAACTGTACTGTGGAAGGAAATTCATCTTTGCCCTGAGGTAAAACTTCTGAATGGGCCTTTCTAAGTAGGCATACAACCCCTCGGGCATTGCCAGGCAGTTTCTCAAGAGACTGTTCTATAAGCAGAGCAGAGAGAAAATGAATGCATTCATACATGCTTTCTCCTTTGTTATGTATTCTGGGACCCAAACCCAGAGAATGGAACGACTCACAATCGGTCCAAGTCTTCTCACATCAATTAATGTCATCAAGATAATCCCATCCCAGACAAGCCCACAGGATGTCCTGATGTAGGCATGTTGCGGGAAATATTAAAAAAACGAACCGACACATTCCTGCGCCTGTGCCTCTGCCCCGACAACCTGGTGGGCCATGCACTGATGGGCAATGGTCAACCTGTTTCTATCTTATGGAGACTCTGACTCAGAACTCCGCAACCTCTCCACCCAGCTTGCTAGGTTCCCATTGGCGGGTCGCTACCACACTAACCTCATACTTCAAATCCCCCATGGCCTTTGTGGTGCACATTTGGCAAACCCACGCTTTGCTGCCATACCTTTTTCTCTTGAACCCAGACAAGCTGCAGCATGAAGGAAAACACAACACAAACTTAGTTCAGAAACAATGGTAACTCAATCTCTGGACACAACAACTAAAACCTAATCTTGTAAGCCTTATTAAAATCTGATTTCTCTGGTGGCGAATCCTCACGGATCCACCATGATACTGGGAAACTCTAGCAGCTACATCTTACCCATATGCTGTTCCAAAAGGCCTAATCACCCAGTGATTGGCTCCTTTATTCATTAGGGGATTGGTTCACAAGAACAGCACCAGGCCCATCCACAACATAGGTAATCCCTCATGGAGACTCTTTTCCAAGGTGATTCTAGATTGTGTCTCAACTGACAATTAAAGGTGGCTGTAACAATGTACATATGAGAGCAATAACTATTTTTTAACTGCTGCCTTGAGGCTGTTGTTATTTTGGTTAATGTATTTGAGAAAGAAGACTTTATTATCATCTGATATTTGATTTTAGAAGGGAGTATATTTCTATATCCTCAGACAAACGGTTTTTTTTTGATATGCCAAAATTGGAAAGGTGACATTCTTAAAGAATGGTTATAGTGTGGGTGTAAATTCACATTAGTAATCTTTTGCTGTTACATGAGAATCCATTAAATTTTCTCTCATACTAGTAAGTGATTTAGTAGCATTATTACTCATTAGAAGTAATAAATTCCACTGAGATTTACCGATCTCCTGAATGTCGATACAGTATACAATTTCATAAGTGTGTTTAGATGTTAAGAAACATTATGTCCATGCTGGCAAATATGCTTTTTCCTCTCCCTTGAAAACTTTAATTTTATCACTGGCATCAAATTGTCCACTATTTTCCTTGAAATAAAATCACTTTGTTCATTTTTTTTATGGTCTAAATATCCATACCCATGGGATGTTGAGTATGCTAGGCAAGTGCTCTACCGCGGAGCTACACCACAGCCCACCGTCCTTTAAAATAGTGGTTCTGAACCTATGGGTCACAACCCCTTTCACAGGGGTCACATAGCTGATATCCTGCACATCAAACATTTACAATTCATAACTAGCAAAATGGCAGTTATGAAGTAGCCATGGAAATAACTTTATGGTTGGGGATCATCACAATGTGAGGAACTATATTAAAGGATTTCAGCATTAGGAAGGTGAGAACCACTGCTTAGGCAGTGTTTTATGATATATTCCATTTACAAAGTGCTTCTCTTTAGCAAACCATAATACTCTATCAAGCCATAGCATGGCTACTTTTCAATTTGTCACATAGATCAACTAACAAAACATTCTCAAGGGTTGAAACGTAGTGGGCATCATTTTTACTAACTACTCTATCAGGGATACGCGTGTAATGACTTTGCTTCTGGTGATGAGTTTGGGCTCATGAAGACTACAATAGCTACCTCTTCAATCCCTGCACACCTCTTGTGTGTAACTTTTGCTACCCTGATTAAACTCTTGGAATGGGCTGCTCTAAGCTGCACTACTATCCCCCTCCCAGAGAATATTGGATCCACAGATGAAACACACACACACACACACACACACACACACACGTTTTTCATTTTCAACCTGCTAGGCACTGCTGCTGTCCCGCCGCTAGTTTGCCCTTCCCAATACTCTTAGTTCATCACCTCTCAACCTGTCCCAGCCTCAGTTTTTCAGGGACCTTCAGTCCCAGTTCAACATGCCAACCACTCACCTGTAGAAACAGCCTATAGCTGCTCCATCCGAGATCTCGCAGGACTGGTTGGCTTTTCTCCCTCCAAAGCATGAGAAAAACTTCTTTCCTGTGGGAACCCGGAAGTCCCGCCTATTCCATCCAGCTCATTGACCATTAGCATCTTTATTGATAGATGAAGAACTAACTGGGAAACAGTAGCTTAGCCTTAGATTCATCCCTACACCTGTTTCCTATTCAGCTTCCAGCAGCCACCCTTGATTTAGCAACAATACATATGTGCATACTCAAAAGGTAATGTGGGCCTTCTTGCCATGAGAATAGGCTTGGTGCTATGATTTTCTGAAAGGTTCACAAGCATCGTTTTGACCACACAATGTATGAAATTCTGGAAGAATTAATATAAGTGATTATGTTGAAATATGGATGAGGCTTTCTTGGAGAATACTGAAGTTTAGAAGTATACCTTATTGAATGTTTTAAAACTTTTATAGCTATGGTAATTAAATAACAAAATCCAAACAAACCAAGTAATAAAGGGAGCTTATAATAATAGATAGTACATTGGCAATGTCTACCTATATATAAGAAGGACATCAATTGAGAATGACTCTTGGTCAGCCTCACACCTCCAGATGTGTGCACATATGTGGGGGCTCACCTGTAAGCAGGAGTGCAAAAATACACATATACTAAAAGAGAAAAGATCCATTAGATGTCTTATTAATTCCTGCCCTTCTTACACCTCCCCCCATTAATATTCTGTCAACATTAGTCTTCACTTATTATACGGACTTTTATTTATTTTCTGTATGGGGTAGTAGGTGTGTGGGGGTGTCTGAGTTAGGGGTTGTGTGCGTCATAACATGTGTGTGTTCAGAGAACACTTCTGGGGAATCAGTTCTCTCGTTTTACCACATGGGTCCCAGGGACCCAATTTAGATAATCAAGCATGACAGAAAGTGCCTTAATCTGCTGCGCAATCCCACCAGGGCAGATTAAGGAATGCACTACAATTAAAAACAATCGTTTCCCCACGTATTTTAACAAAGAGCAGTAGAAGTAAGTAAGTGGGGGGACATTATTTTTTTTTCCCTCTGGTGCATACAGACGCCACTGAATCCACAATTGCTTTTTCAGTTGAATTTCAAAGCCAGTGTTTTACTATTTCTTATTTACCAAAAAATGCTTTCCAGACTAAATAAGCATTATATTATTTTATAAGTGTCCTTTTATTGTGACAAATCATGTAAGCACTACAAAGTTACTGTCTTAACAACTTCATATGCCCAGTGTACAATGTAATGGCACTGAGCACATTTGCCACATAGCAGCCATCCAAGCAAATGATACTAATAAATTCAATAGAAAATTCAACTATGTAACCAAATCTGCAAAGCAATTTCCTTTATTAAAGAAACTCTGTTGCTTTCATAAAAATACTATCCCGAGATTAAGATCTCACAGATACACTTCTAACACAAAGATTTGTGTAACATATTTTAAAGATATATTTATACAAGATTTCCTTTTATAATCTAATGATTTTCTTCCTGATTTCACAGCAAAAAAAAAAATCATTCATTGATCACGAAACAGGTATTAAATGTTAGGCCTGTTATTCTAGTTTCATTGAAAAGACATTTTCATAAATCTTATACTGATATTGATAAGATACCAGCTGTGGCAGAGATTAAGAAAACAAATGACAACAGTTTCTTTAATGAGTAAGATTATTAATGGCTTCTTAGTCGTATTATAAGTTGTCACAAGACATTTTAAGCAAAATCCTTGTAAACACAGTTCTCTGTGTTAGTTAGCCACACTTTTGCTTTGCTCTCCTCAGAAACTCTTCTTTATTGGCCTCTTATTATGAGTTACTGTTTCTGGACTGGAGAGATGGCTCAGCAGCTAGGAGCACAGACTGTTCTTCCAGGGGTCCTGAGTTCAAGTCCCAGCAACCACAACCATCTGTAATGGGATCCAATGCCCTCTTCTGGTATGTCTGAAAACAGCTACAGTGTACTCATACACATAAACTAAATAAATCTAAAAAAAAACAAAAACAAACAAAAAAAAAACCTCTAGAAAGAAAAGTTCCTGTTTCCCATGTCGCCAACTTCTACAAATATCTCTAACCAGACAGCACATCTCACAGTACATCTTCATTATTTTTCTCCTCTCTATTTCTACTGTCTTTTTCATTTCTCTTCTTTCTTTTATTACATATATATGTGTGTGTGTGTGTGTGTGCATATATAAATAATATATGTATACATACATATACATATATATATATATACATGTGTATACATATATTACTTATGTACCTAATTTATATCATTTGATTATACTAATAAAATAAAATGAGGACAGGTTCTCTCTATGTAGCCCTGGCTGGAATTAAAATATGTGTCCCACCAAGCTAGAATCACTAATTGTTTTAGAGGTCAATGGGGGATGAATCCAGTGTTTTACCACTGTACTAAGTGCTCACCCCTTCTTCCATGCTTCCCATTATAGTACTGAGAGACCAGATCTTTGGGGTTCAGACTTCATCTTAGAGAACCTGACCTAAGGTTGAACTCTAGTTAACTAACAAGTCGGCACCTAGCACCAGTTTCCAGGTTATTCCCCAACAAACCTGCACCTCCAGGTTACAAGCCTGCCTCTGGCACCTTACTTCCCAACAACCACCACCAATCAGGAAGAAAACAAAAGTTAAGTTTATGGTATGGCTCCAGCCAATTATGTTAAAGGACATAATGGCTCCCCAGTCAGATGCATGTCAGGCTAGATACCCCCTTCTTGTCTCTATAAATGCTTTCCAGAAACTTAGCTTAGGACTGCCCCTGCCATTCTGCTGCATCAGAGATGGTGGTGTGGCCAAAACCCGAGCTTGTAAAAAAAGAGACCCTAACGTGATTGCATTGGAATCGGCTCCTTTGTCTTTTGGGGTTCATGAACACTTCTTGGCACAACAGTACCAACTGCTACTGTCTCCTTCTTGCAAAAATATCAAATTCCAATTCATGGGTAGTTGTTCCCTGTCAGCTAACTAAAACATGTCCCGAATTTGACTGCGAGGATTATCCCATTAAGACCATAATTTCCTGGATTTTCTTCTTGCTTTCCTTCTGCACTGGTTACTTATGTGTTACTCTGGGGAAAAAAAAAACCCTGATATACACGGCAGAAGAGAGGAAGGAGTTATTTTGCTTGCAACCTCAGAGGTTCAGTTTGTCATAGGAAGAAGGTATGGCTGAAGGAAGGTATGGATGAAGGAAGGCATGGTTTAAGTCAGGCTCGATCCAATGTGGGGCCAGGGGAGTCATGGACCCTTGGGAAGCAGGCCTGGAGCAAGAATAGAGTCAAAGCATGTCCAAACCCCGGAAATCTCATCCTGAGACCAGCAGGAGTAGGACTCCTCCCTCCCTGCCCTGGGTCTGAATGTCCCAGCACATGTAGACCTATGCCCCCACCTTTGCTCCACTAGAAGAGGTCACATGGCCTGATAGCCAGGTTAAACTTTCTTTCCCCTTGCAAAGTCATGTCCTTCAGCACCTGGAATTCCTCCTTATACAAATGAGGGATCCCCAGCACCTTCGCCCCAGACAATGATCTATATTCACCCCCAAAATCTCTGCCCACTCCCCAAAGGTTTAAATAGCTTTTGTTCTTTCAACTAAAGGAGCTGCTTACTGAAGTCAGCCTCCCAATAAGTCTGTCTCTCACTGTGCTTACCTGTGCCTGGGCTCTCCATCACTCCCAGCCATTCTGTCTTGCTTTCCCTTTCCAGCCACCAGTCTGATCATGGGAGATAATGCCTTTAAGGAGGGGGAATAGACTATCTGTGGAGGCCAAGGTGTTCCTATGGCATTGGATTAGGAAATAGAGAACAGAATTGCAGCGGAGTCTGTGGTGTGCTATCGTCCTGAAATACACACCCCTAATGATCTGCATTTAACCATTAGCCTCAACATCTTAAAGGTTCCAGAGCTTCTGAACTTGGATCACCACCTAGGGACCAAGCATTGAAACTGTGAGCTTGGTGGAGACACTTAAGTTTCAAACCCTAACACCATCTTTTGGTCTGGAGCATTTACCCATATCCTTTTTTAGCTCTTATAGGCTCCCTATTTCTACCCTGGGACTCTCTCTTCAACATGATGACTTTCCCATTAGCTTTTTCATATTTTGGAAAGAAGTCCATAGAATTCTGTTGTTGTATTTCTTCTAGTCCCAGGTAGTCATCAGTCTTTTGTTGGATTAGCTGTTTTGTTTTAGTACTGGGTCCCAAATGCAGCATGTAGATCGAGCTAGGCAAACCCTTCCCATTGAGCTCCTCTCTCAGGCTCCCACCGAACATTTAAGAATTCTACTTACCTTTACAGCCAAACTACTTTAAGGAGAAATCGAAATTCTGCCTTGTTTTGGTTACTACAACTCACTGTGGAATCATGTTGCTTTGACCTCAATGGCCTGTGCTGAAGTTATTAAGGCCTAAGTACATCTGCATTCCTTTTGCTGCCCTCTAACAATGGTAGTTTTAATGAATCTTTACTCTTCGTACCTCTCTACACTGGCCTGTGGAACATGGCTGTCCATTAGCTAACCACATCTCTGTCTGCTCTGCCCTCCCCAGGACCTCTGCCTTACCAGTCCTCTTCTCAAGTCATACTGCTTTCCATGAAACATCTGTAATTGCACGAAACATCTCAAACTCAGTGACAAAATTCACACCATATTCTCTTCCACCCTTCCAGTCCCCTGGGTATTTTTCACCTCAGCACTGAGCAGTCAGTCTCCCTCCTGGTGTCAGAGGGCCTTGTGCTCCTAAGTGGTTTATGTATGTCCCTCTCAAGGGCTGCCCCGGCCACTTAGTTTCCTTCTCCACACGGAAATTGAGTCATTAGTTCTTCTAGTGTTCAAAGCTGATTTTTGTTACTCCTTCGGCTAAAATGCAATAATACAAAGCAGGACAATGGATTTAAGCTCCCTACAGGACCTAACCCCACTGCCTGCACCCTCTGTCACCATCTTATTTTTCAGGTCCCTTTCTTAGTACTCACCGCTCTCCAGGCAAGCAGAATTCTCCTAGAATCCCTTTCTCACATTCCCATCAGCCCCTCAACAAACTGTTAAGTCCAAAAGTTGCTACACCAAATGGCACTGCAGGGGATACTGTCCTGAAGGAAAAGACTCTGGCTACTGCATAAACAAAAGCTGTTTCCCAGAAAAGTTGATCTCCTAAAATGGATCTCTGTTTACCGGGAACCGCCCTTAATCCACCGGCAAAAGTCAACTTCCTCTGGCAAGGGAATCTGGTTTCTGGTCCATCTGAATGCCTGAATCAGCTCAGCTCAAAGCCCCCACCCTA